>OX418226.1:27370983-27941709 GCA_948455865.1 Conomelus anceps
GAAGAAGGATGCCGTGGAGTAGGAGGGGGAGGAGCGGGAGGTGGCGGAGGACGAAGGGCAGAAAAGAAAGGTAGATAGAAGATCTAGAGAAAGATGATAAGAAGGCACACACCGAAGATGTAGCTTAACTTTCTCAAACTCCTCGCTTCTAATGGAAGTGTCGCACTAAGTTATTCGTCTTTGCTCTTATGACTCTCTCTCACACTCTCTCTCTTATGCACTCTCTCTCTCTCTCTCATTCGCTCTCTCTCTCTCTCGCTCTCTCTCTTTAACACTGTTAAATAAAGTGATTTTATTTCTTTATTTTCAAATAAAGTTCATAAATAATACGGGTATACAATACAAATAACCCTATGTAGACAAATACACAGATAATTAAATAATAGCTATGATAAACAAGTAGAAACTCGAATTGACCCAACAATGCACAAGATAAACAAAAAATTGAAGAAATTTAAATGCCAAAGAATTTAATTAACATAGATAAGGCAACCAGAAATCACACAACACCGAGATTTTCAGACGAAGTCAGAAAACAACGATTTGACAGAATGAAGGAGTATTGGAGGAGAAGGATTGAAGCTCGACACAAATACAGTACAAATGAAATTCAAGAATAGACTTAAATAATCCTTTGAGGGCATAAGCAAGAAAAAAATTAAAAACTAGTTGAAAACAGGCAACCAAATACACATATTTATGTTATCCTTAATGCGAAAAATATTGAAGGTCAACGAATCAACCAGAGTTATGTTGATTTGTATTTGGTTGTCTGTTTCTATTGGTAGAGTCTGATATAAAAAGCAGTAAATTATTGTAAAAATACTTTCTTATAATTGGGGCGTTCTTAATGCATATAGATTAATCATAGAGCACTAGAAATTCCTTCTTTTATTCATAAATCATTTTTCAGTTATCTTTTCAAACCATCAGCGAGTTGGAACAGACTTTTCTGACACTTTCGCTTCATCTCCAATCTATTCTTATCTCTCTCTGCTATGATAATTATTCATCAGTCTCCTTAATTCTTCTCCTTTGTGTTTCATCGTTCCGGTGCACCCAGATTCATCAGACAATAACACCGGCTTGCATGCCAGTCTTAACTCATTCTCTTTCAACACGACAAAACACCGCTTTCATTTGCATAAAACTCCATCGCTTCCATAAAACCACCACGTTGCGGGAGAAAATTTGAGGTTTCCTTGCTCCAAAATTGTTATTATTCATGAATAATACAGGTGTTAGAATTTCACTTGTTAAAAAATGCATGTCTCGTGTTTAAGATCGTAAAAATTGAGAATATTAAAATTTTAAGAGCGTAAAAATTGAAAATATCGTCATTTTGTTCATTTTTTTTCAATTTTGTAGAAGTCAGTGGAATTATTGTATTTGATATTTATTTTTGGCAGATTGAAAATTGACTAAGAATGGCTGGATGCTTATATATTCCATGAAAATCAGTATAAAATAAGTTGTCTGAGACTAGGATTGACTGATTATATCTTTTTTTGTAGATTACGTCTTGGAGACTCCAGTTAAGGAGTATAAGACAAGTCACATTAACAATATTATACTATCTTATACACTAGTTACCATAAATTAGTTCTTACATGAAGAACTAGTATATATGGTGCCTGAATTATGCAATATGAAACCTCTGTTTTATTTTATTAAATTTATTCCCCATCTTTTCAATTATCCTAAACGACAAAGCATCACTTCCAGGCTTCATAGTTATCATCGTTTCAAAAACATTGACTTCTAAACAACCAATTTTCCATGGAGTAGGACTATGGCTTCATACGATTATGATATCAATAAACTTCATTCTCACTGACTTCATTAGTAGCCTATTCCTGACTGACTTTTTTACATTTCAGTAATGTTTTTTTTTTTTAATTAATCGTAAAATTATTAAACGTGAGTTTTTTTGCAATTATTTGATCCTGAGCTATTATGCTCTATAACTATAACCTTTAGTTAAGTACCTATAGTTACGTACTGTAACTATCATCTATCTAACGGTAACATTCGTGTAACAGAAAGCTGATACTTGATTCCTGATGTCATTCAAATACATATTGGAAAATACATACAATAATATGAAAGAAGCAAACTTACCTTCAAAAGTTCTTTTTTAAAGTTTTCTTTAAATATTTAGCTGAACTTCGATCAAAATTATAAAATGCTATTAATTGATTTATATCTACCCATGAGCAGTGAAATAGGTAAAATAAATCCATAGGTAAATAGTAGGTAAAATAAATCCATATCCAAATAGGTAAATAGTGGTAAATCCAGGGGTTAATTTCAGTGGGAACGCAAAGGAACGGCGTTCCCTTACCTCTCAAGAGTGCCGGAACGCAGGGGAATGCACAGTTTGCGTCAATCTGATACCGAAGGTGTCTCATTTCGCTATTCTTCATGTCCTGGTCCCGTAGGTGACGGTTAATAGAGATTATACAGTACTAGCAACCACGGTAAGTAGAAGAAGAGGTTTCTTCTATCTACCGTGCTAGCAACAATCCAATGGTTTAATTTAATATTTAGGCTGTTAAACCTTTCTATTTTCCTACCCGTTGTCATTAAACATTTACTTTCTTTTTCAAGAAGTGGGTTTATTTTGAAGGTATAAAAATTGTTCTGCACTTTTTAAGATAGGCGAAATGTTTTGTAAAATATAAAAAATTACAGTTCAAGCTGTGACATTAAAAATAGATTATAAGCACTTAGCGTTACTAGTTTTTAAGACATTATAAATATAAGTAGAACAATATCTGTTTTAAGACAGATATTCAAAAACATCTGTTTACGTTTTGATAAATATTATTACTATATATAAATAAAAATGTAAAGAAGGCTTAATTTGTTTTTTATCCATTCATTAAAAATAGTATATTTGTTTTGGTTATTGTAAGCTTCCTACAAAATGGTTGGTGTAAATCGAAACAAGTTTATAGGAAATTCAGAGTAGGCAAAAAGATGTTAAGGGCGTTGGGCGTGGGGGTGAGGGAATGTTTAACTAGGCCAAATTAGAAAATAGAGAGGGTGGTTTATAAGAATAAATGAGCGTTCCCACACCTAAAATTTTAGAAATTAAGCACTGGGTGAATCCATCTATGAAATAGTTTAAGTGTAAGAGAGGGACATCTTCCCTAACTTTGCCTTTTCATGCAAAGGCATCACCAAGTTTTTTATAATTTCATGGTTCAACAGTTAAACAGATAAACAGTTTTTGTAATAAGTGACTAATAATATTTCATGTAGGCTAATAATACTTGGCGATGCCTATTTATATTGTATTTTATACTTGTAACTGTTTAATTATTACCGTATTATTTGTATGAATAAAGTAATCAATCAATCGAACAGTGTAAACATAATTGGAAGCCTTGATGTTCTTTTAAAGTTGAAAAATCCGCTATTAGCCCAAATGCTTGAAATATACTATTTAGAAAATGTGCTTAGTTTATCTACCCAATCAAATACCTCAACAGATACTTTGAATGTCAATAATATGAAATGCGATGAATTGATTGCTAAAATGTACTTATTCTTTTTGATCATTCTGTTCAAGTCAACTCATGAAATAATGTATGTTTTTGTGTTTTGTGCTGTAGGTTTGGTTCCAGAACAGAAGAGCAAAATATAGGAAACAAGAGAAGCAGCTACAGAAGGCACTCGCGCCATCGGTGCTTCCCACATGCAACGGCGCCATGATGAGAAACATCTATCCGACAGCCAGCAGGGGCTACCAACCTTATCCACATCCCAACACTATGAACAGATATCCACAGGTTGGTATCACTGATTCTTTTCATAAGAGACAGTAGAATCACTCTATTTCCTACAAGAGAACTACATAAGAAGAAAAAAGTGAATTACAGATATTGGAGAAATAACAGGACTTTGAATTTACAAAGAAAAATTTCTAATTCTTTAGTTCTACTCCAATAATTCAACTTGAAAATTTCTTAAAAATCATGCAAATCTCAAAATAATGGATGTTGGAAAATAATTGTTAAAGTTAAATTCTTAAAATTATTGGACAATAATTAATCTTGTAATTGAAGTATTCCTTGTCTGTTTAAAATCATTGAACTATTGTTTGTTTTATTGATGTCTAGCATGATTAGTTACTACTGTTATTTCTGTGTGATACTTTCAAGTGTTGTCAGCATTATTTCAGGGATCGTTCGTTTCCGCGTCTAGGTCAGACTCACACATAGACATTTAAAAAAAGACGAATATGTACTTATAATTTGAAAGACAAAAAAATAAATAAAAGAGATAAACTGGCAGAGATCATAAAAACTTTACTGTTTACCCGTAAATTAAATTTTACTGGAAACAATGGCATCTGATGTGTCCATTCAAATTTATAGACTTTCTAAAATTTGACTAGACCAATCAGACGCCTTAATTTTCGGTAAAGCTCCATTTACCGGTTAACAGCAAGGCTCCTATGTACTCAGCCAACAATTCTCCTCCCATGAAGCTTACGACAATAAGTTTATCAACAATGATTGAGTTCCTGGGAGCTTTACCGGTAACTGGTAAATGTAACCGGTGGCGTTTGATTGGTTTATTCAAATTTTTTACCGGCTATGAATTTGAGTAGACCAATCAGACGTCGTCAGTAGCATTCACCAGTTACCGGTGAAGCACCCAGGAGCTCGATCAATAATTTCCCTTTTACCTTGAATAATTTCCCTTTTATAGTTAACTCCAAATACAATCAATATAAATAAACTCCAATATAATATAAAGAAGATAAGATAGCATCTTCTTAATATAAAGGAGACTAATTAAACACCTCAAGAAAAATGTATATTTCTGCATTTCTGCATAGTTCTTGCAGAGTTTCTACCCAGCTCTGAATTGATTTCTTTTCTGCAAAGGAGTTCAAAAATGTAGATGTTAAGGGTTGCCATAAACATCCTCAAATCAGTGGCGTCTCCTGCCTTTTATCATATGGCGTTGCAAAGAAAAATATACAGTACTCAAGGAATAGGATGAGCTATGACCTTGAGATGCGCAGAGGCAAAGGAACTTGTGACAGTGGAAGGGGAAGCTCCATGCTCACTCACTCGCCAGCAGTCTCTCTGTTTCTCTCTGTCGCTCCATAGACAGTTGCTTCTTCTCTCACACAACTCATAGCTCATCCTATTCCTCGAGTACTGTACTTATTAGGCTTCATATATTTGTTATATAAACAAATTAGATGAAACCCTATCATAGGGTAATTCCCCGAATAGCAAGTAAACCTAGGTTTAACAGTAACGTAAACGCTCATTGGCAGTAAATATAAAATTATTTTTAACATAATTTCATACACATCTATTTACTATCTTCGACAAAATATTGAGCTAATTTATTATTATTGACTAAAACTTAAACTAAAATAGCAAATTTCATAGCTGCATGATTTTGGTTAGAAAGTATGTTTTAGTTTTAGGTTCAAAGTATATATGTGTGCACTATAAATTACACTTCATTACTATATAATATTTTGTGACGGCATTGTTTTAAAATGCTTTGATTTTTTTTTGCAGATGACCACTAGTAGTTACCCAAGCATGACTCAGCCATTTTCAATGAGTCATAGTGCTTCAAATATGTCTGCGGCCGTTACGGGGATGAGGCAAGAAGCAATGGGTAAATATATACAAGAATACTGTAATTTATATTGAAATCTATCAAACTTAAATCACTTTTCTGATACAGATAAAGAATTTTTTAGTTCTCTCGATAATAACCCTGTGCACAGGGTTTTTGGTCATATTTATATATTTATTTTTTTAAGTTTATTGTATTGGAGGATATTAGGGCTTTGAAATGTTGTCCATTGCTGTGAGGAAAAGTTTTTTCATCAATTATTTTGTGAAGTATGGGGTTTCAAAGTTTAACTTTTTTGGTTTTGGGTCAATTGATCTCATCACCTACGAGTGCTTTCAAATTAACTTTTGATAAATTTTCTGTAACTAAAAGACACCTCGAGGAATAAAATGACATATTTTTTACTCCAATCAAGCAATTATTTTTTCCACATACATTTTTAAAAATCTAGAGAATTTCAATTTTTAAAAAAATTATTTTGAAAAGCTATTTTGTTAGATTGAAATAAAAAATTTGTCAATTTTCTTATTCAATATTCTTCAATGTGTTTTTAGTTATGGAAAATTTATCAACAGTTTGAAATTACTCATAGGTCAGATCAATTATTGACCCAAAAACCAAAAAAATTAAAATTATCACCCATATTTCAAAAAATAATTGAATAAAAGATTTTCCTCACAGCAATAGGTAACATTCCAAAACCCTAATAATATTGAAAAGGAGAAACTCAAAAAAATTATGACCAATAACCCTGCGCACAGCCTTAAATATCCTATACTTTCATTTTATTCGGTGATTATTAAAATGTATTATCAAAGAGATTTAGTAAAACTTCGCTTCTTTTTATATTTGCTGGTTAGTCCACGCCTATTTAAACGCGAAAATAGAGATCCATCATTACATAGATCCTGTAGTTGACGTAATAATCTCAATAATGGTTGCATATTGGATATGGTTGGATATTGGATATGGTTGCATATGTGTTGTTTCTCTGAACTGACACAAAAGAGATGCTTACTACAGCGGCGAATATAGAGTACATTTCTTGGTGGGGGGGGGGGGGGGGAGGGGCAAGTTTGGCACTCTCTGTTTTTGGTATAGTTTTTTGGTAATTTTAAAGATTAAATAGTTTCATATTTTTGGTGTTTTATTATTTTGAATTTTTCAAGCATATCAAATATTTGACAACACAAATTTGTGTGTATAGTTTTATCAAATTTATCTTCATTTCGGAGGGGGCCGGCCCCCCTGATTATTACTGTTCGCTCTTGATAATAGTGTACAATACATTCTTCCCAATAGGCCTACTTCCATACTTCCCTCTAAACCTCTTCTACTTTCCTCTTGCTAAGGAGTGTGGACCTGCCAAGTCTTTCCTTTTCTGATGAAGATCTAAGGAAAGCTTATCAAAGAATCAATATTGAATTTCCCGCTAAGACGTTTGACCGGTGATTCGGCAAGATTGGAAAGCACGTGGCTTTAATCCTGCAAGTCAGTTGAGGTTAGAGGGGTTGAGACTCAGAAATTAACTGGCCAAATGCCTTCTCTCAATAACACTTTTCAAAACTAGCCACAAATTGAAGGAACGTGCTTTCTCTCTCACTCGCTCTCTCTCACTATCTATGTTCCTCTTTCATTCTGTACACTTTTCCAAGTCCAAGATGTTGCCTACGAAGAACAGGAAAACGGAAATGGGGAACTCTTCCTGCTAGAGTTCCTGTTCCGTCTTCGGATTGCTGGGAAAATGTAAGAAGGTAACTGAACCACAGAAATAATGGTGATAGGGGGAAGTGATAGCCGAGTGCCGTATAGCAGGTATCTGTTCAATCAGAGATAAGCAACGAAACTCCTGGGCCATCTTTGTAAGGGTGACCGATTGGATTGGCCAGCAAAAAAGACTCTGTTCTCTGCTGTAAAATCACTTTCTGGTGGTTCGGAACCCACCTAAAACTGTAGGTCCAACTCATCAATCACCATCATCCAATTCATTGGACATAGGTCTCAGACCTATGTGGGCTTCATCCTCCAAAAAAAGTCAGTAATGGCTGGGGTGGTCTAAGAAAAAAGTGTGCTAATAGTGAGGAAAAGTGTATGAAATATAATAAAAATATAGCCTACTGTTAGTTTAGGAAGAGTCTGACAAACTGTTAAAAGTTACCCCTACTCTAGAACATGGCACACGCCTTAGTTGGGTAGGGTAATTTCCATCGATTAATGAATTATAATAATAATAATATCGTGTGACCTGGCTGGCTCAGGTCTGGTGTCAGAGTTATCAGGTCGCACTTGAATAAGTTCAGGGCCTCTGACGTGACTTAACGACTGTTTTTTTAGGCAGCCGGGACCGACAGCTTAACGTGTCCTCCGAAACACGGGAGTGGCCCGAGGTAAAAACTTTCGGTCAGAACTGGGATCGAACCCGGGACCTTCGGGCTAGCAAACCAGCACTTAACCCACTCGGCTACGGCCACTCCGATTAATGAATTGATATACTGTATTAAAATTGCAATTATTTTCATTGTTGCGTATATACATTTTCATGAACTGTAGTATAACTATTAATATGTAGAATCTTGCTATGCAGAACGAACCTTTTTCAGTCGCAGCGGACGCTTTTCGAACTATGTGGTTCTTCTTCGACGCTTGGTTGCAGAGTCAGTCTCCGCAAGTGTTCAAAGAAAAACACATAGTTCGAGACGCGTCCGCCGTGACTCAAAAAAGGCTGTTCTGCACAGCAAGATTCAACATATATATTAATACTGTATTATGATAGCTTGAGTGAACAAGTTAACCCTTTTTATAATTCAAATGATATGAGACGTACTCGTAATTCAGAGAATCCTTGTTATAATATCGAATCAATTTACTAGTTTTACTGAGCCATGCACAAAATACTGGTAATACTAAGTAATACTAGGTAATACTCTAGTAATACTAATAATACAAGCTCCGAAGAAGAATCACATAGTTCGAAACGCGTCCGCCACGACTCAGAATGGTCTGTTTTGCACAGCAAAATTCTACATATCAATAGTTATACTGCAGTTCACGAAAAAGGATATTCACAAGAAATAATAACTATTTTCAGTTGTAAATGTAGCCTTATATCTTGGGCGTTTAGATTTATTTATTGGACATAAAATTTTTACTGATTTATTAAAACTTCTCAAGGTTATTCCCCTTACTTATTTATTAAAACTTCTCAAGGTTATTCTTCTCATCAATATCAAGAAAATCTTCATATAAGCATGAGTCCGGAAGCGCTTCTTTACAGAAATCAAGAATGCTGAATTTAGCAGTTGTTTGTATCAATTTCACAATCGTAACACCCTAAGGCCTTCATTTAGATGGTAAATTGATTCGAAATTATAACAAGGATTCTCTGATTGAAGTCTCATATTCATTGAATTATAAAAAGGGTTAACTTATTTACTGAAGCTCTCATAATACAGTATCATTTCATCATAGAAATAAAATAAAGATAACTTGTCCAAGAGACCGGTTCGATGATGCTGTAACTAAAATTTGAATCAAACTCAATAAATTGCTAAGCGTAAGCTGAATGAGTGAAATTGGGTGGCTCAAGAGAAGCCGACTCCTCAAGACAGGAATGAGCCCCATCCAATCAAAGCACGGAAATTGTTTAAGATGCTCCCTCGCCAAAAGATGTCTTCAGCCAATCTTATTTGGATTGCTTACCTTGGAATTGATTAACGTTAGGAAAGGCTGTAGGCGAGGAATCAGATCATTCAAGATCTTGAATTTGAGTGATTTCATGGAGGATTAGCTGCTTTCTTGCTACTAATGATAAATTTGAACATGAACGATATGAGTAATTATAATATATAATAGAAAATACGAAGATAATTGAAATTAATTGAATGAAAATCCACAGTGGGTTCAAATAAATATGGAATTATAAATAATAAATAGTATGAAAAACTAGAGTAGGTCTATACACGGAGTTACGATATGCGATATCATACCCTGGTTGCACAAATTACTACTTTCTTGAATTCGAACAAAGTTGAAAAAAGATCAAAGTTGAATGATATATTATGTAGTGAAAAACTAGTATCATTATGTAATTTATGTGCGATATATAAAACATAGAGTAGATTATAAAAAATTACATGTGACAAGTATAAAGTATGGGATAAAAAGAATAAACGAACATTTATGAAGCAATTGATGATGAATAATTAATACAGATTGTCTCTGAGATTAAGTACAAGGCAACAAGGTACTTCGGCTCAAAGAAGATAAAGGAGGAATGAATCGAAAAACTTCTAATAAAAAGACTAAATTACAATATCATCAATCATCATCATCATCATTCAACTCATTACTCGCGCACAGGTCTCAGACCTATGGGGGTCTGTGGGCTTCATCCTTAAAAAAATTTTCTATAGAAACTATATTTTCTTAAAATGTAGATAACTGTAATACATTCTGTATCCTAATATTCAATATTCTTGGAATTATTCGATTTCAGTAGAGTTTGAGTAAAATCAACCACTTGCAAGAAATAGTTTTTATAGATGATTATTCAAAAAGTATGTTATCATGAAAATATCACACTAATTCAAGAATAACTAAATGTTTCTTCAAATATTCATAGCACATAAAGTGCTATATAATTTATTCGCAAAGTAATGCTTTTAACTATAATATTTTGATATATTTATGAGAAAAAATAGTTCTAGTGAGTGCTCTAATGAATACCTCAGTGTATCTAACTCCGAAAATAGAGTTAAGAGTAGAGGTCTCCTTTGCTGATGGAAGTGATAAAAAGAAAAGAAACACTGAAAGATCGTGGAGTTGAGAGAGACAATCTATGAGAGACAGAAGAATGAAGAAAAGGAAAAAGATTCTGTGTAAGAACAAGAAGCAAGAACTGGCAAAGACAAGGCACTGTCATAGTGCAAAGTAGAAAGGAGTCTGTAAACTTAAATTGGAATACGAAGGACGACACAAGACGTCGAGCCATCTCTTCAAGGCAAGACTTGGCTTTTCGTATTAAAACTTGGCGCAGGTCTCTGTTGTTTCGGGGCAACTTTTTAGGTGTGTAACTCTGCTCGGTAGCTCTTTTTCATCTGGTCTACTATCATTTCGAACTCTTCTAAGTTTTATGGCAGACATCAACATTGACTCTGTTCTCTGCTGCAAAATTACTTCCCGGTGGTTCGAAACCCACCTAAACTGTAGATCCAACTCATCATTCACGATCATCCAGCTCATTGACCGCGTGGGTCTCAGACCTCATCCTCAAAAAATGTCATAGGCGAGCTGTGAATGGAGCAGTTTTTGTTAGAGAACTATACCATCTGCTTCATAAAGAAACATGAGCATAAATTTAATACAGGTGAAATATTTCATAATTATGGACCGAGATACAGGAGTAACTTGATGGACAATAAACACCAGACATCCATGTATGAGCGAGGGGTGAAAAGTTCGGGTATACAGATGTACAATTTATTACCAATGCGTCTGAAGGAAATCACGTGTGACAAATCAAGAAATCAATTGAAAAGGAAGTTACTGGAAATATGTGCTTATTCAAGCGGAGAATTTAGGGCGCATTATGAGATACAAAGCAGCTGACTCAAAATCTTGATACCCTGAGTTTTATCATTTACTTAAATCAACGACAAATCCATATACCCCTTTCATAGGAGGTCAAAGGATTCTAATAAATAAATTGAAAAAGTAAAAAAAACTCTATTGGATTTTTTTGTTTGATGAAGCCCACGTAATGTCTTAGATCTGTGCGTGGGTAATGAGTTGAAAGATGATGATGATGATGATGATGATGATGATTGATTAGTTGGACTTAAGGTGGACAGTTTCAGGTGGGTTCCAAACCACCGGGCGGAGATTTTACAGCAGAAAAAAGAGTCGTTTTGCTGGCCATCCAAATGTGTCAGCATTCCGATTTTATTCCCAGCGCTCGTGTCCTATCTTATCTGACTAAACAGCCATGGCTCGCAGTTAATCGCTTCCAGTAATTTATATTAGAGAAATTGTCACTTTGGATATCATCAGTCAATGATTTTATAATTGTAAAAATGTTATGAAGTTGACGGTTATGAAATTGTTATGAAATGCAAGGAAGAAAAGAAAATATTTCTGCGCTGCCCACATGAGATTGGAGGCTTGTGCGAGGGTACATCCATGTTATATATTTTCCCAATCATAAATAATTTTCATTGGTTATAATTATTATTAGCCTACTATTTTAATCTGATAATTATAATTTTGCTTGTTTTTTCTGCTCAGGTATGAGTGCAGAGGACGAGTGGTACAATAAGAGCTTATCGGCATTACGAATGAACTCCAGCCACCACCCCAACCTTGCCGCGCCCATGCTACAGTACCAGACGTAATGCAATGAAATTGTGCACGCCCTCAACAATATATTCTCCTGAGCCACAATAATTACCAACTATTCACTTATTAAAAACTCATCAGCCAATTATTTGAAGCGTATTAAACCCAGCCTATCAGTGGAATCGAACATTATTTGCCTCTAATAGTCGTGTACAGGTAAAACTACCAAGTTTACAGATTTATCTCAGTTTTAGGTTTCAGAACTTCCAAGTTTACAAATTTATTTTAGTTTTAGTTTCCAGAACTATCAAGTTTACAGATTTATCTCAGTTTTAGGTTTCAGAACTTCCAAGTTTACAAATTTAATTTAGTTTTAGTTCCCAGAGAACTATCAAGTTTACAGATTTATTTTAGCTTAGGTTTTGGTGTAGCATCACAAGATCGGAGTCTGGGTCATGAATTGTTATTTTTGTTATTTAATATTAATTGTTCAAAAATTTTATTTTTAGTTTATTCTAAATACTTTTAAATTTACTTTAAAATTAGTGATACATGACAAATGAAACGTACTTAAAACTGTTATTCAAGATAAGTTAAGATGTAAGATTTTATTGTTATGTAAAACTAGCAAGCTACTCTGAAGTGGAAGGCATTTATAAGATATTCAGTTTCAGTTTATTTATTCGAAGAACAGCACAGGATCAAAGTCTAATGTCTGAATTATGACATTTTATTGTTGTAATTTATTATTTTATTTGGTGTTATTATGTTTAGTTCTATTTTGATGGGCTAAACTTTGAGATGTATCTAAGTTAAGTTTAATGGTTCTGTAATCTACACAGCTAAACTCTCTACCAAGTTTTACTCTAAAAGCTTCGTTCATTAAGTTTATTTTTGAGTGAAACAGCACGAACCCAAAATATGCATCATTGGTTTTATTGTTATAATTTATTATTTTAGTAGTTAGTAATCCTTGATTTTAATATCCAACTTTTGATAATTTGAAATTAGAGATTTTAATTAGTTCTTACATATGAATACGACAAGTTCTGTGATGTTTTCTATGACGAAATACTTGTTGAACAATCTGATATAAAAACTCACTCTATATTTCTATTTAATATATGATTTTCATTCACTTGTACTGGAGATTCTGGAGGGATGCATTTCACTTCTGAAGAGAAGCTTCATCAGGCTGATGGAATACAGAGTGAGTTTTTATAATAGATTGAACAATAAGTTGCTGATGGTACAGGTCTCAGTTTTAAATAGAAATGGTGTATTGGTTTTCAAGTAGCATTGTAGATTAAGCAATCTTGTCTACAATGTTTTTCAAATGTATTTCTAGTCAAATAACTCCTATAGATGGTGATTTTGTTCAGATTAAAGTAAACATTGTTCTAGTCATGAAACCCAGTTAAAATGCCAAATTCAGAATAATAAAACATTAATGTTTTCTCATTCTGTATTGCAAGCTAGTCATTTTTCTGTAGTTTTTATGTTTATCATGGAATTAACAAGGCAAGACAATATTTATTTTCTGATGTTCAGCTCATGTAGCAATATTGGCAATATTGTGATGAATTTATTTGTTTAAAGAAATAATATTCTTTCTTGTCTTCTGATTCCATACAGTAGTTACTAATAAATTATTTTAAATCGACATGTACAAGTGTATTCCAATAATTTATTCGATATTCACTTTATTCCTGACATATTATTATTATTAAGATGTATATTTTATTTAAAATCATGAAGATGATTTTTTCCGTCAACGTATTAGCATTTTTTATTTTCCCGTTTTATATAAAATATAAGCCTATCAATAAGATGCTGAGATGATCTTACTACATTGCTCCCCAAGTACCGTACCTAAAATATTTCAAAAATTGAATTATTCATTTAAAAATTTTTGTAATTAGGAACATTGACCAGTTGGATCAATTACATAAACAGTAATTACGGCACAAGTTTTCATGTTGTATTCTTTTATTTGGTGACAATTATTGGCAAAATTTTCTCCAAATTTAATGGTTATAGGCGACATTATAGGCAGTGTGAAATCTTTACTGTGAGTTACCTGGTCCATTATGATTTGTTTTTAATCACACCGATTCCCTTATTATTTCGTTTTGAAATTACATTTTGTGCTGTTGAAGATCCATCTTGTTTCCACTAATATGTAATATAAACTTAAAAAACACTTTTGAATGGATAACGTGAGTTAATTTCCATTCAAAAGTGTTTTTTAAGTTTATATTACATTATGATGTTGAAGATCCATCTTGTTTCCACTAATATGTAATATAAACTTGAAAAAAACACTTTTAAATGGAAATTAACTCACGTTATGGCGTGACGGCCGTTTCGCTCTGTTGTCTAGAGCATCGTCAGACGACCCACAGTACACTGACTTAAGGTATGAGTTTGAGGGTTATGTATGTTGGAATGGTCTTCTGTTTCTATGAAGAAACAGAACACTGTTTCTTATTTTAAGATTAGCCAAAAAACCAAGAGTTTTGAATGCATTTCAATTAAGTTGCGGTCATGAGAAACAATTTTTTACTTGAAAACTCCACTGCACACCCAGAGTAAGTAGAAATCATTCCAATTTCTACTACCAATAATAAAATTTATCACTTATTTGTTCATTAATTGCTTTTGGGCTTCATTTCTATTCAGTATATGTTTCTGGTGACGGCCTAGTAAAAATATTGATGGTTATCACTAGATACCTCATGTAGAGTCATTATATTAATACCTACCTTAATAAATTAATTCATAACAAATTATTGCAAATATCGACATTAATTAATTTTTGGATACAATTATTATTGTAAAATATTCTTATTGATTACCCCAATCAGTACGGTATTGATTGAAACTACTTTAAGTTTCAAATAAAACCCAATTAATATTTTCTGAAGACAATGTTGTTGAAAATTCTTTATCAAAAGGGCGTGTATTTTAATGAGTAGAAGTTTATTAGTACAGTCACCTAAGTGGGTATGAAAGTAATAGCTATAACATAATATTATTAAATACTTCTATTTACGATTATCATATTACCATAGAGTGTACATTTATGAAGTATGAGTGTTTCTGACCTTTTATTTAAGTTTAGCAGCTCAAAAATGTATTATGAAGGACGAGTTTGGATAGGAAATTACAAAAATATGTGCGATAAAATAAAAGAATGTATCTGTATTCAACTAAGTTATTTGGGGAAGATTTGCTGTTAAAATTATCATTTAGGTTTTCCAATACCTAGCTAAAGAAGAGGAGCTAAACTAACATAATTCAACCTTATGCCTCTTTGTGAAAATTCAAAATGAATTATTAGAGGAGAGAATAAAAAACTGTAAAATAGAAGAAGATAGTATAAATAGCCAAGTCAATAATTGTGAAATGTTATAGCTGATCACGAATCCTGCATAGCTTTAGAAGGGTAATTGACAAATCAGCTTTAGCTACCGGTACCGTACTTTGTGCGCCTTTTGGGCTAATTGTACTAATTCAGATTGAATAAAAAATCCTGCATTTTCTGATACAGTAGGCTGTATACTTTTCAATTCTTGGAATTAACAAAATTATTATTGTTCATAATATAAAGAAAGTATGGGGAAAATACTAAAAAATAAGAGGTCTGATAAACAAATTGGAAGAAAAAAGTGAATTGAATCTAGTCATTTTTCATTCATCCTCCACTTAATATATTCATCATATTTTCTGGAAAATGGATTAGCCTGTACAAAAAATACAATAAAATTCAATAACAACGCAGGAATTGTTAAAAAAAAGTTCAAATTGAGCAATATCTTGATAGCAAAAACGCAAAACTAAGTTTAATTTTATTGTTCCAGGTGATTACAAAAAATGTCCCAATTTTGAAGGGTTTTAATCACAAAACTGGGATACTCACATAACTTTTTGACAACTCTTGTGAAAAAGGAAATTCAATTTTTTTATAAATGATCAAAACTTTTTGTAAATATGTAATATGACTGCAGCCATAAGCCTAAACGGTATTTATGCAATATTCGATCTTTTTCCTCACTCATAGCAACATGGCTGGTGCTACAGTTTTGATGACTACAGTTATCATCGCTTCAAGTTCATCAGTGTAACCGGCAGCGACAAAAGTAACACCAGCTATGTAGGAAATACACTCATAGAAAAGAATAACAGGGGAGCAAAGGGATTTGAGGGCAGGAAAGAAGCTGGCCTCATAGCCAGTTTTTCTGCGGTCAATCTATTGAAACTGTACCTAATTTGTCATCCAAGAATTAAAGAACAGTTGCCGATAGGTTATAAAATGTAACCCTCTTCTACTTTTCTTTGAATCTCTCCTACTTCTAATTGAATAGAACAAACAATACATAAACATGCTCAAATGAAATAGTATATTTCAGCTCAATCGTTTTCACGAGTTAGTTTGAAGTAACTGACAATTATTAGCACTTTGAGGTATTCGAAATTAATAAATTATGTTTCAAACGTTTCTATTTTGAGCTGTTTTCAGTGTTTCGTTTTGAGTGAACTTTTAAACTAATCGCCTTCAACTGAAAAATTATCATTTTATTTTTTTGAGTTTTTTCAGCAAATCTAAATTTTTAGTGTAAATTAACCACAATGTTTTGAATAATATAACACATTTTAAATTTGTGAAGAGAGCAGTTATGGAATTTCGAGTCTGTTGAATTTTCACATTCATTGTAATTTTGTCACAATTAATAAATGAATAAATAACAAATATCTGCAGCCATTGGAACCGAAGCACCGAACATTTTGCTATGAGTGTGGGAATCACTTGTATTTTTTGGGCTTCTGGATGCCGCCCTATTGAACATTTATAAAAACTTTTGATCATTTATATAAATTTAGAATTTTTCTCCTCATACCTGTATGAATCGTCAAAAAGTCTTGTATCTGTGTTTTGTAGTTAGAACCCTTGAAAATTGGACATTCTTTTATAACCTACGCTTACAAATATTTGGACTCTTGTAAAAATTTAGTAATAGAGACAGTTTTGGGCTAAAAGCCTGTTGTTTCTTTACGATGAGTTATATTTTGACTGTATCAATAATTAATAATAATTATCCTTACATATTTTTGTAAGGAAGAGTATAAATTGTTGAATAGTGCACATCTCTAACTTAGCTGATTAACAGGACTATTCATTCATTATTCACTTGGTATTCATATGCATAGTCCCTTATTACAAACAGAAAACTTTCCCTCACTAATAAATATAATAATAGTTATCATTATATAACAATTGCAAATCTGAGAATATAAGTATAACGTAATAACGGTTGTAAATTTTTATGTCATCTTAATATCATCTTGTAAATATAGGCTAGATTATAATAATATTATGATTATAATATTAGTCTGAATGAATACGGTAATAATAATATAGATCGTTAGTAATTAATAATGTAGGGACAAAATATCAATTTCTCAGTGTTATGTGGGTGTGTAGATATTCTCCTTATTCAATATTAGAATATGATAAGATAATATCTGTTATAGAAGAATGAAGTGACATGGATTATGGATGTAGCTCAGTTATTTTCTAGTCAATGAAGATGAATTGTCAGTTAACGAATGAAGTTGGATCCATTTTCGAATAAATTTCATAAAATAAATCACTTTATATTCTACTTGGATTATCAGGGTCTGCATAGATTTGTTCACTCTAGACAATTTAAACCCATTTGATAGGTATAGTTTAAATCGAGATGCGAAACTGATTTCACTAGTTTTATGTCTAATAATGAATTTAAATTCTTCAATTTTATTTGAGCTTCAGTATAATGAAGATTGAAAGCATCAATCATCATCCAACTCATTACGCATGCACATGTCTCAGACCTACAAAATTTGTTCCCACTTTGATAAAAAACAAGTGCTGTATAATTATAAGTTCTAATACCGGAATCGATCATATTTGCTGCATAATTATTGAGGAATTATTAGGAAGGTGTTTCAATTTTATTAAATTGCTTAATATTAACAATATAATAATTTCGATATTTCTTTCGGTGCTATAAATTATGCAGGTTGCGGTTGTCAATGGCCGCAGTAGCAGAAGTTACTCGCAATAATTTATAGCATCAATATCGAAATTAATATTTTGTTACATTAATCATCTTTTGCATTCTTATTTGAATTGAAGCTAAACAAAATTCCCCAAATTCTATTAGTCTGACATAGTATTTTAAAACTTTATTATAAGTAGCAATTTTGAAAACAAAAAAGTGTAGATCTGTTGATGTGGGTTCATTTTTTGAAGTTTATAACTAAGTAAAATATGATACTAATTTTCTTCAAGTAAGAATCAACTAGAATTCAAGGAGTTTTCCAAGAAATGATAGGCTATTGAATGATACTGTTCAAGAGAAGTTTTTAAAATAGCTTCAATACTCCCACAGTCTAGAATGGATTAATATTGAATGTTTATGAAATACTGGAAAACTTTTGGATTTGAAGTTGATGAATGACCATTTTAAAGTAATATTCAGTTTTACTAATAACTTGTATAATATACAGAGGACCCGCTTTGAAGAAGTAGAAATTCTCAAAGTCATTGATAATTCAAGAAAGTGTGAATAAAATTGTTACTATATTATTTTACTAGAGATCAGTAGGGTACTTTGCATTGTGTACGTGATTATTATTGATTAACAAATTGTGAGCTATTATTTTGAAAAGTTTCGTCAATATAATATGTAGAAAATAATTTGCATGAAAGTATGGTGTATAATATAATCATAATTTAAATTATATGGGTACCGTATGTGGAAAAGTGATATATTTGTATGTTTAATGTGCTGTACATAGATTGAAAATTTTATGAATATAATAAATGTGTTTTAATAAATTTATTTTCATGTTTCATTATAGAATATAATGGTGATATTGATTACTCTTGTACAGTAGGACGCCATATCGAAGAAATAAACTTCATAACTTTGACGGGCTCGGTCAGTTGGGGCGCTTGTCTCTGATTAGATAAGACTCTGGCTGGCAGCTGTTCCACGAGGTCTTGAGTTCGAATCTCGTTTAGGCTTGGTTGTTTCAACCATATTCATCTCATTACCCACGCTCAAGCCTTGAGACTTATTTGTGTATCATCTGGCAAAAACATCAGTTTTTTAGACTTATGCCCGGTTTCTCAGTCGTTCAATAAATATTTTATCGGTTCGATAACTCTATTGAATCATAAACATGACAATTGCGTTTCTTGAACAGTCAATAAACTTATCGAATCAACAACTCTCTCGATAAACTATAGTGCCAAAATCCTGCCTATAAATATTTATCGAATCATTGAATGAACAGCTGACGATTATGTTTGAAAAATTTGCATTCCATGTTTTGTGAAGAGTGATGGAAGAGTTTGACCAAATTCAAATAGAAGGAGCCCAAAATCAATTTGCTGTTCAAGACAATGTGATCGTTACAATTTTTAGAAATTAATATCTGTTTTGAAATTTTCACATTCTATATCCTGTTGGTCAAAAATTTATTTTGAAAACACAAAATTTGATTGAAACAAAACTATGTCATTGTATTCCCTAAGGGCACCTTTAGTTTCAATAAAATTATCAATAAATAAAATTAATGGAAGAAATAACGATTAAAAGATAATGATTAATAGAACTTGGTTAAGATCCTTAATCGAGTAGAACCATAGAATAACAAAAAAAAAACTGTAGGGATCCTATAGCATAACCTGAAACAAACAGCATGTGATGTGAAGTTTGTTTACTTATGCAGCCATTTTGCAACTTTACGATGTTGCCAGATTGGTTGGACCAATAAATCGTTCCATAGCTATTGATTCAATAAATATGTTTAAAAAACGCAGATAAATTTATTGAATCGATAGCTATAGAGCGGTTTATTGAACGACTGAGAAACCGGGCATTAGAAAATTACTAATCGGTCACCGTTACGAACAGGACCTACGAGAACGCAGCTTATCTCTCTGATTGAACAGATACCTGCTACGGCTCGCGGCTATCACTTCCCTGTGATTAGATTTGTTGAGCCTGTACTAACCAAGCTATAATTCATTTGAATTAAGTAAGTAAATAATTTGCTCTCAGTAATATGAATGTGTATAAAAAGAACGATAAATTCCAATATTTTACTTTGATCGCGACCCATGTGATAAATAGGCTTTTCAAGTAGTCTGCCTTGAGCTCAGGGAGCTCAATTTAGGCTCATAAATAGGAGCCCAAGTTGTTACATTTAACTAGCTCCAGGGCTGTGTCCTGGTAACATTCTTAGGCAAAAAAAACCACTGTCTAATTCTGTTCCCTAGAATGTCCCTTGAGCAACAGCCCTCTTATCTAACATAATTTTAGCTTCAGGTCATATTACACATGAACCATTAGAGCTATCCAAGCCTTTTATTTTCTGAAATAATTGATTTTTCTAGTTCCATACACGGGATTTTTCAATATTTTTTTCAAATGGTTGTTTTTTAATTTGGCTTTTTCTTTTGTTTCAACCCTTGAGTTGGTTGACAGCAGACGTCCATTCCTCTCTCCTTTGAGCCTTCCGTTTCATTTCGTGATATGTTCTGCATTTCATATCCTCCAATTGGCTTACAATTACTTTATTGGGAGAAATAGCTCAAAAAATAACTTGGGAAACATGACCGGAAAATTTGAAATAAATATCTCTTATAGTTTCGCAGTAATGTCCCCAAATCTTGGAAAACGAAATTTACGAAAAATGGCAGAAAACAAAACTTTTACAAACTGTTTGAGAATAAAAATGCACATGTGATCATTATAAAATATGGATTCGTCTTCCAAATTATTTTAATGAATTGATTCCAGTGCGGTCTTATGGTACTGAATATAAATATGCTCCTAGAAGTCAGCGAGAAAAGCTATTTAAAAATCAACTAGCTACCGGAAAGCATAAGGGGCCAGGAAAAGAATTATAGAATATTTGTCAGTTGTCTAACAGAAATAATTTTGACATCGTTTCAAAGCTAGAATTCCAATCTGCAATGTGACACTGAAAACCAAAAATGAAGGAAACATTTTTTTTTAAGTTGGACTCTTACAATGTTTGATGCTTGTTTTACGTTTTACAGAATGGGTCTTTTTGAATTAATCTTCTGAGATTAATCTATTACTGTTAGAAAAATATTGCAGGATCAGGGTCCAATAAATTACACAATTTAAAAATATAACAATAAATTTCATTTTAATCTAGAAATCAAACATCATCCTTAGGACACTGTGTTGAGTTAAAATTAAATTATCTTGTACTAAATTTAGCTCTATCTGCCTCCAATTTGGTTGTGAGTTGTTCTATGTATTCTTCTTGTGTTAGTGATTCAGCTAGATCCTTCCTGTATTTCAAATCTTTTTCAATTTCCTCAGTTTCTCTCATTTTCTTCCTATGCTTAATGTTTATGGAGATTCTGTAAAAATTGGAAACATTGGCTCAGGTCAGTCAATTCAAAAAATATTTATGTACCATAAGTATATGGTACGTAATGTAGACCTATACGTAATAGAAAATACACAGGGTATTGCGCATAGTTTTCCCAATACTTCTATTGTAGTCACACAAATAACGAGGAAATTTTCTTCAGGCCTAAGCACAGATATGGAAACGGAACATTACAGAAATAAAGATAAAGGAAAATGGTTGCTTTGCCTTCATTTGAAATCTGTTTTGAAGATCTCTTCAAAAACTAAGATAATGACATTTTTTATTATTTTTTTTTAAATTCTCTTTTTCTTATTCCTCCTCGTTTTTATAATTTTTCTTCTCCTTCTCCTCTTCACCCTTCTTCATTTTTCTCCTTGTTCTCCTTCCCCTCCTCCTGATCATTCATACTCTCCTCCTATTTACTCTTCCCTTTTTTCTTTATCTTCAACTTCTCTTTCCCCTTTTTCTTCTTTATTTTTCTCCTCATTCTTATTCCTCTCCATTTTGAATCGATTTCTTATTCTCCAGCTTTAAAGTTTCGTTGACGAATAACAGCAAGTAGCTGCTTATATATTGAATTTTCTTCAATATCCATATCCAAAATGACAGCGTATTGAGTATTTATTTTCTCATTTTCATTTCACCAACATTTTGTATACGAGAATAGTAAAGTTATTTCATGTATGCCGTTTTTCTTGTCTCAAAGAGAACTTTAAAATTATTATGTATTCTCCAACTGGTGTTTCATCTTGAACGCAATTTTTTCATTGGCTCAGGGGTTGTAACTCAATTTTATTCAAATGGTAACAACTATTGTTTGATAAACCGTATCACGTTTAATGTAACAGTATCTATTTCAAAGTACGTAGAATAATATAAATCTGTGATGTTTTATATGACGAAATACTTGATGTACAATCTAATATCAAAACTGAAACTGTATTTCTATTAATTATGATTTTCACTCACCTATAATGGAGATACTATAGGCTGATGAAGTTTCTCTTTAGAAGTGAAATGCATTCCTCCAGTATCTCCAGTATAAGTGGGTGAAAGTCATAATTTAAATAGAAATACCTTGTCAGTTTTGATATTAGAAGAATATATTGTTTGACCAGCGAAAGAATGCCCCCCGGCGGAGTGGAGCTATAGCAGGCTCGACTAGCTTTATCGTGCATTCCACAAACATCAGCCATCATGCGCATGCGCAATCGTTCGTCTTACGATACGAGGAACTAAACGGAAGCTCGCTATTTTTTTTTTCACTGGCTAGTATGCAATGTGAGCTCTGCATAAAGCGCTCCAGTAAAATTGAACTTCACATTTTATTTAATAATTTTATAATTCGAAAACCCATTATCCAATTTCAGTCATTCTTTCACAGAAAATGAATTTAGGATGTTATTATTCTTTCATAAGATTCATGTGTTTGGTTAACTCCAACCATAAAAAAGTTTGTCGATTACGAACTTTTTCATGTTTTGCCATTAAAATTCGCAGACTTGATGCAAGAAATGACCCATTATTAAAAAACCCAACAAGTTATTCATGAAAATGTCTATAAAATCTGTTTAAAGAAGCATCAAAGAACATTCATTGCGGAAATCATCGAATTCTATTGAATAGTTATTGAACAAATGAGTTGTAAACAAAGAATTACGGGTTTTATATGAAAATCATCATTTTAACAAAAATCGAATTTATCTTTAAAATGAGTTTATTTATGAAAAATTGTTACTGGACATAAATGATCCCTGGCCTTCTTTTCATCCATAATTCACTATTTCAGAAATAGTTGGAAACACTTTTTATTTTAAGGCTGATGTTTGTGGGAATGCACGATAAAGCCAGTCGAGCCTGCACTCGCTGGAGGCATTCTTTCACTGGTCAAACAGTAGATATGCCATGCTCACAATTTCCAATCTAGGACTGTAGATCCGAAATATTATTACAGTATTGATAACAATGAATATTTTGTTGTTTGTTAGAAATTTTCTAAATTCTCTTGATTACTTGAAGCTCAGAAATTATTGGCGAAAATATGTAAATATGAATGTGTAGAATATGTAACAATACTCACTTTATCAAAAATATCTGCAAAAGACCAACTGCAAATGAGAAACTGATAAGAAGCATGACTAGCCGAGCGTTCGGTATTCTTTTTATGCCCTTTATGCCATAATACTCGTCGTCTTTAACTTTGTAGTTCAAGTCTGTGCGGTTATGGTAGAATACTGGATTGCCCCAAGTCCTAAATACAAAATAAAATATCAAGTTATTAAGTGATATTAATTTTTTATACAATAAAACAGAAACTTTTAATTTTCATTTTCTCAAGGTTTGATAATAATTTAGGTATCCCAGATTTAAAATATTACTACCTTACCTAAGATAGGAGGGCTAGGAAAGTAAATGTTTTACAACAAAAGACTCTGAATTCCCACTCTTTCTGAGGGTGTTTGCACAGTGGATCATAATCACCAATCTCTGGCGGCCCTGGTAGCGCAGTTGGTTGGAGCGCTTGTCTGTGATAAGACTCTGGCTGGCTTCGTTTCCTACAGCCTTGGGTTCGAATCTCATTTAGCCGTTAGATGTTACATAGATGTTACTCATCATTCACCCATTCACCTCATTACCCGCGCACAAGTTTTTAAACTTATGTGGGCATCATCCGCAATAAAAAAAAAGACACCATAATCTTGACAATAATCACCATCGCAAAATCAGACACCTGCTGTGAAATTTAGATATTCAGCCTGCTCCAATCCATCATATATCATATATCATACATATAGCATGTGTTCGATTTTGCGATAGTGATGTTCTTCTGTTTAGGCCGGGTTCACACGAGCTACAATCGCGCGATTAAAAGCCAGAGCAATTATCGAGAGGCGCGATTCTAGTAGAGCACAGGATCAGATTGTGCAGTTCCCACGAGTTACACTTCGCTGCGATGTAGCCGGCCTGTAGCCGATTCTACTAGAATCGCGCGCTTGTAGCCAAAGTTATTACCGTTCAACTCAGCTAGCAACAAAAAAACATAAAATTTTGGATTTTTGAATTTTTTAAAATGCTAGCGTACTCTGCTCACTGTCGAAATACGTAGGAACTTGAGATTTTTGCTAGTATGAATAACTATACTTATATATATAGAAATATATTTTATAGAATATATGTTTGAACTGCATTAGCTGCCGTTATACAAAGTGATCCATGAATGTCGATCTATTTTGTAGCATAAAAATGTTAATTTTAGTGATAGGAGAAAAATTAAATTGGTTTGGATTGAGGTGGCTGAACACAGTAGGATGGGACATCCTAAAAATTATCTGAAATTTTTATGTTTTTTGTATTTGTATTGGGAAAAAAAGTCGGCGACAGCTCTGCGATTCATAATTGCTTTGGCGAGGCTGTTGCCCGTGAGAATAATTGCTCTGGCTACAATCGCGCGATTGTAGCTCGAGTGAACCCGGCCTTATACTGTGTAAGCTCCCCAAACAAAAAATGAGTTGAAAATCGTACCACATCAATAACTGACAAACTCGTGATTAGTTATCATTAATCATTATTAATTACAATTATTATTGTAATTATTCTTAATACTAAGATTATTATTCACAATACCGATGAAATTATGTCACTTATGAATACTCTCATAGGGGAATCTAGACTCTAGCTATAAAAGTAGACTCTAGCTATGGCAAGAGTCTAGATGTCTCTAGCTATGGCAAGAGTCTAGATGTCTCTAGCTGCAAGCCACTCGAATGAGGCGAGAGTAGCTTTTAAATTGCTTTAGTAGGCTCAATCTAAGACAATAAGCCTCTCTGTTCAAACCAGTCTATAGACCCATCCCGAAGGAGACGGGTTTTATTTCGTTTAGTATTTAGGGTGCTTTCGTTTAGTAGAGAGCATCGAGTACTCAATAATAATCACTATCGCAAAATCAAATGCATGCTGTTAAATGCAAGTGTTCACGATGCTCTGATCTATCTTACACCATTTCACATCATATGTTTCATTTTGCTATGGTGATAGAATGCTCCACTGTACAAGCATCCTTAGGACTAGGCTAGCAAAAATCTACAATTCGCTCTAAGAGAGTGCTCTATCGCAATAAGTGTCTCCATTTGGTTTGCTTTTAAAGTTGCGAGTTTGGAATTTGAGAAATTTTAATAAGATATTTCTATTGTAGAAAGCTCTGGTTTAGGATATTGAGGAATACGATTTCATTATTCAAAATAACTTGTTGGAGTGTGTCATTTATGAAAAATTCAATTTGGAGTTCCACTTATGCTGATTTAAACTCTTTTGTAGAATAGTTTAATTCGTAAGAAATAGTTGAATCGTAGAATACGGTACCGGTACTATAATTGAATTAGATAATCTAATACTAAAACTGACACTGTATTTCTATTTAATAAATGGTTTTCACTCACTTATACTGGAGATACTGGAGGGGTGCATTTCACTTCTAAATGGAAACTTCATCAGCTTCATTGATGAACTAGATAGTTCAGTTAGATTAGATAATTAATAGTCAAGTATGATGGAGGAGCTGATATAATTTATTAGGCAGTATTTAAAATCGGTACTTACGATTTCCACATTTTCTCTTTTTCTTTCTCATCTTCAGTTCGGTAATAAGTTTTGGCATCTCTCTTTTTCCACTTAATTGCTGTGTCATATGCTTTTCGTGTATGATCTTTACTGAGAACACTGTAAGCTACATTTATGTCTGAGAATTTTTTATCCTTCGATGGATCTCCTCTGTGCAAATCTGGGTGATTCTGAAATCAATAAAACAATTATGATGTTGAAGATCCATCTTGTTTCTACTAATATATAATAAAAACTTTAAAACACTTTCAAGTGGAAATGATAGCTCACACTATGGTGTGACGGCCGTTTCACTCTGTTGTCAATAGGCTCTTGACAACAGAGTGAAACGGCCGTCACGCCATAACGTGAGTTATAATTTTCAATTAAAAGTGTTATTTGTTTTTATTAAAAAAAAATCATTGAAGTTTATGAAAAAATTGAAAGTATAATGAACAAATTTAAAAAAGTATGTATAACGGTTGATGAATTTTTTGATAAAACTTCAAGGCAGTCCCCACCTTATTACCTTATTACCACCGTCGACCAGATGAGTATGGATAGGCTGAGTCTAGCTCCTGAGCCCTCAATGATTGAAGAGGATGCCAATGAATGGACTCATGTTCAAGGGTCCTGCATAAATTCGTCTATCGATTAAAGTGGCATAGAGACAAGCCTCCTTCTGACTACTCTCTTGAAATTGGCATTTCCCAACGACTTCAACTCCTCTGGCAACAGGTCGAAAAGATTCACCGCCCTAAGAGGAAAGCAGCTTTGAGTTTTTGCCAGTCTGCATCTTTGGATGTTTATTCTCGGCTCTTCTGGTGTTGTGCAGATGAGTAGCACTCCTGCGCTCATACAAGTTGATTTTCTCTTCTACATAAACAAGCGAGTCCATAATGTACTGACTATAAATAGTAGGCACTTTCAGAGCCGAGAACAGACTTGCAATGATCCATTATTCCCGCCAAAGACAAAAACCTAATGGTCTTCTTCTGGAGGAACATTATTCGTTTGACTTCAGCTGCAAGGCCCCATAGGTGATATGGCTATGGAACAACGAATGATGAGGAGAGCAGCAGGAACAGCAGTCTTCAACTTTCGTAAAAGATATAAAACTAGAAAGTTTCGACACTCCTGTTACACATGCTCATTCCAGAAGTGACAGCCGAGTGCCGTAGCAGGTATCTGTTCAATCAGAGATAATCTACGAAACTCCTGGGCGCACTTTGTAAGGTTGTAAGGGTGACGGATTAGATTGACCAGCAAAAACGACTCTGTTCTCTGCTGCAAAATCACTTCCCGGTGGTTCGGAACCCACCCAAAAATGTAGGTCCAACTCATCAATCACCATCATCCAATTCATTACCCACGCACTCCACAGGTCCCAGACCTATGTGGGCTTCATCCTCCGAAAAAAAGATAAGCTTGGGATCAATCCAAAAACCCAACAGTTTCACAGAATTTGGGCCGCAAGTTCCTCTTTTCAAACTGCAAATCAGGTTTTTTGTCTTTTCTTCATTTGATTGAAGACTATTCCTTAAGAATACGTGGAGCGTTTGCCAAGCGGTGAAATGCACGCTTTGAATTAATGGCTGCCATTGGCTGAGTGTCATTGACTGTGAAGGCTCAGGCAATGATAGCCATTTATTTAAAGCGTGTTGTCGACTCCACGCTTGGCAATCGCTCCGCGTACAGACTGTCTCAATGTAAAAAATATGATAAAACAAATAAGATAGATCATTCAGTTGTTTTTGAAAGCTTACCTCTTTACTAAGTTTCAAGTATGATTCACGTATTTCTTTGGCTGTACAATCTTTCTTCAAATTCAGAGTTTTATAATGATCAGAAAGCGTCTGTCTGAAAAAGAATAAAATGAAGATGAAAATTGAAGATGCAAATTATGTTAGGCATCTTTGTCAATAACAATTATACAAGCAGATAATATTTACCACCTCAGATGAGTAGCATTAGCTACATCATATTACAAAAAGAAACAAGTACTTTTCTACACCTCCAGCACTAATGAAACTGAGAGACAGGTAGTAACTGAGGCGTTATAAGTGGCAGGAGCGAATCCAACGAGGGAATTTGGGAATGTATCACCCCAAAATTCTTAGCCAACGCAGCAAGTAAAAAGCTTTACTTGTGTCTTGAGTGGATGAAACCAATTCTGGATTCGCCACTGTATATAGGTATTGGTAATTATTTCACTAAATATTATAAGTAGTATTATACTAAACAGAGTAGTTTATTTATGTCGTTTAAAATTAGAACTTTTGTTTCAAAAAGAGCCTATTATTATTGGCCACCTTTGGCCCAGGCCTAAAGAATCGGACGATAAACTGACCATATGATGGAGGAACGGTAGACGGGTTGGACAAGTCTAAGAAAGAATTTTTTCCCTAGGTATAAATCAACATGAGTTGCAGAGGGTTTAATAAGAAAGTTGAATTACAATTTTTCAATTATAAGCTATTTTCACTTCTAATGACTAATGTCAAAGAATGACAACAGACTGTGGTAATGATAAAATTATGAAAGACAAATGATAATACGCCGGCAAAAACTGAGATGTTTAATGTTAAAAATGGGCTGAAAATATCTTATTACTACGTACTTACTTAGATGTGTGGATATATCTGCTGCAATACAAATTCAACCTAGTCAACGCAAACCTGCATGTAGATAGACTAGTATTGCACATAACTTCTTTATTACAATAAATTCTCAAGCAATACTATATATTTCTAATGAATTCATCAGGGAGGATAGTGAATTAGATGTAATAATTATAAAAATGTAATTACTGTATTAGTTTACATAACTGAGAATTTTGAAGGTTATGATCTCCAACAAACAACGAAACAACAGAATCTGTCAAAATACCATCAGCTGATTAGTCAGCTGTTGTAAGGTATGAGCGTCTGTAATAATTTTTAGGTTAAGTGTACGTAAGTCGTAATTCAAGTCAAGAAATCCACGAACACGAATCTATAGTGACAGTAGTCTTTACATTTTACAGTCTAATAACTTATATTCGCTGTTGCAATGAAAATAGCAAAGTTGCGCTATTGAAAATGCAATTTTTGTAAAGAATCTTTGACTCAGAGATGAAAAAAATAATTTCCGTGAAAAACTTACTGTTAAACTTTTCTGTGAAAAACTACTTACCGTACTGTGATCGTACTGTATGCATAGAGGTACCCATTACTAGTAATAATTACAACCCTCATTAATAGCAATTTTTCGTACCAAATTACAAATAGCGCACAATAATATTATGTAGGATGAATTCAGAAACTTGCTAAATAGATTCAAATTATTGCTAAGATCACGAACTCGATTTAGATAATCATAATTTATGATGAAAACACTAAACTTGACATTTTTAAAATTTGTTCAAGTTGATTGTCTAATTTGTTGAAGTGCTGAATTGTAGCACAATTATGTCTATGGCAGCAATCGATAAAGTCAAAGTGCTCGTTCTGGGAGATTCGGGTAAGTTTTAATTCAACTATTCTTAGTTGAGTAAATATTTCTAATAATATATGGATGATAATTGAATTATAACATTTTAATTTTATTGTGACAACTTTTCAACTCGTAATATAATTTTTTTCGTTTTAAACTTCTTTTGTCTATATTCTTTCTATTTTTGGCAGTTGTAACTGATCAAATAAATTTTCAGGTGTTGGGAAAACGTCCCTTACACACTTGATCACACAGAATGAACCGATAAACAATCCATCATGGACAGTTGGCTGTTCAGTTGAAGTGAAGCTACACGAGTACAAAGAAGGAACTCCACAACAGAAGACTTATTTCATTGAACTGTGGGACGTTGGTGGAAGTAGTAGCCACAGAAATTCGAGATGCGTGTTTCACAACTCTGTTCATGGTAATTATTGTTTGTTTTTTCCTTTTCTAATAAACCGTCACAAAGTAGTATCCAAGGATTCGACTGAACAGTCATCAAATAATATAGGAAAGTCCTTTCTTGATTTGACGACGATTACTTACTTGAAATTACGTGTTAAGTCACATTCAAACTTTCATTGAATTCGAATAAGCTATTGACTGGTGTATCCATCAGGAAATCTTCTGATCTACCCCCATAAGCTATCCTTGTGCACCCTTCCACAATGTGCCGTACAGTCTGAATAGCACAACACTCACAGAAAGGTGTCGGAACCATTCCCCAATTATGCCTTGCCTTCCCTATGTTTTTGTAGGCATGTTTGAAAAGTTTTTGCAAAAAGACAAAATATTTTTATCAATAATCATTTTTCTAACAGGAGTGATCCTGGTTCACGATTTATGCAACAAAAAGTCCCATCAAAACCTCCCCAAATGGCTAGCAGAAGTTTATAACAGAGATAGCAATGCAAAGAATAGATATACTGATGGCGAAGACTTCGATCCTGAGCAGATAGTTGGATCTTCACAGGTGAGTGATCAATCCATTGATATTTTTGTTTGATGTTCAAATCTTTTTAGTGTCATTTGTATTACTAACCAACAAATTTCAATCATCACATTGGGTCTACCCATAAATATATATAACATATAGTTCATATACATTATATTAGGCACAGTATATGTTAGCCCAGCGCCATAGATGTAGAAATATTTTAAAAGGTATTCTTTCTAATCCTGGTTTAAATAGAAACGTAGTCTTGGTGACGTGATGCAAGGTGATTTTTTGTAACGGACCTCACCCTCAGTTCTGCTTGCGCTGTTTAATGCATTTCGGTGTTTCACAAAAATTTACTGCATCATGCCCCCAAGCCTGAGTTACTATTTGCAACAGGCCTAAGGACCTTATTATACAGAGCCACTGCAGTTGCGGTCGCTTGCCTCAATTACATCAGCCGAGCGTCTGACCGAGCTCAACAATATTCTAAAGTACACGAAGTGCATGTTCGATCCATCAGATTTTTTAATCAAATTTACCCGGTTGGTATAATTTACACCATAATTGTGGCGCGCTACCTCTACTACAGTGGCTCTGTATAATAAGGGCACTATACTTGGACATGATCACTCTTATTTAGAGTCCAAACATTAACTAACCCCATATGAGCGCATGCATTATTGCATGTGATGTAATGCATGCTGTTTATCTTCTCACATTTTTACCTCTCTCCAGTTTTGCACATTTTGAGTTTCTTGGTTAAAATTTACTTTATTGTGCTTTAGGCGGCGTTCACACCGGCACGATATGCGACATGCGATATATCTTAGTGAAAATATCGTTGAGATATATCGCAAGGAAGGTTCACACTGCAGGCGATAAATCGACGCCACCTCTGCGATAAGAATGTGAAGGGGGACAATGAGTCATCATTTATTTCTAAATTCAGAACAATTCAAAACAACGAGACTACTTTAGTCACAAATATGAGCTCAAGTGAGGAGGATGTTGTAGTGGCTCATTGGTTCCTCAGGCGTAGGATGAGGAAAAAAAGGAAGTACTGGGTCATTCCAGATGCACTGACGAGATTTTACTAAATTAATAAAATGAAATACAGCCTTGTCTTCTCTTCCCGACATGTTGACTACTCGAAGTCAATATGCAACTAATCGTAAAAACCAATAGCATGAAGGAGAGAGGAGAAAGAATATTGGAGTACTATATTGTAGGCTCAGTACGACGCAATGTCTGTTTAATTAACAAATTCCTTCCTAGTATCGTATGCAACTAATCGCAAAGACCGATAGCATGCAGCACTTGGTGCGATTCATATTGCACAATCGCCTCGGTGTGAACCATTTTTATCGCCTCCCTCTACATTTCAAGTATCTGTCTATGCGTGTCGCGTCTCAAGTATCGTTTAAGATATATCGCATATCGTGCCGCCTTTAGGGTTGACAAGTCTACGATGTGCTATGGCAATTCACTATCTCATCATTCTTGCCACTATACCTCCTCTAGGAGGCATTAAAATTGGACTTACATAAAAAATTATTTTGACGACCGCGGTAGATTGAGATATAGCACACATGAATGCTAAGCTGTTGGTCTCGGGTTTGATTCCTGATGAGACCTGGCATTTTTACTTACCAAATTATTATATATTTTTTAATTATATACAGAGTGTTTCGGAACTCTCTACCAATACTTCTAGGCAGTGTTTCTGGACCACTAACAAAAGTAAATATCATAATAAAACTTTTCTAGAATCCCCAGTTAGTCACACAGCCGCCATTTTGTTTTTTTCACTCATTATTTTTTTATTCGAACACCTCTGAATGTATAATTTTAAAATTTTGCATACAGCTTCATAACAATTAAAGCAATCTAAAAATAAATTATCAAAATTTTCCGACATCAAAAAACAAAATGGCGGCCATTTGAAATCTTTGAACACGATTAAATTAATAATGGCTAATGATATCAAAATTTGACTAGAATAACCTTTTTTAGATATGTTTAATGCAAATCCAACGATACCTCATTTTTTAAGATTGGCCAACAACTAACAGAGATATGCTACTTTTTAGGGCGTGCAGTGGTTGGAAGCGAAAAACTGCAACCCTTTCTCAACCGCCGCACACCCTACAAAGTAGCATATCTCTGTTAATTATTGGCCAATCCTGAAAAATGAGGTATCGTTGGATTTGCAATAAGCATATCTAAAAAAAGTTATTCCAGTCAAATTGTTATATCATTATTAATTTAATCGTGTTCAAAGATTTCAAATGGCCGCCATTTTGTTTTCTGGTGTCGGAAAATTTTGATTAATTTATTTTAGATTGTTTTAATTTGTTATGAAGCTGTATGCGAAATTTTAAAATTATACATTCAGAGGTGTTCGAATAAAAAAATAATGAGTGAAAAAAACAAAATGGCGGCTGTGTGAGTAACTGGGGATTCTAGAAAAATTTTATTACGATGTTTACTTTTGTTAGTGGTCCAGAAACACTGCCTAGAAATATTGGTAGAGAGTTCCGAAACACCCTGTATATACATATAATTATATTTTTTAAAGATTACGTCTTGGAGACTTCGGTTATGGAGTGTAAGACAAGCCAAGTCAGATTAACAATGTACAATGTTACCATTCTTGTCCACTAGTCACCACAATTACAACTTAAATGAGTTGTGGTGGGGCTCAAACTCACAAACTTCAGACAGACTCTCGTAGGAATCCTACTATAATGGTATCATAGAATCCTAGTATAAACTGACAGTATTTTTCGAATGGTTCTATGCCTACCCACTAGAATTAGGAACACATTTTTAGTCCTAAACAGAAACTTCACTACTCACTAATTTTCATTATAATTTCCAATTGCTGTCTGGTAGTTTCCTCGTGTACTGGGTCTACTAATTTCTGTTTTAGGTGATCTACTACGTCAATGAAAGTTAAGTTTGAATTTTTATCAGCAAAATTATCGAAAATAGTTAATGCAGTTTTTTTTAAGTAAAGTGGCAAATACAATATTTTATCATCATCATCCCATTTATTTATTTTAGCAGCTCTGTTGAATATTTTCAACCACTCATTAAAGTCTTCAGTTTTTGACCCCCCATAAGTCTCTGGTTTGGCAAAAGGTCTACTCTCATTCCTAGCCATTTTCTTTTCTTTATCAATATCTAAAGCAACAGTATCGTAAAAATTATCTAGTTTATTTTCCTGCTTATCATTAATATCTGGTGTAACTGTATCATAGAAGTTCTCAACAGGTTTATGATTTAATATTCGTTCGTAATCAGCTAACATAGGGAACTGATTACGTTCCTCATTTGACAATTTTCCTGTTCTGAGCAATTGACTCAAAACTTCCCTAGCACCTGAATCTTGATTTGCATAAATACTAACTTTTTTTGCCAGATTCACTGCAAATCTCAGGTATTCAACATTAACAGATTGAGGAAAATGGATTTCCAATTTCTCACAAAGATCGATCAATTGCGTTTTGTCTAATGTTTTTTCTTGTAAATCTATTGGTAAATCTAATATTGATAAGCTCATTTTAAAATCACTGAAAATATAACTATACAAAACATTATGACTTCTTTAAAAATTACTAGGTTTAGAAACAAATAATCTCAACAAAATGTTGAAGTTAAAAAAACTAATCTCATGAGAACGGCGCCCAACACCATGTAATATGGTTAGTTTGGATAGTAAAGGTAACGTAAATGAAAAGAGTTTAATTTTTACTACTGGGGTAACGCTTGGCATACGAGAGGTGTTTCGGGTACTACTCTAATCTCATGAGAAAAAGGTGGTACTATTAAAATAACTTCAGATTGAGTTCAGAAAAAGAATCTAGATGTTTATTTTAATGTTATAATAAAAAGTAATAAAATGCTAATGAGCTTATCAAGAATTTAACAAAAGAGTTTATTTACTTACAAACGGTCACTCGCTCAGCAGGGAAGAGTGGGGCGGGTCATCTGCCGTAGATGTAGCCAGCTCCCTTACTCGACACCGACTGCCCCGAGCCACTCGTTTTTTCAGCACAATTTTACTTGTCATGAATTTTCACTGATGTCATCATTTTTCTTTTAATAGTCAACAATGGCTCTCTCCTCTTTTTGTGAAAATTCATGGCAAATAAATTAATTATGCTGTTACATTACACCACCATTTAGTTTACTTCACGAGTAATATTATTGAAAAATAGAGTATGCCTATCAGTTTTATTGTAAAATGTTTAATAAGTATTTTTTTCATGGAAAACATCAGAAATTGAAAGAATTTGTGGATGATAATTTTACTCAAAAAATGAAGTTTCAGTTTTATTGCAGAATGTTTCTTTTTTCTAACTATTTTGTCATGAGAAACATCACAAATTGATACAATTCAATACCAGATTCATTTAGATTTGATATTTCAATAAAAAATTATTTTCCATTGTAAAAATCATAAAAAATTAACAGAATAACCGTATTTTTGTTAACTGGGGTTATATCGTAGAACATTTACTAACAAAATGATCACCTAAATCTTGTTACTCAAATTTTGCCACTTATTTTTGTTAACTGGGGTTATATCGTAGAACATTTACTAACAAAATGATCACCTAAATCTTGTTACTCAAATTTTGCCACTTACCCCGTGTTTTATTTTTATTTCTAATGCTTATAGTGTTTGTATTGTTTTAGTGTGGTGATTTCATGTCATTTGGCTTTAATTTGGACGAATTTAAGGTTGGTACCTCCATTAGTGTGTGGTTGACCATTCATAATAATTTGTGTGTAGATTACAAGTTACAAGTGATCAATCTACAATAATTCAGTGGTGGTGGAGCTTTGTAGTAGCATAGATCAGGGAGTAAGTCTCTGATGGTTCGTCTATGGTAGTAGGTCTTCTTCACATCAATGTTTGAATGAAATGAGACGAATTGAATGAAAGCTTTTCGTATAAAGTCTGCCATAATAATTAGGGGAACTCAATTTGAGAATTTCTTGAAAACTTTTTTATTGCTTGGTTAGTTTTTTGGTGATATACAGTTCTCGTATATTTTTTGTTGGTAACTGTTATAAACACTTGGATCTGTTTGGAAGAATAATAGGTGAGGCAAACTAATCTATTATATAAAAGTCTTCTGTCGACGACTAGCGCTGGAGTGGGATGGATTGAAGGAGAAGGATAGGAAGAAAAATGTGGAGCAAAATGAAGAAGAAAAAAAAGACAGGGAAGAAAATGACGGAGGAGAAGAAGAAGAAATAGATGGAGAAGAAAAATATGATGACGAAGTGGATTAAGGAGAATGAGAAGAGGAAGAAGAAAATTATTATTAATTTATCAAGGGATAATAGAATAAGGGATTGAAGGAGATTAGGAAGAAGATTGTGAAGCAAAATAAAGAAGAATATGAAAATGAAAAAGATGATCAAGGAGAGTGAGAAGATTATTAAGGAGAAGAAGAAGAGGATTGAGGAGGAGAAGATGAAGAAGGAGGAGAAGAAAAGAAAGAGAAGATGATGAAGGGGAATACGGAAAAAATACTATTAAACTAAATTTGTAAATGTCAGGCTTTAGATATCCACATTCAATTGAATCGAGCAACCTGCTGATATAAAATAATATTGGTGATTTATAGTTGGATACTATCATTCGCTTGAATACTGGCGCAAGTAGAAACGCAAGGTGGCATTTTGTGAAACAAGGAAATTAATTACACCTCGCCTCGATTCTATTTGTGTAGTCCAATTCATTTCTGTGTTTAACAAAAACTAATCTTTCGTCATGTGACAAATTCTGCCATTCTATTCACTGCGATCCTTGTAGATAGCTCAAAAGGTGGTGGTCTTGCAAATATTTTATATTTTATTTCAGTGGTTTTTATTTTGGAAATAGTGCAGTCGTAACTGGATTAATTGAAACATATTATTTTTTCATTCCCCCATTTCTACATATCTACTATCTAATATAGTGATCAAATTTCAAAAGAGCGTCTGTGTTAAATTTTTCAGTTATTTGGTTTTTTGTATGTCTGTAGGATAGGGTTAGGTACTATTGTACCTAATAGTTCCTAACTCTAAATCACAGATTCAACACTCAATGAACTGTTTATTTTGAATCTGGATCAAGTAATGTAGTAGTTTACACAATAATTGCTATGAATGCCTTCAAGTCGCAAGAAGTGAAATGTCATAAAATTAGTAAAAGCGAGTGTCATAAACATCTCACGAGTGGCTTTAAGGCTGAATATAATCATTACATACACTATTCTGTCTATGACTACCATTAAAACACTTTGATTTTTATTCACCAAGTACTTGGATAACTCACTGAAACATAAAAAATCATTTTCAATTTCATGAAATTTTTCAAAATCTGTAGATATTGTGGTGAAGCAATTGTTGAACCTTCCTTCAAATCTATAACACTTGATATATTGCAATAAATCATTAGCATATAGGATTAAATCATCAATTAGATTAATAGCAGTATTTTACGATTTATCAAACTAGAACGAGTCCAGAATCTCCGTGGCGATGGTGATCTGGACTGTTCCATTGCACCAATAATCAAAACTCAAAAGGTAGCTAACTACAGGTCTTCTTCTAAAGACATCTCTACACCGATTGACAATAATTTAATATTCAGCGTTTGGGACCAAAATGAACGACTTGGGAACCTCTCACTGAGTCCAGTTGGAAGACTAATGCGAGCGAAGTGAGCTGCCGACTTGTCGATTTATAATTTATCAATCAGTGCAATGCATTACAGTGTTGAATGCAACCCTCCAACCTGGGCCCAATTTGTAAGGATGGCCGATTGGATTGGGCAAATACTCAGTTCTCAGCTGTGAAATCACTTCCCAGTGGTTCGGAACCCATCTAAAACTGTAGGTCTAACTCATCAATAACCATAATTTAACTCAGTTGTTTAACATTGAAATTGAATCAATTTTTTCTGATAATGTAGACTAAATTTAAGTGATTCAATTCAAAAAATTCAGAAATATTTTGGAGAGTATTAAATAGAATAAATCTAAGTGCTTCATAGTTTAAATTGAACTTTGTAATTGTGTTTTCCAGAAGATTCAAGTTATATTTTAATCAAAACGTAAACATAACCTATGCTTACAAATATTTGGACTCTTGTAAAAATTTAGCAATAGAGACAGTTTTGGGCTAAATGCCTGTCTTAGACTGTTGTGTCTTTACAATGAGATGCTTTATTTGGCAGTTTATCAAAAAATAAATAAGTGAACTCATTACCCACGCATAGGTTTCAGGCCTATGTGGGCTTCATCCTCCGAAAAAAGTAAATACAGTAAACTCATTGTAGTTTAGTTTAGGCTTGTACTAGTGTATTACAGTAAATTGTACAATATTCTGAAACAGGTATTTCAGTGCTTTAGTGTCTTTAGAGGAACATTTTCTCATTTTTTTTTCATTTCAGACACCTATCCTTGTTATTGGAACGAAATTGGATTTAGCTGAAAAAGTGAGGTCCAATAACAGCTATCGATCGTCCACTTTTGCTGAAGACTGTGGCGCTGACGAAATTACACTTGTGAGTAATTTACTGAATTTTTGTTGTGCTGAATTTAATGATAGTATTTGGACAAAGATCAATAGGATATTTAGGGCCAACAATATACAATAGAATTCCACTGGAAATAAAAGAATAAGGCAATATTAATAGATTTTTAAAAAATTAGGGATTGGTTATATAATATTGGAGTCTACCATAGTGAGGAGCTGATAGTAAATAGGATGTGAATAGAAATACGATTATGCATACTTTAGGTGGTTTTAGGTAGTAAATAGTTTTTTATCATTGTATTAGTTATAATGGCTAGTTAAGAATAGTATTAGCTTGATGTTAACACCAATACATAGTTTTATAGTGGAGTGTCATATTTTTAACATTTAGCAATCAAATGACTGTGTCTTCTATTTAATAATAAATTTGTAATGTTTGATTTTATATCAATAAACTCCTCTGGATGTGTTTTCCATCATTAGAAATTATTATTATTAAATCATTATATTACTGTTAATTACTTATTTTATTAATAACTAGCTGGCCCGACAAGCATTAATACAATACAATAAAAGTTAATAGTTACGGAATTCATGAATTTCGAATTCCTTTAAATCCTTTATAGCTTGTTAATAGTTAAATTAGTGAACAATCTAATATCAAAACTGACACTGTATTTCAATTTTGAAATACAGTTTACAATTGAAGACAATTTTGAAATTGAAAAACAGTGTCAGTTCTGATATTAGATTGTTCAGAAAATATTTCGTCATGGAAAACATCACAGATTAAATTAGTTATCAAACTTTATATGATTCAGAAAGAAAAAAACGTTGATTAATTGGAAGGAAAATAGAGAAGAAAAAATTTAATTCAACACTAAAACTAAACAAGCTACTAAAACTAGAAGAATTAACAAATAAGAATGAACTGAGGGAGTTTGGTGGATAACAAGCTAGATATAGGTACTAATAATATTCTTAGTCTTCAATTCAGCGGTATTATATTTCATATTTTTCTGCGTCTTCTTAAAGTTGCATTTGTTTACTTGAATTACTTTTTTTTAGGATTGTAGGCAAAAGTCTTCTCTAGCAGCAGGAACTAGTTCGTCGGTGAAGATTAGCCGTTTCTTTGATAAAGTCATTGAAATGCGATATTATTCGCGGGAAATTGTCAGTCCTCTATCGTCGGCCTCTGCTTCAGCCGATAAAAGAAGGGCGTTTCCAGCATCTGCAATTTCGCCCAAGTTTTATCACAATGATTGAAAACTACACGCTCATCATGTAAATAACTGTGAAATGCTTGCTCACCTATTTATGTTTATATTGATTCAAGAATTACAATTTTTTCATTTTTTGTATTTTATTGTTCATCAAACTTATTATTGAAGATTGTAGAGATGCTGAAGATCGGTCTCTAAATAATACACAGCTTTATACCGACGTTTTGCCTTTATTTTAAAGCATCTTCAGAGCAATCTAATATCAAAACTGGCACTGTATTTCAATTTAATATATTGTCTTTACTCACTTATATTGGAGATGCTAGAGGGATGCATTTCACTTCTGAAAAGAAGCTTCGTCAGCCTTCTTTTCAGAAGTTAAATGCATCTCTCTAGCATCTCTAATATAAGTGAGTAAAGACAATATATTAAATTGAAATACAGTGTCAGTTTTTATATTAGTATTTCGTAATGGAAAACATCACAGATCTTCAGGGCCTATTGAAAAACACAATTCATATATTAGTATAGAGAATGCATAAATATTTACATTATTACACATACTATATTGTAGTTTCAGAAACATAGAATGTAGGAATTTTACGTATCTAAGCAGTGGAGTTCCAATAAATAAGCTTAACAAAACACAATTTTTTCACTATTTCTTCATCGACGCTATTGGGCTACTAAAACTGTTGCTATTACTAAAATGGCTATACACAAGTACTGCAGAACATATGGAAATCGAACAATTATACCACTTACCACATGGTTGACACCAATACTGTCAGTAACAAACTGAACTAGTGGGAGAGTGTATTTAAGGATTAGAGGCTATTCAAATCATTAAATATACTCTCCCACTAGTTCAGTTTGTTACTGACATTATTGTCGTCAACCACAAGGTATAACTGTTCGGTTGCCATGTTTGTGTCCTGCAGTACTTGTATATAGTCATTTTAGTAATAGCCAGGGCTTTTTTCAGCTGAAACGCTCCGGAACGGAATATTTTATTAATTAATTACTATTTAGGAACAAAATTTTAACATTTATATTTCCAAACATTGAAGGACACCTGCTGTAGATACGAAAAATAAGTAAGTTACGCAACAGGGAAGAAGGAAATGGAAATTTTTCAAATAAGGTTTGTTAGTATATAGTTTAATGTTTTAATGTTATTCTTGGGAAGTGATAGCCGCGAGCCGTAGCAGGTATCTGTTCAATCAGAGAGATAAGCTGCGTTCTCGTAGGTCCTGTTCGTAACGGTGACCGATTAGATTGGCCAGCAAAAAAGACACTGTTCTCTGCTGTAAAATCACTTCCCGGTGGTTCGGAACCCACCTAAAACTGTACCCACGCACAGGTCTCAGACCTATGTGGGCTTCATCCTCAAAAAAAAAATATTTGTAAATTTGAATTTATATAGATATTTGTACCAAAATTGGCCATTCATACATTTATATTAGGCCTACATAGAGAAAATAGTCGACAAATAAGTAGGTCTACCATATAGAGTATAGAATTAACTTTCTATGTGAAATTTAACGACGTGCAGTCAAATATGTTGACTGCAAGTCATTAAATTTCACATAGAAAGTTAATATTAACAACGCAGTTCGTCATGGAACAAGAAATCCAGGAAGTATAGAGTTATAGACTATGCGTGGTTAAGCGAAAATTTTAGAGTTCCTGAACCTCATTTTCTAGAAAAAAAGCCCTAGTAAAGCCGCGTCTCCACCAACCGATCATGTCCTGTTCGTAACGGTGACCGATTAGATTGGCCAGCAAAAAAGACACTGTTCTCTGCTGTAAAATCACTTCCCGGTGGTTCGGAACCCACCTAAAACTGTAGGTCCAACTCATCAATCACCATCATCCAACTCATTACCCACGCACAGGTCTCAGACCTATGTGGGATATTAGGCCTACATAGAGAAAATAGTCGACAAATAAGTAGGCCTACCATATAGAGTATAGAGTTAACTTTCTATGTGAAATTTAACGACGTGCAGTCAAATATGTTGACTGCAAGTCATTAAATTTCACATAGAAAGTTAATATTAACAACGCAGTTCGTCATGGAACAAGAAATCCAGGAAGTATAGAGTTATAGACTATGCGTGGTTAAGCGAAAATTTTAGAGTTCCTGAACCTCATTTTCTAGAAAAAAAAGCCCTAGTAAAGCCGCGTCTCCACCAACCGATCATGTCTGCCGAACATTGTTGGCGAACACAAAAAATGGACAAACATTAAACATATGGGTCACCGAACATGTTCGTGAGTTCAATTGAAATGTTCGGTCTGTGAGCGAACAGTGACGACCAACATCCGGTTCCCGCCACACCGATCATAATATTCGAGAAGGCGTTCACACCAAACCAACACCAAACAATGTTCGGTGACATCAGATAATCCCAGCGAACACTGTTCGCCGAGCATGTTCGGTTGGTGGAGACGCGACTAAATAGCAACAGTTTTAGCCCAATAGTGTCAATGAAGAATAAATAATGAAACATTTGTATTATGTTAAGCTGATGTATTGAAATTCCACTGCGTAAGTAGGTAAAATTCCTACATTCTATGCTTCCTGAAACTACCGTATAGTATGTGCAATAATGTAAATATTTATGCAGTATCTGTATTAATATATGAATTTTGTTTTTCAATAGGCCCTGAAGATGCCTTAAAATAAAGGCGAAACGTCGTTATAAAGCTGTGTATCATTTAGTAACCGATCCTCAGCATCCCTACAATCTTCTTAGATTTAATGGTAGATAAAATATCTACTCATTCATTCATAATATTATTGTGAGTATAATATGGGCAGTGATTTGGTGATTTATATGGGTAGTCATGGTGTAGTGATTTACTTATCTGGCTACAGCTACAGTATTTAGAAGTATTTTAGAATATGTATTTTATAGCCGCAATTCGGAGCTACAACTACTCCTATACTCTATAGCGCAGAAATTTTTTTAGAGTTTTGTATTCTGTGCTTGAAGGTTACGGGCTCGATTTCCTGTGTAAGCCAGCCGTTTTTTCATCATTTATTCATTAAACTCAAGACTGCGTTTGGATGGGTGACCATGCTTCAATGATTTGAGGTTATAAGCTTTATTGTCACTTACCCGGTGGTTCGGAACCCACCTAAAATATTAGGTCCACCATGTTCCCCATAACATGGCTCAAACGGTGGGGTGGAACTACCCGTAAGGGTCTCTCCACCAACAGTAGCCATACATTTAGAATTATTAACTCATTACCCCAGCACAAGCCTCGAGTTATCCGTGAAATTTGAGTAGTTATGATGAATATTCATTTTTAATGCATACTTTTTAGCAAATTTATTATGTAGTACGGTACCGTACAGTAAAATCCTCCAATTATAATGTTTGATATTTTTGACATTGTTGATTATAATATATCTATGATACATTATTATCGGCCAGTTGCACAAAAGAAAATTAAATTTGATCACTGTAAGATGACGTCATTTGACGGAGCCAGTGCAACGACTTCCCTATTGTATTGAGCTCCGTAAGATGACGTCATCTTACAGTGTTTAAATTTAATTTTCTTTTGTGCAACTGGCCATAAATATTGAATAATTCAGAAAGCTATTTTATAACAATTTACGATTGCTGATAAAATTAATTTGTAAATTACTGTATTGATATAAAAGATACACTCAGTGAATAATTTACTTAGGTAGTCTTTCTAATCTTAAGGACTAAACTGGACTTGTAAGGTCAAAGCAACAGGGTGGAAAATTAAAAATGTTTATTGTAATAATTTAATCTAAAAGTGAGACATTTATTTGTAAAGTACTGCACAGACTTCCTCTGATAAAATTATCAAGCCTAGCACAAAAGCAAACGCAGGTTTGGTGTGTCTTGACGCAGAGTAACGTTTTGTGAAGCACGAAAATAAACGGGACCTCCCACTCACTTTCTTTCATACAGCCCAATACATTTCTGTGTTTTACAAAAAGCCATCCTTCATCACATCACTGTTTCTATTTTCGTAAAACGCTTTTTTTGCATTTCTAATTTTTGTATAATAAAATAGGCTATTCTAGAAAGGCAATCATTTATTTGAAAAAATCATAGGGCCTGTATTTATGAATGAGACTTACGTTGATCTAAGCAGGAGTTATCCAAGACCGAGTTGGAGAGGCTCTATAACATTGAACATGGTCACAAGCTAACCTAAAATTGTGTCATATTATCAGGCACTAATAAACATAAAATAACATGCATGAAAAGATAAAGATACTGCACTGCATGTATATTTACAGTTGCTGTTACATAATAATTACCATGCCAACAATTTTCAAATCATTATTTTCTGTTTTCCGAATTTGAATAATGAGCATTGTATTGAATGCTATCTGCCAACAGACTAACGAACTTCATCCATTCTATTTCCTAAAAACAGAATCAATTCTAGTGCCAAAAAATGTAAGGTTAGAACTATAAAATAAGTAGAAATGATTTCAAAAAGTCAAATATACAGTGAATTACATTGCAATGGTGCAAAAATTGAATATGATGATTTTATTATTATGAGCCAATGCTATACTAAAAAATGAAATCAAAATATAATGCAACACAACAATCTAAGAACGGCTTCAAGACAGCTCTGTACCTAGCTTGGTTAAGAATGGATTTGAGACTCCAATTATAAGCACGTCTTGGCTTTTAAGTGTTTAGAAGATGTAGAACGTCATGAATATGAACTTTATTCTAAGCTTTACTTATACTAGGTGAGTTTACTAGCTAAAATGTGAGGTTATAAGCCGACCCAGTTGTCCCTGCAACATTTACGTAGTGTAAATTCTCATATTAGTGTAAATTAGAGTTGTTTAATGTAAATTATTAATGTTAAATTATTTATCAGGAGTCAGATCTTTGTTGTGGGAGCTGGGTTGGCTTTTAGGGTTCCAGCTGCTCGCTGGCTTGAACCTGTTAGTGTAAGTAAGCCTTATTACCGCTAAGTCTGACTTAACCGATCTGACTTAAGTCGATCTTTGATAAGTCACGTTCATAAACATGGGCCTAAGTTGCATGATGAGAATTCCAAGAGTGGTTAGAATCTAGATTTTTTGGAGCAGAGTCTTTACCAAATTATAAGCTATTTATCTAAGTGAAGAGATTAGTAGAATCTTCATGAATAGACTGTATTTGGGGAAGGAAACATGCCTAACATGTCCAAAATTTCATTTTAATCTGCTGAAACCTGAAATTTTGTTAGTGTTCACATTACGCTGTCTACTCCAAACAAGGAATCAAGTTTTTTAATTCGAAAAAAATAATAGAGCTAATTAATTGCTCAAATATAAAAATTGTTGGGATCTTCGTCGATGCTAGGAACTTGATTTGAGCCTCAGAAACAGTAATAATTTTATGCGATTAGTCCTATAAATTTATTACTTATTAAAATGAATTTTATAAATTGGGTAAAGTGAAAGCTTAAATTTGATAAATCATTGCTTCCATGAATCGTTTGCTTGAAAACTTAAACCCCACTTTTCGTATATGTTTTGGTTCATTAATTGTGAACAAATATTTTAATGTTTGAAAAAGAAAAATACTTCTTTTATAGTGCAAATTGAACAAGTGATAGTGGTTTCAAATTATTATTATTATTATTATAATCAGGACTACCCATCAGAGACCTTTTGTATCCCGGAGGATAGTTTTGGCTGGAGGCTCTCTCACCCCTTCACCCAAATAACAATATTTTCAATCAGTGACACGATTTTCCAACTATAGCATTAATTAAGTCTTCTAGCTATGCTTTAGTTGCCTACTGTACTCAAAAGTATCTGTGTAACTAATTTGAATGGTCTTTCCAATTTAAAGATAAAATACGAGTGTAGGGCAACTGAAAACCATTTTTGTGATGTTTTCCATGACGAAATACTTAATGAACAATCTTTTTTTAAACTGACACTGTATTTCACTTTTAAATAATGTTTTACTCACATATATTGGAGATGCTTGAGGAATGCATTTCACTTCTGAAAAGAAGCTGCCTTTTCAGAAGTGAAATGCATTCCTCAAGCATCTCCAATCTCCAATATATGTGAGTAAAACATTATTCAAAAGTGAAATACATTGTCAGTTTTAATATTGGATTGAAAACCATTTAATGAAAATTTTTGATGAAGCTTGGGGAAATTGCACCAGAGAACCTTGAAAAATACAATAAACTTCTCTTCTATTTTTGGTAATCGAACTATTCACTAATACTGGATATGTAAAACGTGTAAGTTAAAAATTATTTTATAATAATATGACTGAATATAGAACTTGATTCAACTTGCAACTAGAGAAAGTGTAAAAACCAATCAACATTCTGTATTTTAGTTTATAACACATCCAATTCCAAATTCAAATTTTTAGTAATTTAGTGAATGCATATGTGGATTCCTGGATTTCTTGTTCCATGACTAACTGCGTTGTTAATATTAACTTTTCAAGTGAATTAAACGACTTGCAGTCAAATTTTTATTAAAAATAAGTAGTATTTCACTTACTTTGTAAACCAAACGTTTTCGAGTTGTTGAAACCCATCTTCAACAACTCGACAACGTTTAGCCTACAAAGTAAGTGAAATATACTAACTTACTTATTTTTAATAAAATTTGACTGCAAGTCGTTTAATTCACTTGAAAAGTTAACATATATGGATTGTGATGGAACCCTACAGAATCAGGGGGTTTAAGGGTTCTCCCCAGAGAAAAAAATTGTTTTCTAAAAGTCTTGAAAGTGCAACTAAGCTTTTTTGTCATTATCAACCTCGTCCTTCATATTATTATTTGTTGATTCATGGCGTGACGAATTTTCATCATCACAATAATAAATTTCTATGGAGTGTTTGGGGCGCCTTGATAATATGATCAGTGACAGAAATTAGCATTCGAAGCCCGTCCACAAAAATATAAGGAGACCTTTTCTCCTTTCAAGCCTACTGTGTCAACTTCATTCAATTAGCCTGGGGTGTGGGCCCCTCTTTAAACCCATATATATGTTTGGGGGCTCCGAAAATACTGGTATTCACCAGCAGCAAAGCCGAGGCAATTAGGTATATACATTGCATGGGTATAAAAGTTGAATCTTTCCTTCACATGACTGGATGCAGTGAGCAGTGACAATAAAAACAGACCCGAAGTGACCGCACCGTATTCTAAGGGGTCTCTAGAGGTCTAAACTGGAGCAATAAAAGAGGGCCCCTTATTATTATTTTTTTTTGTTTTTTTTTTGTTTTGTCACTTGCTTACATTTGTAAAATTATGTGGCCCATTGACGTTAAGACCCGGGGAAACTTATTGTAACAGATAAACCATCAAGAACCATATCAGACTCCCTAATCTATGCTTCAACTACAGTGTATTCTCCAGTAACCGATGTTATCGTTTGTTATTGATGTCTCTCTACTCGCTTTTGGGGCCTTTTATACAGGCTCAAGGGTTTATTGTAACTCAAATCCGATCACGCCAATGCTATCTTCCAACTTTCATGTTATTTGTACGGAATGCATATAAACTTAGTATACGCATTTCAAACTTGGCGCCATTCGGCCCCGTCCTTGCAAAGATGGCAACTATTTTACGAGTGTGGTATTCATTTTTGATTAAAAAATCTATTAATGTCTGAGTTTGGAAATAATTGATCTATGTTATTAATTTTTCTATTTTCCTTTTAATTTTTCAAGCTACTTACATTTTTTTCAGTTCATAGTGTAACACAATGGGAAATTTTGTTTGAACACAGTACGACGCTAACTGCATCACTGGAACAAGTACTTTGCTGTGCTTGGTGTGTTTGTGTTTGGTGTCTTAATTATTCAATTTATATTATTATTTAGGAAATCGGAGTTTACTATTATTTGTAATTTGTATAGTGCTGAAACCAGTGAAATGGCCCCTTTTTGCAGCTTGATTGTAACAATTTTGGAAGTTTGAATGGTCGAAAAGTGAGTATGGTATTTATTTCTGGTACAGCAAAAGCTGATAGACGAAGAGGTTATCGGTCTCAATTTTTTAATCTATTGTAATTATTAGAAATTGTATGAAATAGAGTTTCTTGAGCCTTGAGCCTTCCGCACTAAATAGTCTAGATTATTGTTGGTGTAATACGGCTGAGCTCAAAATAGTTTGTGAAAGTTCGCTTTGATATTCATGAAAAAATGCTTCTATGCTTGCCAGAGGCAATACCGACTCTGAGAAGGTGCTGCCAGTGGTGGGTCTTGTAGTTATTAAAATTAATTATCTGTAAATGCTAGTGAAAAAATAATGATTACGGTAGCCTTTTGACCGAATTTTGATCGATTACAAGATAATATTTCTATTTTCACATTCTACAGACCAAACAAGTTAAATACTTTCAATTAAAACTTGAACTAAAATTTTTCAAAGCCATAAAGCATTCTAATTTAAATGAAGAGAAATCTCTTACAATTTTAAAAAAGGATGTCGGATTATGCATAAATTAAGTTTTTATATTTTGGATTCCACAGTTTAAGGCATCTACTCAGAACCGTAGAGTTTATTTAATTTATAGGTCAGCGCAAATAGAAATGCTGGCTTGTTAACGTAATGGCAGGTGACTTTTGTTGATCACAGATAATGCAAATAGAATGGCGTGTTAGATCTCATTTCATTTAGTGTTTCACGAAATGTCACCCTACGTCCTCAAGCCTGCATTTCTGTTTGCGCTGGGCTTATCATCAGTTATAGAAATTCTTTGACATAAATGTTCATTTCATAATGTATATTCATTAAGCTCATGTTTAGAAACTATTGGGAAAATAATTCCAAAAAGTCTTGAACATATTTGCATATACTTAGAAAATATAATATTTGTAGTGAGTTTTCTTCTAATCTCCGTAAAGAGATCACAATTCTTCGCAAGTGCAGGTCAGATCTGTAGAACGATTTACATTGTGATCAATATTAATCAAGAATATTATATATTTTCAGTAGATGATTAATCCCGAAATTCCTTTCAATGCTATAAATTAAGACGCCTGACCGGGGATATCCGTGGTTCGATTCCCGGCGCTGACTGAATATTTTTGTGTTGTGGTATTCATCAATTTCCTTTAGATATCTAATACAATTGTCAATGTCCGTAGTAGCGGAGGTCTTCGGCTTAATTTACAGCATTCAAAGGGATTTCGAAATTAATTATTTAGAAATGGAATAAAATTGTAACATCTTCCAAGTTACTTACTACTCACACATAAATGAATATACGCTATTAAAAAAAAAAATAGTATAATATCAGTGATTTTATGTTTATTAACTTTTTTATGTTCCAGGTGAAAATGAATGTTTAGCTCCCAGTAATGTCTCAATCAGAAACTGATGTTGCAGATAACAAATCAACTAATGAAAATCCTGAGTCTTCCATCAATGAAGCTGATCCTCTAAGTGAAAACACTTTATCTTGCATGATGGAAGCAGCAGATTCAAGTAAGGATGACACATCTTCAGTTCAAGATCAACTCAAAGCTGACTCCAAAGAGGCAGGCCAGACATCTAGTTCAGGGAACGAGTCGTCTTTGTTGAACATCGTTTCAAAAGATCCAGAAAAGGACATCAAAGATGAATCGAACAAAACTACTGACTCGCCTAAACGAGTGAAGCTAGTTCGTCCAGAATTTGACAAAGAAAAGTTGGCGCAGAAAATTAGAGAAATAGAAGAAAGAGAGAAATTGAAAATGTTGAACAAGATGAAAGAGCAAGAACGTATGAAATCTGAGAAGTCGGCTGCAGAAAGCTCTCGAAATAAGACTGATGATGCTAAGAAGCAAGATACTTTAGCTGTTGCTGCAAACCCAGAAGTTAGTGTAACATTAGATAATAAAAATGTCGTACAATCTGATAAAGAAGATGAGAAATCTAGTTCAAAAACAATTGACAGTGGAAAATCGTGCAAAATTGATGATCCTTCAAAAGAAGATAGTGTGCCAGATAAAAATATAACTCAAGACAATGATGTATCACCCCAGTTATCTGGAAGACAACCAAATGAAGAATGTAAGGTATCTACAAGTGTTCAGGATACAAATTTGGACTCCAAAAACCATGAGAAGGTTGACAAAAAAGTAAAATGTGATTCAGAACTGATCCCGGGAACTAATGCTCCAGAAAATCAAAAGAAAGATGGAAATATCGATATGAAAACAAAAGGCGAAGGTAAGGTAGAGTCGGAGAAAACTATTGAAAGCGATGATCAGGTTTCTAGCACTGTTGAAGAAGATTGTTATCCATCTATTGTAGAGAAAAATGCAAATGAAAAATCGACAAAAGAAAAAGAACAGAAGGTTGAAAGTAAACAGCAAATTAGTGTCCCTGAAGTGGAAACAAGTATATCAAAGGCAGGCGCTGAGGAAACAAGTAGATCTCAAATTCAGGTCGAAATAGAATCTGCAGTTACAGAAACTTTTCAAATAGCTAGTATAAGTAGAGATGTAGATACTAGCACTGGCAAACAAAAACCAGTAGCAAATATTGAGAAGAAAGATATTAAGGAGCAAGAAAAAAGTGATGTATGTAAGCGTACGCAAAATACAGGTATAGAAAACGTTTTTACTAAAGCTACTGATTCTGGTGAGTTAAATGGTGATAGTTCAGAGGCAGTAAATAATGAAAAGAAGAAGGAAGATTCTATTGAGAAAAAAGAATCAACTGCTGAAAAAATCATAATAACTATGGCTAGTGATGAAAATACTGTAAAAGAACAGCAACCAATAAAACGCGATGTGAAAAAGATAGAAGAATGCAGCGTCCTTAAAAATGTAACTGATGAAGATAGGAAATCCAAAGTTGAGCAAAGGAGTGAAGAAGATAGTGAATCAAAAACTAAAGCAGGAGTTTCTAAACATGTAATGCTTGATTTGGAGAGTGAGCTAGAAAAAACTGTTTCTGTGAAAGATGAAAAAGGACTCACAAAGATGGAAAAACACTCTGAAAAGAATGAAGTTGATGGGGAAATTGGAACGGTTGAGCCTGCCTCTAGTATTAATGTACAAAAATCAATTGAATCTGTTCTAGATGAACTTACTGTTGAACCATCCAAAGATGACAAGAAAATCGGAAATTTGTCAGCCCTAGAGAAAGAGGGCCTGGACACAGCGCCAGATAGTCAAGAATCATCATCCAATAGAAATGAACTAATGCATGTGGATGAAAGTAGTAACAAATCTGAAGATATACTTTTGGAGATTGAGAAATTTATTGACTCATCAGCAGAAAGAAATGAGTCCACATGGGACAGTAAAAATTCTGGACAAACTGATCAAAAATTAGTTGAATCTACTGTAAAAACTGGTGAAAAAATTATTGAAGTTATTCAGAAAAGTGATGTAGATCTATCAAGTAGAGAAAAACGTACTGGTGAAAGTAAAAATGTTTCTTCAAGCATGGGTGGTGAAAAATCTACTGCAGTGAAAAGGAAATTAGATAATGAAATAAATTATGAAGGCGCCAAGAAAAAATTCTCATCTGAAATTGTTCATTCTGTCAAATCTTTGGAATCTGACAAAGATGATGATCTAACAAGTCATGTCAATTCTGATGTTGAAAAACTGGCTGTTTTTGAACAAGGCAAGAAGATATCAGACGAATCAAAGTATAATATTGAATCTGAATTGAAGCAGATAGACAAAGAAAACAAGGAGGAAACAAGCATTGATGATGATGATGATGATAAAGATAAATCCTCTTCTGATGTGACAAAAGATGTTGATGAAATGAAATCTGGATCAAAAGAAACACCCCCGTTAGAATCAATTCTAGATAGTATTATTGATTTTGAACCTGAACCTACAGAAGTACCAGAAGAGGATTTGGTAATATCAGATGTACCAAGTACAGCTCTAGTGGAATCGAAAATTCCAGAATCGCCCAGAAGAGTCAAACTGGTTCGACCATCTAAACCTGCAACAAAGACTTTAACAAAACCAGAAATAACTCAGAAAATCTCACAAAGCAAACCTGTTGAGCCAAAAGTCATGTCAGAGAGTAAGGTAGAAAAAGAAGTTTCATTGAAACCTATTGAAAAATTTACATCTGAGAAATCACAAGATGTTGAAAAAGAAAGGGATATGAGTTTGAAAACAACTAAAGAAGAAGAAAATGGTACCAAAAAAGAAGAAGCTAAGACCTTTAATATTCCTCAATCAGGTGATACACCTATTGAATTGGAAAATAAACAAAATGCTTCGATTGAGTCTCTGCCTGATGAAAAAATGGTTGCAGCTGAAGTTGATAAAAGCTCAAGCGTTATTGAAGTGAATCCACCAACAGAGAAAGCAACCACTTCAAATGCACCCTGTGTAGAAAAGAAATTGACAACTGATGAGAACATTCTTGAAAAAACACCAATTTCTGCTGGAAGTTCCACTGTCAAAACTCAACAAAAATTAAAAGAAATGCCGAAAGTTGAGACACCTGAGTCTGACATATTACCTGAATCAGTTGAAAAAACACTTCCCAATAAGCCTAGTCAACCTCAGGAAAAAGTTATAAGAACTAAAGAACTATCCAAGGATAGAAGCTCTGAAAAACTGCCATTGGAAAAATTGGTTCAAGAGAAAACTTCTGAAAAAGAACTAGAAATTTGTTCCTCTAGCTCTCCTAAACCTTCTAAATCGTTAGAAGAATCTAATTTGTTGGAAAGCACTCAACCTATTCAAAATATAGTTCCTGAAAAAGTAGATCAACCAGCTGTGAAATCCGAAACTGTTGAAACATCTAGTACAGAAAAGCCTGCAGCTACACCAAAACTGACTCCAAGTGAGGAGATTGTAAAGGAATGTGTAGCTGCAAAAGAACTAACAGAAAAATTGACAGATGTTCCTAAAATTTCAGAAATCGCTTCACCTGAAAAGATCGATATTCTAAAATCGCCATCAGAAAAATCGCCTGTAGAAAGTGAAACAGCTAAGCTGAGAAGAATCATTAGAAAACCAAGAACTGAACGTGTGAATGAGAGTAAACAAGCAAATGTAAAATCTTTGATAACACCAACAGATAAACAAGGTGTGCAAAGTGTTGAAAGCAAGCAAATTATTTCCCCTGCTCCCAAACAACTAATTTCTGAAGGCATAGTCACTGATGTGAAAAAAGTATCTGCTCAAGAGAATGTTGCTCTAGATATGACTGTTGACGAGGAAGATGATGATTCCAATGATAGAGTTGTTACTAGTGATGAGACAAAACAAGAAGCTGAAACGAAACAATTGGGTTTCAAATTAAAAATAGCGAAATCCTCCACAACTATTATACCAAAAGAAGTATCTCAATCAGCTACTGTAACGCCTATACTTGCAGAAAAGCTTATGTCTCAAAAACCGACCGAACATACTTTTGGATCAATTACAATTAGTGCTACAAGTAGGGATAAACATCAAACAGACATGAAGAAAGTTGAAGAGATGTTGAAAGATACTGACGTTACTATCACACCGCTTGTTGATAGAGATCCTACTCAGAAACTGAGTAAAATAACAGTGAAAATAGGAAAAGATGGAAATCCGCCTGAAATCAAACAAATGGGGGAACGTTGGAATGCTGATGTTGTTAAGAGGAAACCAGGGGAGGATGGAGGAAGTCCTTCCAGGAAAAAATTGAAAGATGAAAGTGCAGTCCTCACTACGTCATCAGGGGTGGAAATTGATTTACACATGAAGAAACCAAAACTGCTTTCATCGTTGATATCTGAACCACCGATGACATCTCAGGATCCTCGTTTGAGTATGACTCCCCAACAAATGATGAGCATGACTCCTCAACAATCAATGGGTATGACTCCCCAACAATCGATGAGTCAACAGATGATGAGCCAACTGACTCCCCAACAAACAAATATCTTCCTGGGAACCCCTCAGTCTGCAGGTATGTTCCAGAGTAGTCTAGTAACTCCTGGAAGTGAGGTAGTGAAGAAAAAGAGGGGCCGTCCAAGGAAGATTCCGCTACCTGAAGGTCAACTTCCTCAGGATCAACAGCTTCAGGCTTTGAAACAGCAGATTATGATGCAATCCCAGCAGGGCAGCTCAGGAACGGGGACGTCCAGTGGTAGTGGGGGAAGTGACGAGTATTCTTCAGGTGTTTTCCCTCAGGTGCCTCTGTTTGATATGACGGAATCTTTGTTCGATCAGCCGCATCTGTTTCCGAATCAGGTGACACCGACGAGGGGCAGACCTCAGAGGCAGTGTCGAGGGAGGATCAAGCTGCCTTCTGTGAGGTCGAGGAAACCGCGAGGATCGACGCTTGCCTTACGAGCTGGAAGAGGAACTGGAAGAGGTGAGTAACATCTTATCATTGATCTTACTTTGAGTGGAGTTTATTTAATAAATAATATTTAAGAGAAGTTTAGAAGAGTAAAGTTTTATAATATTCAAAACGTGAAAATTTACTGAGGGTATTTACTAAGTTACCTATTAAAGTATTTGAATGTAAGTTGTATTCTTTGCGTAAAGTTTCATTTAATAAATAATCTATAAATGAATAATGTTGAACTTTCTAGGTGAATATCGACACATACTTGATGCGTCCATTTCACAGTGTTGTAGTGCTTCCTCAGACACGGATGAAGGTCTGAGGTAGTCAATATTGCTTTGAGTAGACGTTCAGTCGTGTTTAATGAAGTACATTTCGAAATGGTTGATATTCACCTAGATAGTTCAACAATATCAACTGATAGTTTGAATTTATCAGTGAAAAAGAATAATTGAATCACAACAAATGATGAATAAAATTTAAGATGATTAGTATTTACTGAGTTACCTTTTCAAGGATTTTTATGTACATTGTACACTTTTCTTGTTAATAATACTTTCCAGTCTATGACATTTTTTATGCAGATCGAATTATTGTGATATAAAATGTGTTCTTTAGTAATTAGCCTACTATGTAAGTAAATTTTCATTTTCTATTATATTGTTAAATTAATGTTAATATAACCATCATTTAATTAATTTGTGTATGTATCGTTTCATCGCTTTCATCGAGGCTTAAAACACTTATAAATTGAAATGAAAGCCTAAGGGTGTTTGCCAATTAGAGCAGCCAATACTAGATAATCACCATCGCGATATCAAACACATGCTATGATATGGTGAATGACAGATTGAGCATCGTGAATATCACCATTTCTTAGCATGTGTTTTATTTTCGATGCTGATTATCGAGTATTGGCTGCTCTAATGGGCAACCACCCTAACGATGTAAGTATAATCGAGTGTGCTCTTGCTCCACCCTCCTAGATAAAATGAAAACCAAGAAAATTGCATAAAAAGATACTTTATAATACTTGAATCCAAAATTCTATTATTAGAAAATGGGTTAGCTTTATTTCACTACAAATGCTTAAATTTATTTAAGTCATACTGTTCTCTGCTGTAAAATCACTTCCCGGTGGTTTGGAACCCACCTAAAACTGTAGGTTTAATTCATCAATCGTCATCATCCAACTCATTCCCAAGCACAGGTCTCAGACCTATGTGGGCATCATCCTCAAAAAATCTAATTTCGTTCAATTGATATTCAAAATGAATTTAATTGATAAACGCCACAGTGTCAGAAAAATGTATTTATATTTCTGTTTTGCTGTGCTAACTTCAGTTATTCAATAAACTCATCATTCTTGAAATTAACATTTAATTGATATATTTGAAATATAAAAAACCGCGTGTCAGAAAATTTGTCTCATTTCTAAATTTCTGATTCAATTTTAAAAAGAAGCGGGAATTTTTCTTGAAATTTTTAGAAAATTATGGTTGAAAAGTTATCAAATTCACCTCATTACAAACTATTATTTCTTATTATGGGAAGCTTTTACTATGTTAGCATTGGTCCTATGGAGTTCATTGAATTATGTTCCAAATAAATAATGAATAATAAGACGAAGTTGTCACAACCGCATTTGTGAAAAATTGTGAGATACTAGTGGTTGTGACAGATTCGTCTTATTATTCATTATGGGTATCTTCCACAATATCAACTTTACCACTACAAAGAAAGTTCCAAATAAATCTTGGAATATAAATCCAAATAAACCTTATTTTAAGAATGCCTCGAATTAATAGAGATGTATATATTTCAATAAATGTATATGTTTTCCATTCTCAGGAAGAGGACGTGGCTTGAAGAGACAGTTTACAGAAAATGATAACATCATTACTCTGGAAAATGTCAAGGAAGAGATGCGCAGACAAAGTCTGGAACAGGCTCAATTTATGGGCAGCAACGAACCAATGGAAACTATGCCATTGCCACAAACGCCGCAAGAACCTTTGACCCAGGCACCCGCCGTACCCACTGACCCTGCACAGGATACCATGAAGAGTCCTGAACGAAAGCCGCGAAAACGCAAGAACGAAGAGGAAGAACGTGAAAGAATAGAGAAGATAAAACAGAGACGTGAAGAGAAGAAGATGAAGACACTGGAAAAGAAACGGAAAATAGCCGAGGCCAAAGCTAAAGAGAAAGCGGCTGTAATGGCGGCGGCGTTGGTTGAAGAGGAAACGAGAATGAGCGCTCCAGAAAGAAAGGAAGAAGAAAAGAAAAAGGATGTCAAAACGGAGAAGAAAATGGAAGGTGAGTTAAATTTTTTCAAGAATTTGTTGTTTTTAAGAAAATATTGTGATATTAATTTTGAGGCCTTTATTTCATTTATGAAGTGACGTTAAGGCTTCCTTATCTCAAGGGATACTTGAAACCCCTTACGTTAAATGCTTTTCAAGGCTCCCTTGGATTAAGGAACTCCAAGGTAGGCGCATAAATATGAGCCACAATGTTTTGTATTATAATGGAATGAACATACTATAATTATTATTTACTTAAAAGGCCTAGGGATGGTGCAATTTATCAAAAATACAAAATGTGTATCTCTTCATACAAAATTTAGACATTACAGTGATTAAACCAGCAATTTTATATGCCAGCTAGACCCTATCCCTGAACAGGAAAATGGATATGAAAAATCTAAAGAAGGAAGAAAGAAAAATAGTTAGGAAAATCCTTGGATCAAGGCGTACCGAAAACGGATATAGATGACAGAGAACGTCTAAAGTTGAAGAATATTCTAATATAGAGACAGATATGAGGAAAAGACGCCTTAAATTTTATGGTCACATCATGAGGCTAAAGACTAACAAAGACTAACGACAGACTAAAGACCAGACAAAAGACTAACAAAAAGAATTGTAAACTATGTAACATCACTTGTCAATGGAGAAGAAATTTCAAAAACGACCTAGTACTGGCCAAAATAACCAACAAAGAAATTTACAATAGACAAAAATTCAGGATAAAACTTTATAAATGGGAAGTTATAAGAAAGACAAAACCTCCAAGAGTTGGAATAAAATGGAGTAAAGAGAGAAAAGCTGAATACGCACAAAATATGAAAAGCTGGTGGGCAAACAAGAAGAACAAGTCCAAAAAGTGAACCATCTTTACTCAGCGTCTTCCACTTTGGGAGTTTTACGTATAATAATAATAATAATAATAATAATAAAAATAAGAAGTAGATAAATCTTTCATTGACAATTGTCGCCAGGCCTAAGCCTTGTAATATCAAGCTATGTAGTATTCGAATGTGATAGTTAGCAGTATCAGTAAAAAAATACGAATTTTGTGACTGTAATTTTTATTGTGCATGTTGAAGTTCGATGCCGTGAAGCAGTGTATGTGTTATAGAATAGAATACTTTTGAAAATGAATCTCCACGATTCGAAAACGTTTGGCCTTGAGAGTGAGTAAAATATTACTTATTCTTAATAGAAAGATTGACTGCAAGTCGTTGAATTCTAATAACACAACTGACACTGTATTTCAATTTAATATATTGGCTTTTTTCCCTTATACTGGAGATGCTAGAGGGCATTTCACTTCTGAAAAGAAGTGAAAGAAGCCTCCAGGGGTCATGCTTTGTTGAAGTTGAATTCACCTAAAAAGTTCATATTAACAACGTAGTTCGTCATGGAGCAAGAAATCCAGAAGAATACTTTTATAGCCATTCATGAAATACAAAATTCAAGTAACAAAAGAATATACACAATCTTCATAATCAAACACTTCATTGAAATATAAATATATTTCTAGAAATAAAGCTAAAATATGGCACTACTAGCAGAAGTAAAACTTGATCGCTAGCAGTGAGTTAAATATAAATATTTTAAAAAGAACCATACATTTTAACAAAGAAACACAGCAGACAAGCTCAAATAAATTTGAAGAAAATTATTATATAAAAGTGAAAAAGATAAGCAATTTTGAGACAGCAGGAAAAGTTTCAGGTACGATAATATTTTATCGTAGATGTATGTTATATTATCCATCTATATACTTATCAAGTTTTTTTGTAAGTCTATTATTTATGAAATGACTGGGAAATTTGTTTGCTAAATGTTACTTTTACAATTCAAATTCAAAGAAAAACTTCATCCGTACTAAATTTTTAATGCATTGAGAACAGTAGAATTCTTATGTCTATAAAAATAATGAATTTTTATTTCGTTGAGTACAGTAGAAGTCTTATCTATAAAAATGTTATTGAAAATAATAGACTTCATAAATTCTTACAATTCCTCGTATTTCTTCAATCACCATTCACGATTTCCGTTTCTTTTTCTCGCATATCAGCTCAACGATAACAGTTGAATAATGTTATTATTCGGCCAAAAATAGTCGCACCCAATATCTAGCAAAATTATCATCAGTTGATTCAGCAATTGCCAACTTTTTTAAGATCTCGTTCATACTTTTGACAGGCTATAAACAGTTTCCCCTCCACTTTTTAGCACTAGACACTGTTCGACATATTATCTTTTTTCTTGAGAGCTGACAGTTCATGATTCACACTGATCAAGCTATGTAGTGTTCAGTAAACAAAATACGAATTGTAATTTTTTATTGTGTATGTTCAAGTTCGAAGCCGTGAAACAGCGTATGTGTTACTTTTATTTTAATTCTATCTTTGATCATCATCATCACCTTATAGTCATTGTTTATTTTCAATGATTTTTTTCTCGTAGTATGATAACTTTTGTTCATATTTTTATCACATATAGTTACATTTTTGTGTTAAGCGTGGGATTTCCTAGTGCTCTCATATGTACAACAAAAAAAACTTTACTGTTTTAATTATATTAAATCGCTATCATAGGCAAATTACTTCAAGCCCTTTAAAAATGTTCTTCGTAAATATTTCTAATTTAAATTCCGATCAATATGACTGTAATAAAAATAGCATAGTATCACAATCAATTATTTTCCTCAATTTGAATCGTATACAATTATTTGCATTCTGCTATCTGATTCAAGAAATAGAAGGCGGGTGGACACGGGTTTTCTTTCTAATTTGATTATTTTTCATAAAACTTTTATTAAAAGATGTGTTTTTGATGAATAGTTAATGTTTTGATTCATAAATTTATAGTGAACAATATTTGCTCTTATAAAATTCGATTAAGTGCGATTTTTTAACAGCATTTCTCAATCATTATTGATAATAGATCCAGGAAACTCCAATAATTTATTATTGTGTTTGCTGGATGAACGGATATGAAGAATGCTATATTTAGTGGAATCGCTTCGTTAAGCAGTTCAACTTTGATAAGAAAAAACTTTTGAGGAAAAGTCTGTTGCATTTTTCCAATCATTGTAATTTTGTCTCAATAGATAAATAAAACTTGGTTTTGTCAAAAGGCATATCCCGTTCACGTTTGTTGCATACACGTCTGTTCAAAATAGTTCAATTTGTATTTTTGTCATCAGATTCGTTGTAAAACAACAATAATTACTAGTAAGCTTGATAGTTTTTATTTGAATTAAATAATTTATTCTCCTATTTTTCTTGTGTATCGGAAAAATATATTAAATAATTATAGATAATAATTAGTTTTTTAAAGGTACATAAGAGCATCGCTCAATCAAAAAGGTAGAAATGGGAAACTGGTCAGAAGCTCCTCTATTTTAAATATTCATTGGTAAATTAGGTTAAATTTAAAATGTTCATTAGTCCTAGTGCTAGATAATAATAATAATAATAAGCGTATGGATTTTATTGGTGGGGAGACCGTTACGGGTAGTTCCACCTCGCCGTTTGAGCCATGTAATAGGGAGCATGGTGGGCCTGCTATTCTAGGTGGGTTCCGAACCACCGGGTAAGTGATAATAAAGCTTATAACATCAGTCATTGAAGCACGGTGACCCATCCAAGCGCAGTCTTGAGCGCTCGAGACTGAACATCACGATCGCATAAACATCATGCTAGATAGAATCTTTCAACTTGAAAAAATAATTATACTGTAATAGTGGAACGTTAGCAGTGAATGTCAAAAAAGTTCGCATTGCAAGTGCATTTTATAAGTAGAGATCAAATCGCTTTATAAGTGATAAAATTGAAGCCCGTCTAAATTGAATACGATAATTAACTTTTTATGTGAATTCAACGACTTGCAGTCAAATATTCATTAAGAATAGGTAGAATTTACTTACTCTGTAGGCCGAGCGCTTTCGAATCTTTGAGATCCATTTTCAGAGGCCACCTTTCAGACACCTTTGCGATAGAGCCACTTTTAACTAGTCTAGGCTGCTCTACTAGAGCGCTCTATGGCAATAACATTACAAAACTATGAAAAATAGATACATTTTTCTTCACAGTTGGAAATGCGAAACTGCTATAACAAATTAAATTGCTACTGCAGGTGGATATTGAAGCTTTTTTGTCTACTAGCCAAGTAAATCAACTTGTGAGAATAATTTTGAGTCTTGAATTCCAATTATTTACCTTTTCGTTTTTCTCATTCATTTCCATTTAGTCTCATACTCATTGAGTTTTGTTTCATTCTGTTATTCTCTTTTTTTAATTATTTTTTATTATTTATACTGCTATACCTTTTTACATAATTATACTTTTCACTTGTTTTCTGATAATTTATCATTTCTTAATGGATTATTTATCCTTCTTTGTAGTGGCGAAGGTGATGTTGTGGAGGCGAAGGTGATGTTGTGGAAGATATCCATAATGAATAATAAGTCATGAAGTTGTCACAACCACATTTATTGAAAATAGTGAGATACTAGTTTCGGTTGTTACAACATTATCAATTTCAACAAACTTATTGAATTATTTATATTTTTCATTTATATTTCTTCTGTTTTCTACTCATTAAGCTTTGTTTTAGTTTATTATTTATTGGTATGATTTATTTTTCAAGGTGAAACTGATGTTTCATTAGTAGAAGAACCCAGTCAGCCTGAATCTATTCGGGTAGCAGAGCCTGAAGAGGTTTCTCAAGCTGAAGATGTTTCTCAACAGTCTATAGAGACTAAGGAGCCAGTTGAGTTTGCCAAAGAACTAATTGAATTTCAAGAGCCATCTACACCAATTTCTAAACCTGATCTCGAAGACTTGACTACTGCCAGTATGTTTTTTATTTTTTTATATTTTTACTTTTCCACTCTTGATGTTATTATTTTTTTCTCTGTTTCATTGGTTTTTCTTTTTATTTCTAATTGTTTACAGTGTTTGTACTACCCTGTCAATACTCAATGTTTGCACCATTTCATATTTATATTCAATAATAACCAACTTGACAATTATTCGTTTTATCAATGTTTCTTTGTATATTTTTAAATATTTTCTCATGTTCAATAATCGTGTATTGTTTAAAGGTAGTTTGAACTACCCTGTTACCACTTGATGTTAGTACTAGGCCTATTTAAATTTTGTATTCAATAATAATCAGCTCGTCCTTAACAATTCTTTGTTTTCTCGGTGTTTCTTATTTGTATTTTTTAATGTGTACTAATCATGTTCAATAACCATGTATTGTTCAATAATCATGCATGTTATCATTCATGAATCATGAATATTCTCATTTGGAGGATTTTCAAAAACTTCATCAACTATCGATTATCAATATCAATTATAGCCAACTTTATCTAATATGTTGGCTACGTTTAAAGAATGCATGATGCATATTTTTTCAATGAAAATTATGGTAGTTGAGAAGTCAACAGTTGAGAAAATTGTCAAAATTACTACAGCAACTATTAAAAATCTGCATGATTTTAGTTTTAGCTGTTCCTGATTTATAAACAATTTTCTCTCATAATTATGGGTTGAGAGAAGAGAGGGCCTTGAGTCCTAACTCCACCTTTAAAGGCAATATATCTATCATTCAACTCATTAACCACGCACAAGTCTCAGACTCATGTGGGCATCATCCAAATAAAAAATGTATGTAGTTTCATTCCATGGATGTTCCACTCCAGCACCTACTGTAATATTCAATTGACTCTTCTTATTCTATTACTTTTAATTCTATTAATCCAGCTAATCCCTGTTGCTTTTGTTGCTCTGTTGTAATCCGTCTACAATCTGCTAGGCTGTGTGGATAAATCTAGCAGTCTACAATCTGCTAGGCTTTTTTGATTATCTAATTGGATGAATTTCCTTTGTTCTTTTTTTTTAGGTGCTGATGAACCGGTCAAGGTAGAGCCAAGCAGCTTTCAAGACATTAAAAAAGAAAGGTGAATACTTTTACTTGCTCTCTACACTTATTCAGTATATCTACAGTATCTCACCAAGGTATTATATCTATGCGCAGAAATAATTGGCTACATAGCGTTTCATCATTATACTAGTTACATAGCAGTACATCATTATAATGGGTTGCTTGTGCCACTGGGGGCTAATGTATTTTTCCAATATAATTTTTTTGTTTTTATGACAAATCCAAAAAATCTTTAATTTTTCATAATTACAACTAACACGTTCAATTGAATCTGGATGTCTTTTGAACATGACAACTTATTTACAAATTTCCAAAAAATATCAATAAATAAAATGCATAATATCATATGGTGTTCCCTGCATAAGCTCTTGCTTTATAACTATCACTACACTTAACAATTCTAAACATGTAGGTATGTAATGTACCAAAGCCGATTTCGACTATACGTGACCTCAACATTATGTTTTGGTCCAAAGAGCGTACTATGCAAATAAGGAGTGAGGTTGCGATTACTTTCCTCACTGAGCTAACAGAGTTGCATCTATGCCAAGCCCACCAAAACAAAATCTTGAGCTTTTTGCTTAAAAGTCTACCCCTTACTTTACACAGAGCCTGGCTGCACAGGCGAGTGTGTATACTATCTAGCATACCTCTGAGCTACTTCCTGTGTCCAAGCTATTATCCGACAGAGACGTTTGGAAAACAACACAATTGATTAGCCTTTTTTTCTGAGATGAATGAAGCCGTAATAAGGCTTCGTAAACATAAACATGAAAAATAGAAAGTTCCTATTAAGCTAGTTATACACACCTACAAATCATAAAATCTAAGGAAAACATAAAATCAATAAAATTCTAAATTATGATGTGGAAGATCCATCTTTTTTCCACTAGTATATAATATAAACTGTAAAAAACTCAAGTGGAAATTGTGACTCACGTTATGGCGTGACGGCCGTTTCACTCTGTTGTTAAGAGCATCGTCAGGCGACCCTCAATATACTCCACGTGTAATTAACAACAGAGTAAAACGGCCGTCACGCCATAGCGTGAGTCACAATTTCCACTTGAAAAAGTTTTTTAACGTTTTTATTAAAAGTCTAAAGTTAAAGGTGAAGAACTGTTAGAGAGTTGTAACTGAAGAACTGTTATACTAGAAGAATTGTTATTGTATTGCTTAGGAATTGTTTGTGTTGTTTCAAAGTTGTTATTATTGATGGTACATCACGAGAATGGCATTAGCTGAAAGGGGAACCTGGGAAGAGGGAAACAAACGGTGCTGCCAACCTACTACTGCTCAATTTAGACTTCACAGCGTCTACAGTAGGTTACAGTATTCCATACCATAAATTCATAACTATACGCATGCGCACTGGAGTCCTCCTCCTTCACATCTCCATCTCCCTGTTCAAGAAAATATTGTATGAGTATTTTCTGAGGACTGATGTGCGATCGGTTGTGTTATAAAATGTTTTTTTTTTATTTATTATTATTTTTTATACACAATATGTTAAGTATTAGAAGTAATTTTAGGCTAATATTTCATAATAGGTTCACTTCAGTTGATACTCATACTACTACTGTAGTTGCTTTTTTTAAATTTATTCTCTAAACTTTTTTTCTCTTCTATAATATTTAATTTTTATTGTATTATAATTTATGCAAAATGTAATTGATATTTGATGTTTGTCATAGGTCTTTCAAGACCTGGCAGAGTGAGGTTATAACAATCAATCACACTACTTGTCGGTCATGCCATTCTCGTGGTGCGCCAACCATATTGTATTGAAACTACCGCTCCGAATTCACTCACAAGAAGACTTTAATGAATTATCTGATTTTGAAAAATATCTAATTGTCACAGCTCAACCAACACAGACACCGTGGAGCCGTCGTCAGTTACGCCGCGGAAGGAGAGGAAAGTGTACAGATGTCTGATCTGTCGCGAGGAGTCTCCGCTGAAGAAGCTGACCAGTCCGCTGGACCACCGCTCGTGGCGAGTGCTCTACCAGGCGGCCATCGTTCGTGGCCACGAAGAAATCATCAATTTGACCAAAAACCTCAGTGACGAAATTCCCACCGGCATTCTCTATCACCGAAACTGCCGCTCCGAATTCACTCACAAGAAGACTTTGGCCAAATTAACTGATTGTCCCATCACCGAAGATCATCAGCCGATCGCGGCCAAGACGCCTGGCGCCGAAAATATCAATCCCAATACGTGAGTTATGTCATTTATGTCAAAAAGCTTTATCAACTAAATATTTTTTCAAATGTTTTTTAAATATTTCTTTATTTTGAAGACTTTAAAAACTGTTGTAGAGTTTCCTACCAATATACCAAGGTTTCTGTTTGAATAAGCTACTATTGTGACTCACCAAGTGATAATCTCCTCGGCTTCTTGTATTGTAATCGTGTACGTCAAGATTTTGGTTAATATCACTTTTTTTACATATAAAGTAGCTTCATACACATATAAGCAGGGAACAGTTAGGAGACCAAGTCTCTTGAACAACGGCCTACATGAATCTAATCTATGTACTCTTTCCAGCTTTATTTTGGATCTTAAACACCCTATCAAGGATTAGTTTTGATGAAATACCCCATAATAAGATAGCATACCTAATATGTGACAGTAAGCCCTTGGTAAGCTGTAAAAAGTAACTTCTTGTAATTCGATCTTACAAGCTCTCGCAGGACAAATACCCCAGATCAAATTTTACAACATATTTTCTCAATGTATGGAGCCCAGGTCAATTATCTATCCAACAATACTCCTAGAAATGCAATGTTTTTTCCTGTTCTAGTTGATTATCATTTACAAACAAGCTCCGGGCTTCATTTGAATTGTTCGTTTTTGAATAGACATTTGTATGACATTTTGTATTGGCATTTTTTACTATTTATTGTTAATTTCAACTGATTTAAGAATTGGACAACAGACTGCACACCTATATGGGCACTTATTTCTAAACTATCTAGAACGGAATTGCTAAAAATGAGTGATGTATCATCTGCAAGTGTGATGAGTATCAATGGAAATGATAGCCCAGTGCCGTAGCAGGTATCTGTTCAATCAGAAATAAGCTACGAAACTCCTGGGCGCTATTTGTAATGGTGACGGATTGGATTGGCCAGCAAAAAATACTGTTCTCTGCTGTAAAATTACTTCCCGGTGGTTCGGAACCCACCTAAAACTGTAGGTCCAACTCATCAATCACCATCATCCAATTCATTACTCACGCACAGGTCTCAGCCCTATGTGGGCTTCATCCTCCGAAAAAAATCTTATATGTCGGTATGGTGACTTACAGCGAATGGCATCAATGATTTGTGATAAATAAGTGTTCCTCTCATTAATCAAAGCGTTAATTCTATGTATCTCATGAAATAAACCTGATTTAATTCACAGTCTTGATAGCCTTCTAAGTTTAACTCTGTTGATAAGTAGAATTATTTTATTAATATTAATTTATTTTATTCTATTCATTCATCCATGTATTCTTCTCTATTTTTCATTTTATTATATTTATTTGTAGTCCGAATGAGGTGAGAATGGATGGCAGTATCACTGAGTACCAGTGGCCTCTGCAAGGTGGAGAGCTCTACATGATTCAAGAACAAGTCTCTGATTTCCTTGAAATCACCAGCTTCAAACGTAAATACCCTGATATCGCCAGAAGAACCGTAGAGCCTGAAGAGAAAGCTTACTTGAGAGATAATGGACTTGTGTCTGAAGCTCATTGTGATTTGGGTAGGTATTATGTTTAATAAAAAGTACTGGCAGGAATATAATAACAGTTATATAAAAATATATTTACTGCTGCTCTATGTTATACTTAGATATTATCAGCAATGTGTAGTGTTCAGTGCTTCAGCGTAACACATTATATTGTTAATGCTTATTAATGTTTTTGTTGAATTTCTTATTGTTTTAATAGAATGGTTGCTGTGGAATCTAGGAATTTTTAATATTTATTAATTCTAATTTTTAAATATTTGCCATTTGTTTTATATAGAATGCTTGCTATAGAATTTAAGAAGTTTGGTCACATAATACATGAAATCACCGAACCTAGTCTTACAAATTTCTATGCCTATTTGTTGTAATTTGCCTATTTGTTGCCTATTTTGTAACCTGAAATTCTCGCTACCCTTATAGTGTATAATGAATTCATAATATATTTTGTGTTATGTTATAATGGTTACTTCTATCAAGTTAGTTGGATTTTGAGTCATGCAATTAGTCTTTGGTTTAGCTATTCAGAAAAATGTATTATTTATTCACATAAATTTTGAAGTTTAAATTCTGCATGCTTATTGATATTTCATAGTCTATTTATTGTTAATGGTTTAATGTATTATAATTGCTTGGCTTGAATATTTCTTAGGTTTTAAAATTAATTTTATACGCAACTCATTTGTATGGTGTAGTGCACACTGTGAACAAATAAAATTATTATGATTATGATTATTATGATTAACAGAATGAATAATAATAATGATAATGATAATAAATAATGAGTGACCTGGCTGGCTCAGATCTGGTGTCAGACTTATCAGGTTGCACCGGAACAGTTTATGGCCTCTGACATGACTTAACAACTGTTTTTAAGCAGCTGGTCCTTGCGAAACTTGGATGGGACCACCACTGAATGATGCTCTTTCATTTAAAATTATCGAAATCGGTTCAATATTGTTCTAATAATTGATGTATAAATATATCTTTTTTAAACTGGTCGAATTGAGAATCTCTTTCTGTTTGGAAGTGTGTTAAAAAGAGTTTGTATAATTTTGAGAGTAACCATAATAAGTATAATAATACAGCAATTGAAATTGAAAATAGTTATGATAGATAAGAATATAATTACAAATAAATAATTTGTATAAATTCAGAAAAAGCAAAGATATCTCTAAAGCTGGATCTAAAGCTTTCTAATAATTGGAACTTTGTTTGCAGGTTTGATTGCTGTGAAGAGCTCTGATGTTCTAGACATAATGTTTGCTGATTTTCAAGATAAATACGAAGAATTTAGGAAGCAAATCAGAGATAAGCAAGCTCGGGAACTGTCATCTAAACACAAAGGTACATTAATTTATTTATTTTTGAAAATCTTATTCTTAAAGAGAGTTTAGTATGTATAAACCATAAATTATTGATGTGAATTACGATAAATATGGTATGGAGAAATTTAAAGTTTTCAAGCTATCTAAGTTGTATATATCTATCTTGTAACCATAACCGATTACAATGGTTTTGAACATACAAATTGAAGATAATGTGTTATTTTATTGCTCTCTAGATACGTATAAATTCTTATATTTCAATATAACAATATGGAAAGATTTCAAGAATAATCGTCTAAACGCTAAAGACATCAGATTCCGTCTAATTAAATTATCATTAATACCTATGGCAGTGGAAAAGTCCCAATTATTAAGTATTATTTTTTAATTATTAGGATTATTATTAAGTATTATCAAGCATTATTGCGTTGTTTTGTTGTGTCACGTATGGTTTTTTAAAGGAAAATTTCACTAATTGTCAAACTAGTTGTATAATGAAGTTATGTTAACACTACTGTCACTTTTATTTACACGAGTCTCGACCAATCAGTCTCTTTTTCTATACATTTCTATTTAGAGTTTCTTTTTCTATACATTTTAAGTTATCGGGTAAGGCCGGGTTCACACGAGCTACAATCGCGCAATTGTAGCCAGAGCAATTATTCTGACGGGCAACAGCCTCGCTAAAGCAATTATGAATCGCAGAGCTGTCACAGACTTTTTTCCTAATACAAATACAAAAAACATAGAAATTTCAGATATTCAAATTTTTTAGTCCCATGCTACTGTGCTCACTGTACCCACGGAACACTTTTTTATTAAGTATACAATTAATTTTGATGTGTTGATAATATTATAAACATTTCTTTGAATATTATCTTCAACCTTTTTTGCATTTATTGATTGTTGAAGGAATTGATGTTACACACCATGAGCTCTTGCACAACAAACTTTACTCTATCATTCTTTCAATCTACAACATTTCCTTAATCCAAACCTTCAATTTTTCTCCTATCACTAAAATAAAAAATTTTATGCTATCAAATAGACTTATTGAAGTTCAAATAATTCTCGAAAAAATCTCGTGTTCCTACGCATTCACGACAGTGAGCAGAGTATGTTGGAATTAAAAAAAAAATCAAAAATCCAAAAAAAAATTTTGTTAGCTGAGTTCAAATCAAATCTTTTATTGCACAAAAACCGAATACAAATAATATACAATTTCACATTCAAAAAGAAATACAGTTCTATTACGTTAAAACGGTAATGACCTTGGCTACAAGCGCGCGATTCTAGTAGAATCGGCTACAGGCCGGCTGCATCGCAGCGAAGTGTAGTTCGTGGGAACTGCACAATCTAATCCTGTGCTCTACTAGAATCGCGCAACTCTTAATTGCTCTGGCTACAATCGCGCGTTTGTAGCTCGTGTGAACCCGGCCTAAGGATCACAATTACAATTTATTATTTATTTTTATTCATTCATCGTCACATTACATCAAATTTTTGAGTGTCACTCATATGATTGGTGACTTGTCAGTATTACTAAATCTATAATCTATCAATTGCTATACAGTATGGTCATATATAAATTTAAAAAACAATCAATCTAGACTGCATTCCGAAAAAATGCACGGATAATAATAACGTCTATATTATTTAGTCTACTTAATTAAATTCTGTAATCGAGTAAATGGTCTTTTCAATTAAAAAATTTTTGACTGCTTTTTTGAATACTTTTACCGAATCCATATCTCTGATGGCTGCTGGTAGTTTATTGTAGTATCTTATTCCGGCGTAGAAAGGAGTTTTTTCTAAAAATGTGCGCCTATGGATTGGAAAAGCAATAAGATTTCCATTTCTTGTATTGTACTCATGGTTATTTGTGCACAATTGAAATTGGTTCATATTTAATTTAACAAAAACGAATAATTGGTAGATGTAGATAGATGGCAGTGTAAGAATGTCAAGGTCTTTAAAGTATGTTTTACAAGAATCTCTTGCTCTTAATCCACAAATTACTCTCAATATTTTCTTCTGGAAGACAAAAATTTTGTGATTATACTGGATTTTCCCAAAAAATTGTTCTATATCTCAAATGGGAATAAACATATGCATAATTATTTTGTCATATATTGTATTTGATGAATTGCTTTGTTATTATTAGTGAAGACTGATTTGGGCGCAATGCCTGTAGTCTTCCTTGCTTTTTTGAAATAAATAAATAAATAATAAACTGCCAAAAGGGTGTTTCTGTCAAGAGAGTGAGATGGTGTAAGAATTACAAAATAGCCACGATTCAATTTTTTGTTAGGTATTGAATATTCTCTTTCCAGGAGAAGGACTGATCTATTATAAGTCCTAGGAATTTAGTTGATGAGGATGTTTTATTTATTCTTTATTTTTTTTCCAACCAAAGTCATTACAACTGACAATATACATTTAAGAAAATACAATAAAATATAACATTTCTAACACATTAACAAAATAACAGTAACATATGGAGTGAGAAATGACCTAACCAACTATGGTTACATTTACTAGGATAGGTCAAGTTAGGGATAAGACTAGGTAAGGATAAGGATGGGATCAAAAAGGTTGGATTGTAAAGGATGTTGTTAAACGGTCTTCTATTGTTGGGAATTGTGCTCTATTTACAGCTGTTAAATTACGGATTGTGTCAGCTATTGTGTTTATATTATCTCTTGTGTAATTTTAGAGAATAAACGATAATTTGAAATTGTTGTTGACAGCTGCATTCACGAGTCTACTGATGGACAAGCGCAAGTTCGACAACCGGGTTTTGGACGCGAAAACAGAAGCGATGCAGGCGGTGGCGTCGTGGAACAGCCGGCTGAACAAGATGCGCGTCGAACAGCGCCGCTGCATGCTCGACCTGCAGAGCATGATTGTGCACTACCCCAAGACAGTAGGCATCAAACGCAGCCAAGTGCCTAATCCACCCGGCAAAGTCGGCCATTATCCCATTGCTCTTGTGCCTGGACAGTTCTGCGATAATTATAAGAGGTAGGTTATGAGTTATCTCTTCTTAAGTTATGTCTCAGTCTTGTTTCACACATACAGTCAGGTAACCGTTGTCATTTACCCGGCATAATTTCATTGTATCATGCTCCCAAATTCCCAAAACCCAAATTCATTTCAGTTATCAAGAATCAAGAAATTTATTTGCTGTAAAACCATAAAAGGCAATGAGCATCGTAAAATATTACAATTATTCAACAAGATATCTTGTTATTATAGATACATATCAGTAAGGTTTAAACTTGATAAAATAATAACTGCCTTAATGTAAAAAAAATAATAATTTTCGGCCTACATAATTTAGCCTACATAATTCGCAGATTTACACAATATCCATAGCACTTTGGAGGTATTCCTCAGTTGAGTAAAAAGCCTTTGCCTTCAGCCAGACCCCTACAACTTTGTAAAACTTTTCTCTTGTTAATCTTTTTATATTTGTAGGCAGTTTATTGTATAAAATAATCCGCTGGTATTTATGGTTTTTTACAGATTTTTCTAGCCTAGGTCTTATAATATCCTCTCTCTGCCTTGTGTTATGAAAGTGAATTGCAGAACTTTCATCAGAGAGATGGATATTATTTTTAACAAAAATTAAATTATAAAAAATGAACAAACATGGCAGAGTCATTATTTTGTGTCTGGGGAAAACATTTCGACAAGTTTCATTGTAATTGAAAGCTTTTTTTGCTGAAGGTGAGTTTCCCCATAGTTTGATACCATAAATGAAATGAGCCTGGAAAAGTCCAAAATAAATCATCATAATTACATGTAAGCAAAAAGTAACACGAGCAAGCTTTTTACATAAGTTTTCTACATGATGATTCTAACTCAGTTTACTGTCTAAAAATATTCCCAGCCGTTTAACAGGCTTGAATAAATCATTGTCCAGATCGATGTTACATTGGTTATTGAGTGAAAAAATTATTTGCTCTGTCTAAAGCAGACACCATACCAAATCATTCATAGAACTTTACTTACCATACATACCAGACACTCCCAACCTCACAGTATGCCGCCGGCAATTTCATTATGTATGCAAATCCATGATTAAAATGATACCAAGTACTTTATTGAATGGAATAGCAAAGAAACTTTTGCTAGAAATACATGATTGGGTCTCAAAAAATATTTACTTTAATATTCTTAATACTGATTTTAATGGCGAAGAAAAACGAATAATTAGGAAGACAACTTATTTCAGGGCAAAGATGGACCAAACTTTCACTTATTGTAAAAATGTTCATAGTCATATGCTCAAATGGTTCTTGCGGGATCGCAGCCGGAATATTTAATCTTCATCATTTATGTTAATAATAATAATAATAATAATATCGTGTGACCTGGCTGGCTGAGGTCTGGTGTCAGAGTTATCAGGTCGCACCTGAATAAGTTCAGGGCCTCTGACGTGACTTAACGACTGTTTTTTAGGCAGCCGGGACCGACGGCTTAACGTGTCCTCCGAAACACGGGAGTGGCCCGAGGTAAAATCTTTCGGTCAGAACTGGGATCGAACCCGGGACCTTTGGGCTAGCAAACCTGCACTTGACCCACTCGGCTACGGCCACTCCATCATTTATGTTAATTTCATACTTCATCATCTCCTTACCCTCATATTATTTAAGATTTACATCATAATTTTATGCTGATGTCATACTTTTTTTTCATATCTACAAGTTGGATTCTTACTTTTATAACATTTTTCTCCTTGAAATGTATTTATTCGGTGGCGTTACAGAGGGAGAAATTTGAGAATTTTCATTAAGTTTGTTAATATATGTTTTTTCAAGAACTCACTGCTGGCTCACAGGTCTACCTCGCCAGCAGGGTCTTTCAGTTAAGATATTTATCTTCTTCTTACTGCTATAGTATTGTCATTTCATGGCTACAGAGTTTCTGTACGTGATTATTTTCTTGTAATAATTGTATGACTGTAACTATATGTAATTTATCATTTGTGATTGCACTGTGTTGTGTATGAAAGAAGAACCGATAAATAAATGAATAAGACGAAATTATCACAACCAAATTTATTAAAACTTTGAGAAACTAGTTCCTAAATCTAACACCTTATTTTCAAGTATTGCTACAATTTTATGCTAGATAGCCTAAATGTTGAACTAAAAAAGGATGAATTTCTTATCCAATTAACAACCTCCATCCTGAATTTAGTATTTTTCAGCTCTCGCCTGTCAGACAATAAATTATTGGGAACCATATTAATAAATTTTGTATTTATAAATAAGTTGCCTTCTAACCACCTCCTGGACTGTAGGATATATTACATATTTGATTGAGGGCGCCGGTCAAAGGACAAATCACTGTTGTTTACTGTGAATTGTGAATGAGCCCATATTATTTTTAATTGTTCAAAAAGCTGAAACAGGTTGTGTTGTCTCACAGTCTTTACCTCAAATTCATTGAAAATAAAACAGTGCTATATAATCTAGGCTTCATTAATAATTTTTTATTATAAATTTCTGTGCCACGAAAACTTGACTCAGATGCGTATCCAGAGCACCTCTGAAATGGATTCAACAAATGCATAGTACACAGCCCTTATGTCCCCCAAACCAAGAATCCTCCTCAACTGATAAAATTTATAAGTTATGTATAAATAACACCGGTTACCCGACTGCCGGGTATGTGTGTAACAAGCTTTAGTAGTATTGAATAGAATTAGAAATACTGCGGCTCCGGTTGCGCAGTTGGTTGGAGCGCTTATCTGTGTTGAGATAAGACTCTGACTGGCTTTGTTTCCTGCAGCCTTGTGTTCCAATCTCATTCAGCCATGGATGTTTCTCATCATTCACCTCATTACCCACGCACAAGTTTCCAAACTCATGTGGGCATTGTTCGCAATAAAAAAATGTATTGTATTTTTTCAAAAGTGAATGCTTTATAGGTTAGAAACAAGGTTATTCTCTCCAGTTATGGAAATGAGCTATAATATTTATTACTGTTGCAGTTGTATTTAATGGCTGACTAAAAATGTAAAGTAATTTCGTAGAGAGATTTATTATATTTTATTTTCAATAATAAATCTTGTTTGATGCAATGGTGGGGCTAGACGATAAGATCTTAAATATTAAAGAGTCAACATTTAGTATACTTTGAAATATGAAATATATTTATTATTCTCAAGAAAACAGGATACAAGTGAGAAATAAATAGACAACCTATGAATATACTCCTCGCCTAGATACAGGTTTGTGTGTGAAATACAGTTTGTGTTTTTTTAACATAATAAAATTTCTTTTAGGATACTCAATAAAAATCAAATTAATTTCCATATTCAATAAGACACGTTTATCATTATATAAACAAAAAATATAAACTGTCTAAGTTTATTAATAATAATTCTTTCGTGTGAAATACAATCTGAGTTTAACCAGCAAAACAAGAAAAAAGAGGGGAGAAATACAATCTGAGTTTAACCAGCAGAACAAGAAAAAAAGGAAAAACAAGAAAACAGCGACTATCAAAAAACAAGAAACATTTGAAAGACATGTCAATAAATATTCAAAATAATATATCAATAAATATTCTGTTAACTTACCAAATTATATCTTAAAATGAAAAGTTATTAAAAAATAAGTTTTTATGTTTTGCATCAGCATTTGCTTTTCTTATTTCCCTAAAAACTATGGGGGGGGGGGGGGACTGCGGCCCCCTTTGCACGCTCATGCTTCATAGCTCTGATAAGGACTAAGGATTAATAACATATGGACACTATAGTTTACTCGAAATTTTTCTAATGAGTTATGACATCCTGTATAGTTTAGAAGGCTGTACATTCAATAGATGCTGGAAGAAAACATTGAATGAGCCCAGGGCAGTGTATTCACTCATGCAATCCAGCTTTCATAAGTTGCAGCAAGAGTTCAATGTGTAAGGAGTTGAGAGCTGACTCGTCTGTGTGCTTTCTCCGTTCGGAGTTATAAACAGAATTTTTGCATCAACGAAGAATTGTCAAAGATTGTCGATTGTTTATCGTCAATGATTTCCACATAAATCTTGAGACTTGTGCTTTTTGTAAGGCAAAGTCAAATATTTATCGAAAATGTTAATTTTCAATTTTTTCTAGGTACAACCCGAATGAGTTGAAGTATTTCCCTCTGAATACCGTGATTTATGGCCCTATGAAGCCAAATGAACGACATGGAGGCGGATCCGATGGAAGCCAAAGCGATAGTGACGATTCTAGCTCTTCAGATGATTCCAGGTAACATTTAATTCTATTTTTTATTCATTTTCTTTTTGAGGAAGAAGCCCACATAGGTCTTGGACCTGTGCGTGGGTAATGACACAGATTACAGAAACAACTCTTAGTTCTTTTGTATGTGGTAATGAGTAGGATGATGGTGATTGATGAGTTGGACCTACAGTTTTAGGTGGGTTCCGAACCACCGGGAAGTGATTTTACAGCAGAGAACACAGTCGTTTTTGCTGGCCAATCCAATCGGCCACCCTTGCAAAGAACCGAGGAGATCGTAGCTTATTTGCACCTGGTTGAACAGATACCTGCTACGGGTCACGGCTATCACTTCCCTATTCTACCTAATATGTTTAGGGTTGAGTGGTAGAGAAGAGTTTATAGTCTTAACTCCGCCTAATTTTTTCATTAATTTTCAAGATTTTTTCATATTTGTGCGATTCAGTATTACAAACTTAACGGTAACTCGTGGAAAAAAATGAAAATTTTAAGTGCAATGTGCCCCCAAAAATGTATTGTCCTTTTTGAAATAAAATGAGCAAAGCTTCAGTTTTAATAATACTATTTAAATAAACTGATAATGAACTTTGAAATGTATGGCTTCGTATTTCAATAATAAATAATAATGGGTTTATCTTAGAAAAATATGTATCAATTAAATTAGTTTATTCAAAGTATTAAAAAACCATTATTAATGCGCATGGGTTTGATGCTTTTTAAATGAACTGTTGGATACTGAAATTTGTAATCCATGCCTTCATAAACTCACTGATTTTTCTTGCTAAAAATAAATATTTAAAGTGTCAGTGCTCTCAACTGTGCTTTTTTAATAAAATAAAGTGAACATTAGCTTCATAATTTTTTGTCTTATCTATAATAAATTTAATTTATGACCAATATTAGGCCTATATCATTCAACATATTTTATTCAAAATTTAGTTCTCTACTAGCTAAGTTTTAAAAGTTTATTTGTCTTAAAAGCGATCTATTTATCTATTAACAAAGTTCCACGTGTTCAAAGTATCCACTTTTACCTTGAAATTTTGGGGTTTTGACCAGTTTTATAAAATACCTCGAAAACTACATCTCTGTAAAATGTTTTATTTCATTGTTCTGCTTATCTTGCAGAAAAAACTTTCAATTTACTAACCTAAATAAAAAACTGCACATTAAGCATGTATAAATTTATAGAAAAATCTGAAATCTTCCCTATTGATATTTATTTATATCTTTAGCTATAAATTGCTCCGCTCAGTTCCTTATATAACACGAGTTCATGTTTACATCGATTTTTTTCGTTTTCAGTTGTACAATCAGTTCCAGAAGTGTAATTCATTCTTATTTTTAGCTATATAATCAGCGCCTGATTTATGATTCAAGTAAGAAGTGAACCTTCTCTTTCTCTAGATTTGTAAGAAAGAAATTCATTATACAAAAAACATACAAATCTCACAAATTTAATCAAAATAAACTAATAGACTAAAATAAACAGTACATACCAAGTCAATTGTAATGAATTTTCCCTGCAAAAACAAACCTACCAGATTTTAAACAAATCAAATGGCTTGTTTCTCTACCAAAACATATTTAGCTCATAACTTAACATAAAATGTAAACAACCAGAAGCTCGCATTTAATTCTTGAAGAAAAAGATAAATGCTCAGAAAATTTGAGAGTAGTTTATGTAACGATTTTATTATGTCTGCCTTTAAGCCAAAAGTGAGATTTAAGTTAGGACACGAGCGAGAATGCATTAAGTAACTTTAATTTAAAGCAAAACAATGAAAATGTTTAAAGGCATTATTTTTCTTGAGTAATTTAAGAAAGCAAAACTTTTTCAATTATTGAAAACAATTAGTTTTTTATAAACTACATAAATAAATCAGTTGAAAATGCTTGATTGTTGATCATCAGTTTAGAACAATTTAAAAAAAACTGAATTTCATTTCAAAATATTCAATTTAGCTGACGTATTTGATATTTTTTATGACAATGGAATGCTGCGTTCTCATGGGTCTAGTGTCTATATCGGAAAGTGTTTCAGTGTTAAAATACCTTCATAATGCAATTGTTTGATTAGGCATTAATAAAGTCAGCTGTTACGACATTTTTTTCTACACTAATTCTACATTATAGCGATGTCGCAGATAAACAAAGTTAGTAACTTCACATAGATTATAAAGTATTTTTAATGCTATACAGTCATAATTTTTTTCGAAGTTTCTCGTATTGAATATTATTAGGGCTTTGAAATGTTATCTATTGCTTTGAGGAAACATATTTTTCTCATCAATTATTTTGTGAAATGTGGGGGTTCAAAGTTGAAATTTTTCGGGTTTTGGGGGCAATTGAACTTAGCCTATTTATGAATGATTTTAATCTTTTGATACATTTTCTGTAACTAAAAGACACCTCGAGGAATAAAATGACATATTTTCTATTCCAATCAAGCAATTAGTTTTTTTTTTCAAAATACATTATTACATTTTTCTGAATCTTTAAAAAAATCAATTTTTAAAAACTATTTGTTATATTGAAATATAAAATATATCACTTTATTTCTCTAAGTGTCAAAGTTACAGAAAATTTATCAAAAGCTTATAATCGCTCATAAGTGAGATCAATTCCCCCCCCCCCCCCAAAACCGAAAAATTTCAACTTTGAACCCCCATGTTTCACAAAAAAATTGAAGAAAAAACTTTCCTCAGCAATAGATAACATTTCAAAGCCCTAATAATATACAATAACTCAAGAAACTTAAAAAAAAAAAATTATGACTAAAAACCCTGCGCACAGCCTTAAAACCTTGATTACATTGTGCTAGTTTAGCCAGCAAGTTTTCTGTAACTTAGACAATTAGACAACTTAGACAATTTTCTGTAAATTAGACACCTAGAGGAATAAAGTGATATAAATATAAATATTTTATATTTCAATATAACAAATAGTTTTTTAAAAACTGAATTTACAAGCTGACTGCTCCCCCCAAAGTCTTACAGTGTCAAGTCCCAGGAGGTGGGTTGACTGGTAGTGTTGCTAATTATTGCTGTATTGTAAAGCAACTAAATACAAAATCAAAATAAAATAAAAAATATTAATGAATAAATATTATAACAGTTTTTTAAAAATATTACTAAGCTCGCCCATTATCTTTTTTTTTTGAGGATGAAGCCCACATAGGTCTGAGACCTGTGCGTTGGTGATGAGTTGGATGATTGTGATTGATGAGCTGGACCTACAGTTTTAGGTGGGTTCCGAGAACCACCGGGAAGTTGAAATCATTGCTTCAGTGACTTCCAAAGATTGAAATAACTAGTGTTTCTTATGCAACAGAAACAAATTAATTACAAATGGACAAATTCACTAATATTTTTTGTGTTTAGTTGCTTTGTGAGTTTTGTTTTTTTCAAGTTAAATGCACCAGAATTTTGATGTTACAAAAACAATGTTTTGTAACATTTATTCTCTAATATTTTATTCAATTATTTTTTTTTTGTGTTCAGTTGCTTTGTGAGTTTTGTTTTTGAAGTGAAATGCTACAGAATTTTGATGTTACAAAAACAAATGTTTATAAAACTACAGTAAAACCTGTCACATTCGGATCAATGTGGTGACTGACCTATCCGGTTATGAAAATATCCAGATGTCACTTGGCCATTCAAAAATAGCTATTAAAGGCCTGAAATGGCTAACAGTTGTTGAGTTTTTAAGTTTTGTATCGTTTGAGGCATATACTGGCAGGACTAACGTACAGTACTGTGCATCAATAAGAAAGATGAAATAAAAACGCTAACATTATGGAGTTTCAAATTGTATTTCATATTGGAAATTTGTTCCTCAGTACTTCCAGGTATGGGGAAGTCTGAATGTAATAGTATATTTCGCACCTAGGGCCGAAAATGAGTGTTTGCCGGCTCGAGATCGCGGTTTTCAAGTTCGAGACGAAGTCGAGAACTTGAAGCGTTTGAGAGCCGGCAAAACATTTTTGCCCGCGTTGCGAACGCTATTTTTCGCCACACCACAAAAAAAACGACAATGAAGATTTTGAAAGCGAAATTTTAAGGCTATGGTACTAGCAAGAATACAAAACATCACCTTTTTATCCAACCTACAGAGCTCTGGGTGGGCATTTTGTCAACTACTACAACTGTTCACCGAAAGGTTACTTGGTTAGGTTTTTTGTTGTTATTCCTGTTCCTGATTCGAAACCTGCATAAAACAACCAAAAACCTAACCAACTAACCTTTCTATGCCAACAGTAATCTTTACCAACAGTTGCAGTAGTTGACAAAATTCCTAAAAACAAAAAACCTAACCAACTAACCTTTTGGTGAGAGGTTACCAACAGTTGTAGTAGTTGACAAAATTCCCACCCAGAGCTCTGTAGGTTGAATAAAAAGGTTCTATTGTTTGATATCAAAACTACAAAATAATACATATTAAGTTATAAAAAGTGATCATTTTTGACATTTTAAATACTACGTACATATTTAATTATAAAAAAATAAACATTTATTGATGGTTTAAATCTTTTTGTTTTACATAAAAGTTGGAAGGATTCATTTTTACAATCATGACTGCTGTATCCAGACACGATCAGCTGTCATTGGTCATTTTCTTTTCCGCCCTAGGGCGGTAAACGTTTACAGACCTCGTCGGAAACAGATCACTTTCGGCCTCCATATGATGCACGAAAAACAGCTCATTACGTCCTAGTGTGGCGAAAAAGGGTTTACTGTATGTAGTTTGTAAATAGTTATGCAAAAGGTCACTGTTCAGCTTGTAGATTTTTGTGTTTGTGTTTTGTAGTGACACATCGAGTGAAAGCAGTGAAGACAGCGACGCCTCCTGTGACGACACCAACGAAAAGGACGTGAAAGAACGTCAGCCGAGTGGAGAAACACATTGCAAAGTGTGTGGAGGCGACAAGACGCGCAACAAGCAGGACAACCCTGAAGTCCTTATCAACTGCGCCCAGTGCACTAAAAGCAGTCAGTTAATACAATTGAATCGTCTACCAACCGTATTATTGAGTAATTTGAACATTAGAAATACAGCGAGGCCCTCCCAAACACAGTCCTCACTTTCGAAACTCATTAAACCAGTCGTTAGCAGTGGTTCCCCATCTCCAATAAAAAGACTCAAAACTGAAAATAGTTCTATCGGGACTGCTACCTTTATAAATTCCCCAAAGCCTTCTTTTGTACAGCCTTTAAAGGTCCAGCAAAGTTTCAAAGTTCAAGAAGCCCAGAATGTTAGAACTCAAGAAATACATGGTATTAAGGTTCAGGGAACTCAGAGTATTAATGTTCAGGGAACTCAGAGTATTAATGTTCAGGGAACTCAGAATGTTAGAACACTGGATACACAGGGTATTAAGGTTCAGGGAATTCAAGATGTTAGAACACAGGAAACACAGAGTTTGAAGGTTCAGAACGCTCAGAATATTAAAATTCAAGAAACGCAGAGTATTAAAGTTCAGGGAATTCAGGATGTTAGAACACAAGAAACGCAGAGTATTAAAATTCAGGGGGCTCAGGATGTTAGAACACAAGAAACGCAGAGTATTAAAACTCTGGGGACTCAGGATGTTCGAACACAAGAAACGCAGAGTATTAAGGTTCCAGAAAGTCAGAATTTTGAAGTTCAGGAAAGCCAGAATAATAAAGCTCAAGGAACACAGAGTATTGAAGTTAAGGAATCCCAGAGTATGGAAGTACAGGGATCTCAGAGTATGGAAGTACAGGAATCCCAGAGTATAGAAGTACATGAACCCCAAAGTATGGAAGTACAGGAATCCCAGAGTATGGAAGTACAGGAATCCCAGAGTATGGAAGTACAGGAATCCCAGAGTATGGAAGTACAGGAATCCCAGAGTATGGAAGTACAGGAATCCCAGAGTATGGAAGTACAGGAAAATCAAAGTGCTATAGTCCAGGAAACCCCTCAGAATATTCAGGAAACCCAGAGCTTTGAAGCTCAAGTCACGCAGACTATTGAGGTTAAGGATACCCAAAATGTTGAAAGTCAAGCAGCTCAGTGTGCTAAACCACTTCCTGATCAGGTTATGAGTAGTGATAGTAATACTTCGAATTCCACCAATTCGACTATACCGACAAATACTGATAGTATGGTAGATTCAGTTGAAAAATCTGATACTGTCAGTAGTACAGTTAACCCAGTAGAAACTGAATCAGTTTAAATTTTAAATTAAAAATTTTCTAAAGAAAAAAAAACATGTTCAGGTGCTGTTCCTTGTTGTTTATATTATTTATGGCTTAAAATCATAATTTCGATTGAATCTTCTCAATCTACATACACTTCTAATAGATGTTGTTATTTGTAATGTTGCTTTCTAAAAAACTGCTTGAATCTAATAATTTAAATCCATCCTAATTATGAAAATATTTGTTAGGTGCTATCCGTAATAGTTTGATCTAGAAGATTGTTCACTTTAAAGTAATATTATTTTCCAATAATTGATCCAAAGAAGAATATATATATATATTTTTATTATCGTGTATTTTAATAACTAAAATTGAAATGTTGCTTGGAGCCACATACCAATGGTTTATAATTTTTTTATTAATAACTCACAGATTTCTTTTCAAAAGATAAATTTGGAAAAATTGTATCGTTTACTGAAATTTCAAATCTTGTCACACAAATATTGTTGCAGCAAATGAGACATTATTTATAGTTTAGGTGACAGAAACATTTTTAAAAACCAAAACAAACAAAAAATTTCGAATTCTAATTATTCCATTTGTTATTTCTCAGATTATTGTTACTTATCGTCCCTGATATTTTAGTAATGACGATCTAAAATCAGTGTACGATATAGGCAATATCGTTTATTGCCTACAGGCAATAGTGTATATATAGTAGAAAGTGATGCCCAGACTGGACTGGTTGTTCAATACTTGAGAATACTAAAAATAATATTTGTATAATATGAAGAATGATCCAGTACTGTATGAAACTAAACTGAAGCAAAGCTCCGAAAGAGTTTTAAGCATATTCGGCCTAATTTCTTGTTACAATTGACGAATCAAGACTTGAATAGTAAATTAGTATTTTTTATAAAAAGGGGCTCACAATTAGCAATAGAAATAGCTTTTACTAATATTTTAATTAGGTAGTTTATTTGATGATTCTGGAAAGTGATAAATGAACATTTCAAGATTCATAAAGTATTAGAATCTAACTGAATTAGGTTAAAAAACGTTGATTGATAATAAAATTGAAACGGTTAATTAAATGAGATTTAAACAGTCAATTTATAGAAAAGATAAAGGCTGCGGAAAGATGACATTCTACTCAAATTTCAAATCAAAGATATAAAAACTGAATATTTCACAATCTAAAAATCATGCCAATTAATTATTTTTTCTAAATTTGAGTTGAAATATCATGTGCGTTCATAATAATCTGTTTAATATTTCAATATTGCTGTTTGAAGAAAAGTGTCAATTCAGTATTTCAATTAAGCATTATAGGTTAGAATTATCCAAGGGCAAAACGAAACTTGGTTTCCACAGTGAAAAATATCAACGTTTTGTAGAATTGAAATTAGATTTCCATATTATAAGTTTTTTAGATAAATATTGGAAAGCTCCCACAATCAAATAACTTCTAATTTAATGCTCACCAATATGATTATAAAGATTAAGATTAGTGTGCCTATATTACATAATATAATTATCTTGATTAATAAACCTCTCTAATGATTCTGTAAATTGACAACCAGCAGGTAGGTCTTGGTCCACTTAGGTCTGCTGCACCATTGACGAATACGGAATTTCAATTTATTTTATTATGAAACAACAGAGTACGTTTTTATGTGTTCAAGAAATCAATAATAATTCATGTATTGCAATTGATGAATTTCTATTTTTAACTAAAAAGTGAATAATAGTTTTTGCCTTCTTCATTTTACATAACTATTGATGTGATATGATGTATGATCGTACTGCTCATGACTAAATAGATAATGACTCTCCATTTTTTTTTCCATTAAAACTGGGTTAAAATTCTATTTTTTGTATTAATTGACGACAAAAGTTGATTACGATTTATTTAGGAACAGCAATGTCTTCTATTTATATTTCTCTCCAACAAGAAGTATTTGCATTGTTATTCTCTATGTTTAATTAATTTTCTGATCTTCACTACGTCTGTCTTTTGAGAATTGTTCTGTGTAAATTAATTGTCAGCAAACAATTCATGATACTATTAACTTTGTATTGCAATTGTACTACTCCTTGTTTAGTAGAAAATTTAAACTTTTAGAATGCGGTATGGGTGTCAGTGAATGAGATGTGTTTTTGGTTATTTAAAATTAATAATGAAAAGTTGAGAACGTTTTCTTCCAGTTTTCAGTATTATTTAATTTCTGTACTGATTATATATATCAAGGACATGGCTCTTATCTCAAGAGATATTTAAGAATGGGGAAAATATGTATTTAACTTCTACAATTGTGGTGGAAAGACAAAAATCACTTTAAAATTCACGAATCTATTTTCTTGCATTATTAATTTAATTTGTTCTATTCTATTGGATTATTTTTGTTATTTAGACAAATCTGAAACATTATATTTTTACAACGGTTTATTACCCATGAATGAATTAAATATCTCGAAGCAAGTGCTCAAATGAACGCAAATGCTATATTGAGATTTTCATATCAAACATTTTTTGGGGGAGCTATCACCACGGATTTCAAATTTTTCAGTTGCACTTTTTTGTAATGTAATGTAACGGATGAAGGAAATATTTCTCTAAATTTTAATATTTTTAAAATACTTTCTTCATCTGTGCTACTAATAAATTTTAAATAATCAATTAATTGTTGATCTTTTCTTTCCATTACAACTTTATAAAATATTTAATATAAAAAGTTAATATCGAACACAAATTGTCAATTTTTGTTGAAAAAATCTCAATTTAAAAATAAAATTCGAACAAAAACGAAAATTCTTTGTGAGTCATTAATTAATTTCTTTTAATGAAAAAATGGAAATGGAATTTCTCCTATATTGTTTATTTTTTATGAGACAAAGATTTTCAGATGTTATACCGAACTAGATTAAGAAATGTTCGAAATAATGTTTTAAAATAATAAAGTTATTTTTATATTTGTGAATTTTGTTTTTTTATTTATAAACTACCACATCCTTGTGTCGTCCATTCACTTACACCCATATCAGTGTTCTCATACAAATAAGGATTGCATATATTTTTGAATACGAATGAAACAACATAACTGATAAAAATTGAATAGTTATTCTAACACTGTCAAAAGTTGTAATTTACCAGTATCATTACAAATCATGTCAGTTTGCTTTAACAAAATTACTCCACTTGAAGCTTCGAACATCATATAGTTTTTTATCAACTTTTTTAACGATTCTTGAAGAATGTTACCATATATGTAACTCAGATTCTTATATTTAATTTGGGATCATAATATTTGCTTCAAACAGGTAACAATTATGAAGTTTATAAGCCATTTCGCTTCAGTTGCTATTGAAACGTAATTTGAAATCGGAATTACGGGAAACCAAAATTTTATGTTCGGAACTGTGATTCAAATCATAGGAAAATCATGCAAATACTCACAAGTCGAGGTTTTCTTGCAATATTCTCCTGATAATTATTTATTTATTTCACATACAATAAAAGATGCAACAGGAGTTAACTCCCAAAACTGCATCTACAGCAAACAAAAATATGACTTATTTATTACAATAAAAATAGCATTAATTTTATAAAGATTAAAAAAATAATGATTTATTACAGCCACAAAATGAAAAGCATGTGACAGAGGCCAACCCATAATCATACATAATATAAAGTAAGGTCTGAATACAAATAAGTAGATGTCGCTAAAAACCATCAGCTAGACGGCGTACCTCGGTACACATACATATTATAAAATTTTAAAAAACAAGTAGAATTAAATTCATTTATTGACCGAACGAAAAGTCTATTTGAAGTCGATGTTATGTACTCTGTAATACATGTTAAACGTGTAAATGTTATCTATTGCTGTGATGAAAACGTTTTTTCTTCTATTATTTTATGAAATATGGGGGTTCAAAGTTGAAATTTTTCGGGTTTTTGCGGGCAATTGATCTATTTTACAAGTGATTTTAAACTTTTGATAAATTTTCTATAACTAAAAGACATATTGAGGAATAAAATTGCATAATTTTTTATTTCATTATAAAAAATAGTTTTCTCAAAATACTGTTCATTTTTTTAATCTGTAAAAAATTATCTTGAAAAAAGTACAGTATTTGTTAGATTGAAGTAAAAAGTATGCCATTTTATTCCTCAAGGTGTTTCTTAGTCATGGAAAATGTATCAAAAGTTTAAAATCACTCATAGGTAAGATCAATTGCCCAATTGTTGAAAAATTTCAACTTTGAACCCCATATTTCACAAAATAATTGAAGAAAAAAATTTTCCTCACAGCAATAGATAACATTTCAAAGCCCTAATAACATCAAATACAATAAACTTCGAAAAAAAATAACGAACAAAAACCCTGTGCGCAGCCATGGCGGCTCTAGTGGTGCAGTCGGCATTTCTGTGATTAGATAATACTCTGGCTGCCTTCGTCCTCCTGCAGTTCTTGAGTTCGAATCTAATTCAGCCATGGATGTTTCTCATCATTCAAACATTCATCTCATTACCCATGCACAAGTCTCAAATCACGAAGGCTTTATTATCCGAATAAAAAAATATATAATACTGGTTTAGGTAAATGCAAAAACATTTTTTCATAGTGTATTAAAAGTCAGCTTTTCTTTGAGAATTTCTTAACCCTTTGCACTCTTCTACTTCGTAATAATCAATGGTTGAAGTTTTTTATTCATTATTACGATATAGAACAAAAGGAGATATTTGAGCAATTTGATTACTAAATTCAAAGATTATTAGAAGTTCCGATAGCATCAGCTGATACTTCAGTAGGCAATGCTAGTCTAGCTCAAGTGAGGTTTTTTGAAATCTTGAATCTTCGGCGACCGGTCAGTGAAAGCTGGGCTGTGCTGTGATTGTATCAAATCAATAGTTTTAATGAACGGCCACCGGTACAAAGCTGTGTTGGGCTGTGTAGCACAGCACAACATCGAACGGACCGAAGCTTCGTTTTTTAGCGTCTCCCCCACACTCACTGCACTGAAAATTCTGAACAGCTCAGGTCTGCTGCGGTTTCGGTTGCTAACCCCTTGCAACTTAGCACAGCATCGCTTTTGATGTCCAGTTGCCATCTCAGCAACGAAGCCCTAGCAACTAAAGCAGCTTCAGACAAAGATGCTTTCATAATAAACTTTATTGAAAAAAAAAAACATTAATACGCTGCAATCAAGAATAAATTATACAAAAAGTACATACTTTTTTATGTACTGGTTCATATTCTTGAATTTTTGAAGAGTAAATTACGTTTGAAACACGCAGAAGAGGTACTAAAATAATTAAGTAGGCGTGGTCTACTACATCAAGGGGCGAATCCAGAATTTTTTTGGCGGGGGGGGGGAAGGATATAAAGAAAGAAAATATTTAGGATGGGGATATCACATAAAAAAGTTTATAATCTGGGGTTTCCCAGCTCCGCACCTTTTGCGTACGTACTGCGCACCAATGTTTGCCGGACGCAAGCTCAAGAGTTGAAGTTACTAAACATTCAAATGTTAAGTACCGTCATTTCGAGCTAAATCCCCCAAAATTCTTCAGCTTTTGCATGGCAACACTGGTGCGCAGTGGGCTCAGCAAATGAGTGGAGCTAGGAAACCCCAGGTTAACGAAAAGACACAAATAAATCTTTTTCAAGTGTCTGTTCAGAATTTGGGGGTATACATCCCCGTATCTCGCCCCTTGGATTCTCCCCTGACTACATTTCTACTAATATTGAAACGTGACTGAAATTCTTGTGGAATTTATGTTTTGCAGTGCATCCGACCTGCATAAGTCTGACAGTTGTGATGGTGCCGCATATTCGCAGATACGAATGGCAGTGCACGGATTGTAAAACGTGTATTGAGTGCAAGGACCCAGCTGATGAGGAAAAAATGCTTTTCTGCGACTTATGTGACCGCGGGTGAGTGCCACTCTTTATTCGTTTTTTTTTAAATTTCAAGGTGTTCTTTTCTTATGTATTCAAATTTCTTATTAATTTCGAATTCCTCAAAGTGCTAATACCGAAGACTTCTGCAAATGCGGATAACATATTGAATAGCTGATGCAAATCGATGACGGTTACTGCACAAATATATTTAGTCACCGCCGGGAATCGAACCACAGACCTCCCAATTGCCGGTCAGGCGTCTTGACCACTACAGTGACCCTTCTGTACTGTAGCATTAATTTCAGACTTGGCCATATCGGCTCGTAAGTCACAAGTTTGATTTGAAGGAACTAAAAATTTTGCAATCTGCCAAATATACCACAGATATCCCAATTTCCGGTAAAATAGTTTTTTGCAGTAGCGTTCATCGATTCCCATAAGCTATTCAATGCTGTTGTCTATTTCCGACATTTCGGAAGTCCAGTATAATATTGATAGCACTTTGAGAAATTCGAAATCAGTAAATTATGTTATGTATATTTGCAATTTGAAAAATTTTCAGTTCCTTCTAATCCAACTTCAGATTTCTTCTTATTTTTTTCTCTTTAAGATGATATGCCAATTTCTCTTAAGCCAAAGCAACAGATTAGCTCTGTATCAATATTACAGCTGCTAATTACCCAGAAAGAACTGAACACAAAACTATGCAGGTGGTTGCTAAAAAGGTAGTTTACTTATAAAAAACACTATAAATTCACATCATCAGTGCAATAAAAACATTTTTTGAGAACGTCTCTTTTCAAACAGATGAACTGTATGTTATAAACTCTATATGGTATTTCTCTCACCCTTCCCAATTTCGTAATTTTGTGACCACTACCATAAGTTATCTACCAGGAAAGAAAAACTTGAAACTGGATTGCCAGACTAGACCAGGTAAAATGATAGTTTTATGTATGTATTATGCATTGTTTTTAGGTACCACATCTACTGCGTAGGCCTGAGAAAAGTACCAAACGGTCGATGGCATTGTCAAGTTTGCTCAGTGTGCAATTCTTGTGGCACCACAGATCCAGGAGGATCCGACTGGCAACACGAGGTGCGTTCAAAAGGTTTTTTACTTTAAAACGTGGTCACAGAATAGCCTACATCAAACCATCCGTTATAGTTCATTTTCAACTTCATATTTTTCATAGTGTGTGTCCAATTCATTTTTTTGACAAATTTTAATATTCTTTACAAGTGAAAATTACTTATATTTGCAATTTATTAAAAACTTATATTAGGCCATCTAATTAAATTTTTAAATTGGTTAAAGTGTGTCGCCTTCTAGATATCCCGATTCAACGGAATCAGGCAACCTGCTAGTAATGACAATAAGCATTTATTCAATCACTGTATTGGTAAAATACCAAATTTATTATAGGTACGATACTGGAAATTAATATTCTATTGACCAGTTGCACGAAAGAAAATTAAATTCAACCACCATAAGGTGATCATCTTACGGAGCTCTATAGGGAATTTGTTGCACTGGCTCCGTCAAATGACGTCATCTTACGGTGGTCAAATTTAATTTTCTTTCGTGCAACTGGCCTTATACCTTATTAAAATGTGGTGACTGCAGTGATGGCGCAATCATTTGGAGCGCTTGTTTATGATTAGATAAGACTCTGGCTGGCTGCGACTCCTGCGGTCACGATTTTGTATCTCGTTCAGCATTGGATATTTTGTGTAGTCATTTATACCATTACCCATGCACAAGTCTCAGACATTATTAGACTAATTGCTTGAATAACTGAAAACTTTTTTACTGAATGGTATAAAAGTAGTGTTGATCATCTATGTTTTTTTTTTTTTTTTTTTTTTTGTAGATTACGTCTTGGAGACTCCAGTTAAGGAGTATAAGACAAGTCAGATCAACAATATTATACACTGGATACCATAATTACTTCAATTAGTTGAGATGAGGCTTCATTTTGATGTGAAAGGAACTCTTGTACACTATAAAAAGCTTTATCAACTAAATATTTCTTCAATTGTTTTTTAAATATTTCTATATTTTCAAGACTCTTCAAAAACTGCGGTAGCTTGTTGTAGAATTTCCTACCAATATAACTAGGTTTTTGTTTGAATAAGCTACTATTGTGACTCACCAAGTGATAATCTCCTCGGCTTCTTGTATTATAATCATGTACATCAAGATTTTGATTAATATCATTCGTTTTTACATATAAAGTAGCTTCATACACATATAAGCAGGGTACAGTTAGGAGACCAAGTCTCTTGAACAACGGCCTACATGAATCTAATCTATTTACTCTTTCTATACACCTAACCGCTTTCTTTTGGATCTTAAACACCCTATCAAGATTTTGTTTTGATGAATTACCCCATACTAAGATAGCATACCTAATATGTGACAGTAAGAGCCCATGGTAAGCTGTAAAAAGTAACTTTTTGTCATTCAATCTAGCGAGCTGTCGCAGGACAAATACCCCAGATGAAATTTTACTACATATTTTCTCAATGCATGGAGTCCAGGTCAATCGTCTATCCAACAAAACTCCTAGAAATGCAATTTTTTCTTCCTGGTCTAATTGATTATCGTTTACAAACACGTTTATAGCCCTATCTTCATTTTAATTATGTTTGTTTTTGAATTGAAGGTATTGGCATTTTTTACTATTTATAGTTAATTTCAACTGATTTAAAAATTGGACAATAGACTGCACACCTATATGGGCACTTATTTCTAAATTATCTAGAATGGAATTGCTGAAAATGAGTGATGTATCATCAGCAAATAAGAGGGCTCTACCACTAATTAATTCTTTAGGTAAACGGTTGACATATAACAAAAAAAGCAATGGACCTAGTATTGACCACTGAGACACTCCAGCCTGCACCTCTAATTTATTAGATTTATTCTTTACTATACTATTACCAACTACTGTAGTTAGTTCTACACATTGTTTTCTTCCAATAAGATATGATTCAAACCATTTCAGTTCAACCCCATTTACACCTACATTTTGCAGTATTTCCAATAAAGTTCTATGATTAACACAATCAAATGCCTTTGACAGATCTAAGAAGATTGCAGTAGCTTTATCCCCTGAATCTATTATATCTATTAGTTTTTCAACTAGAGAAACTATGGCTGTTTTTGTTGATCTCCCTTTCTGGAAGCCATGCTGTTCATCACAGATAAAGTTAGCTTCTTGAAGGTGCAGAAGTAACCTATTTAGAACTACTCTTTCAAAAATTTTACTTATTACATTTAAAATACTAATGGGCCTATAGTTTTCTACCTTTTCTCTATCACCACTTTTGAAGATTGGCAAGATCTTCCCCTCTTTTAAGTTATCTGAAAAAACACCTTGTTCTAATGAATGATTGATCAGATGAATCAAAGGGTCTAACAATTGATCTTTACATTCTTTCAGAATTTTACTGGATACCCCATCCATTCCTACAGTTTTTTTATTATTTAAACTATCAATGATATTTGACAACTCGTCTTGGAATACTGGGTGGAATTTTAATTCGTTCTGAATCCCCTCAGTATTCCTCATGTTTGCATCACTAATACCTGTATTAAAAGATTTTTGAAGATCCTTAGCAACCAGTTGATAATATCTGTTAAAGATATGTTGCTGAGTCCCATTTTCGTACGGCCGGTTGCACAAAAGCCAATTAAATTTGATCCCCGCAGAATGACGTCATTCTACGGAAATTAAACTTAATTGAGAGAATTCAGTTGCACAAAGGACAATTACAAACGATTACGCCGATTAGGTTAACCGGCGTAAAATATATTTAACTGCCTGATCACTAATGCCCGTTAAGTTACATTTTATAAGTTATGTTTACAAGCGATAACGCCGATTTGGCTAACCGGCGTAAGAGATACTTAACCGCCTGTTCACTGAGAATTAAATTTCACGAACTCCCGTTAAGTTACATTTTATAGGTTATGTTTATTGTACCAGAACACAGAACTGCAAATTAGGTCATAGGTGTTGAAAACCTTTCAAAATGAATTAAATCTATTAGCATTATAATAATATTGAGATAGTTAAATAATGATTCAAATAATTCACAATAAATTATTCTAATTCATATTTTTTCTCAACTTCATAATCAGCTGTTGATCAAATTACAGTGTAGCCAGATTGTGCCCGTTTGGTTAACGAAAATTAACTAATGGATCTTTGTGCAACAGAAATAAACCTGTTGCACTTCCGACAGTTAGTTAACTGACATTAAACTCCTTATTGAATTGGCTTTCGTGCAACCGACCGATAGTGGTTTAATCTAATCCATGAATGAGGTTAGATTAGATATGATTAGATTAATATGGTAGACATTGCGCATTTAAACCATTTCTCCATGTACATGATTTCTGTGTGGAAGTTTAAAGATCATCAATTAGTTCTCTTTTCCTTTGTATTTTTTCCAGTACAAGAAAGAAAAGAATGTCAAAGTCTACCTACAGACGCTTTGTGGTGCTTGTGACAGGTGAGCTTCTGCTATTATATTTGAATTTCAATAGATGTTCTTCCATAATTGTGTGCATTCTGGTTTGGGATTGAATTTTACAACACTTTTAAAACATTTCGGTGAGTTCCGAACCACCAGTTAAATGATGAAATAGATAAGCGAAGTCATATAATTGTTTAATACTTGTTTGTTATTTTTTTTTTTTAATTTAAGGAAAATTGAAATAATAATAATTTAATTTATAATAACAATTTTTATTTAACCAATAAAAATTAACAATACATCTGCATATAAAACACAATGCAAAATATATATACAATAAAATGAACAACCTTTTTTTACAAATAAGCAAATAAAATATCCCATAAATAGATAAAACAAATAAAATCATAGAATATTCAAGACAGAATAAGTAAAGAATATTAAATGAATAATGATAAAGGGAATAATGCTTTTAGAATAAATAAAAAATGGTTCATCCTTCTCTTAAACCAAGCTTGTGCTGAGGGGTGAGTCGCTTAACCAAATAACGTATCCCTGGACTGAAAATATATTTAAACAAACTAAAATAAACCAAAATATCTTACAAACTAAAATAGCCTAAAACAATTGCCGTTTCTATTTTTACCTTATTAACATTCATATTTGTTATATTTATGTTTTGAATTATTTAACAAAATAATTTAAAAAAAAAACTTTACTATGGATTGATAACATTAAACAAAACTACCATCCATCTTGATTGAAACAAAATCTCACTATAACAGTAATGACATGAAAAAACTATAGAATTATTACAACTTTTCAGAACGTGTACGCTGAACTGTTTGTAAACACTACAAATCAACTGGTTAACAAACCAGTGAACCCAAGACAATAAAAATAATAACAATAGTAAAAAAATAAAAAGCAAAAGGCTCTTATGCTAAATCTTCAATTTTGTTTCATTTTAAGGAAATATAGGAGACTATTCTTAAACATAATAAAGTTAACTTTTCAAGTGAATTCAACGACTTGCAGTCAAATTTTCATAAAGAATAAGTAGAATTTACTTACTCTGTAGGCCGAAAAAGATTCGAAAACGTTCGGCCGACAGAGTAAGTAAATTCTACTTATTCTTAATGGAAATTTGACTGCAAGTCGTTGATTTCACTTGAAAAGTTAATATTAACAACGCAGCTCATGGAACAAGAAATCCAGGAACGTAATAAAGTTTGATAATGTGGCTATTGATAGAGGAAGTCGATTGAATAAACGGGGCCCCTTGGCAAAAGCATGATCTGCAGCTGCAGAAGTCCTGAGACGAGGCTCCTCCAGGGGCTCTCTACTTTGTCTTCGAGTAGCATGATTGTGAACTGGAGCCACAGGAAAAGCATGTGGTCTCAAATGAATAAATTTCATTAAGTCAAATTCAAATAATTTATAAATGGTGAATCCCTGGAAATATCTGTATAGAGAAATAGAAAGAAGAGTTTGCGTAGAACTACGTTAAAGATAACGATAATTCTAACCTGAACTCTCTATGCAATGTTTATGTTAGCATTATCGTTAAATACTAATCTCAGCACTATGCGCACCTGCCTTCTCTAAAATCAAGATAGAGAGCAGGCAGATACATCGAGAGTTCAGGTTATCATTATCGTTATCTTCAATTTCGTTCTGCGCAAACTCTAATTTTTTTTAATGCTGGAAATAATTCAAGGATATTCCAATTATTAATAATTGTTGAATCTATTATTTGTTAATAATAATCACCAGTGTCGAACTATTTTTTACAATGTAATAAGCAAACTATATTCATGATGTATTTTTAAATAGAATGACCCATCTCTTAAATAGAAACACATCTCTTTATCTAAACTGTGTTATTCTTCCATAGGCAATGGCGTAAAGGTTATTACTGCCAAATCTGTTTGAGATGTTATGCCAAAAAGCCCGAAGAGGAACAGAATCTAATCAAATGCACAGCATGTGACCGATGGATGCACAGTGGTAAGTGTTTATATTTCTTTTCAAATAACACCGTATTATAAAGGATATACCCATAAATTAATATACAGTAATATACAATAGAACTCTCAACCATAGTTGCACAAACGTCCTATCATCATTATCCGTTCCAATTTCATACCAAGCTGCTATGTGAAAGCATATGGTTATACCTATATCCAAGCATTTGTATGATCTATATGTCTTGGAAGGTGAAACAGATACCTAGTATAAAATGTATAAATGTAGTTCTATTATTCGCACACATCGCTCTCTTGTCATAACTCATCATAACCTAAAACGAGCTTGATATTAATAATTATTGTCATTACTAGTGAGTCACTATGTATTTCATAATTAGTCAATTTTTAGTCAAAATAAAATAATAAAAAATCATTAGTTATAATAAAATTTTAGTAAAATTTTATAAAAAGTCAATTTATTCTCCAAATTATATAATAATATGATTTATTCACATTATTCAATTGATGACGAGTTATTTAACTAATTTATATACAATATTTCAAACACAGCTGAACTTGGAATTTGAAATTTTTAGTTGACTGCATTGTAATCTAGTTATCATTGCTCGAATAACTGAACACTTTTATACTAAACTAGCTGGCCCGACTCGCGTTGCTGCGTTCTCATAAAAAATTCTTGATTTTATTATTTGTCACCTCCCACTAAGGTTACATTCCAAATTTCAACCTTCTAGTACTACTGTATTAGGGAAGAAGTTAGTCCTAGGGCTCTTCCAGCTGATCAGAGAGGCCTCCTTCGTTGTTTTCTTACACAGTAAATTTACTCACCACCTCTCAATGAACATTTCAAATTTAAACCTTCCACGACTATTAGGGTAGAAGCTAGGTTTTTTATTTTATTATTCGCCATCTCCTACTTAGAATACATTTCAAATTTCAGATGAGTCTTGGAAAAAATTCCAACGTATGTAGATGAAGGAGCGACTAAATTTATACAATTTTACACAAAAAATATTGTCCTACATAACTTGATGGCGTAAAAGTGCTAGTGATCTAGCTAAAGATCTACATTTTAACTAATGATTTTTATATTATTTGATCCCCAAAGTCCAAAATCAATAGGAATCTTCCTTGGACTAAGAGGAAGCTATGTACCATGTTTCAAATGTCTAGCATCTTTTTTCGAAAGATTTTGCCTGGCTGGACAGAAGACAACTCTATTCCAATAAGGCCCTGTGAGGTCATTAATGAAGATAATGAAAGACTTGATTTAAGTTCGATTCACACACATCAGTCGCGGCGCGTCTCATTTCCGAGCTATCCGTCTCGTCACAATCATAAAATATATTCTTATCTGAGTTTCCGGTTACGCTGTCTACACTCGTCCGGCGCCGATCCGTCAGGTGACTGATTGTTACCGTGACGGAACTGTGACTGTGACGCGCCGTAACTGATATGTGTGAATTGACCTTAAGTTACGTTGTACATGTTTTCTAAATCTACTTAAAACCATTAAATATTTTTAGTATCCTGCGTTACCAAACCTGCGTTTTAGTATCCAATTAGATGTTGGATAATTATATACCAAAACGCAGGTATTAAAACCTTTATTTACATTTCTTTAGCTCTACTCTGAATATAACTTAGGACCAAAGTCGATATGAATTATATGTATTTGTATGTGATATGACTGTGATGATGTTTATCTGTAATCACATTGAGTATATGTAATGACGTTTGCAAAACTATCTGTGATTGTACATGCAAAAAATAAATATATTATTATTATTAATCGCTTTCCTGATCATAATCCATTTCACTCAAATATGAGAAGCAGTTCGGCCATGCTTATTATTTGTAACAGAGTAAGTGTGACTTAACTGTTTATCGTATTTTTTAGCGTTAGCGGATTTCTAGCTTAGATTTGCGCAATCTCTCTATTGTTCCTGTAACAGCCGGCATCACTCGAATTTTTCATAACAAGAAATTTTTCTCAAATATTTTTAAACTTATAAAAAATACGATATTCTTATCCTTAATTCTATTTGTTGTTTTTTTTTTCTAGACTGTTGCAGAAGTGCCGGTGGAGGTATAATAATGGGAAATTCTGTGCTCTGTGAATTATGTCAAGAGAGAGCGATGCCAAAGAACGTTCAGAAAAACAGAGAACGCCTAAGTTCTTATCAACCGTAATTCCAATAGACTTTACAGTAAATCTGCTACTTTTTAGTCTTTTACAGACTCACAGTAATCTAGTCGGAAATGAACTTGCCTGTACTGTAATTCATTTCAAAGTCTATAATATCTCAGTATTATAAATTATCACTAATTTATTTTTAACTCATATTACAGTTTAAAAAATTGAAATATTTCATCACATTTGTATTGTTTCATAAGACTGCAGTATTATGTATGCATTGTCACACAATCATTGTAACTACATTTTAAAATGCTCACTAAAATCACTAAAAACTCAAATCTTTACATAAAACCACAGTATTATAAATACTTATTCTCCAATGTTAAATATGTACGTTAGCTAGATTTCAAAATTGTAGCATCGATCCCATCATAATTATATTATTAGCTTTACTTACTATTAAGTTATTATTTTTAATCTTAGGACCTAAAAAATATAAATTTTATTTATTTTTTGAATAATCTGTTAGAAAACAAGATTTTTATGTATATGTGATCATTATCATTTTTGATTCAATCAAAATGTAACGGCTTTAAAAAGAAATTAGTTCAATTTGAATATATTAAACTTCATTTGAAGAAAAACATTCATTGTTCTAAAGCATTTCAATATGGGATTGTTTTAATCTATCACATTCCAAGAATGTAAAATAATACTTCGTCAATATTTGGATCAAATCTTTTCCGGTGATTCTAATTTGTCAGATTTTATTCAACATAACAAAACATTTTTTTAAATAATTTTTATTGTATATTTATTGATTTTGTGAATTATCACTTTATGTCAATAGTAAGATATCTTCATCTGCACACTATTTGCTTAAGTTGTGTGTGCTATATATTAATAATTTATTAGAGTTTGAACGAAGCCACATTAACACTAATGCTAACCTGACCACTCCATGTCTGAACTTGATCTATAGCAGGTATTTTCAGGTTGGCATTAGCGTTATCGTTGTATAGTAGTTTTGCTTAAACTCTCTACAACTGTAATTCTGTATTCAATAGTGAGAGTAAATCGAACCCTAATTTTCAAATTCTTGATCGGGGAAAACGATAAATAGCTATGCGATAATAGCTAACGACAATAGCTTTAATGTAGTGGTTTAATTATCTATTTTTCAAACGAGTTTTTGGAAAACTAACTTTGTATTGAGCAAATGAGTTCATTTTTCTTTTTTATAGTAATTATCTATTATTAAATACAATAAAGATTATTATAATTAGGATAATATCTCCACATATTTGTGTTCTCAATTCTGAAATATCTATGTGTTTAAATATAATATATCTTCATCCTAAGTAAGTACAATAGCAATATGTAACATTAAAATGGCTGGCTCAGGTATTATGGTGTAAACCTTTGACCATATATTGAATAATATGTAAGCGATATTTGGTCGCATCTGATAAAACGCTAATGATATTCTCCGGTTGTACAAAAGGTCCTATCTTTATGACGGTTCATAATTTGTAACACTTTTATACCAAGCTAATTTGTGAAAGCGCATGGTTATATGTATATGGTAGCATTCATAATATATATAAATATATCTTGAATGGTGGAGCACATACCGTACCTAGTATACTAGTAGTTCTGTGAACAGTAGACCTCACGCCCAATAATATGGGAGCTTGCACTGAGGAACATTCTCGATGTACTAAATGATAATTACTATCGAAAAATTGAACATAATCAGACCTAACCCTTGATTCAATTTTCGTAGTCCATTTCATATGTCTCCCACAAAAAGTAACTCTGTTTTTCATCACCAAGGCTGTGTTTCTATTTTCCATATAGCTGATTGTTCAAACCAGATGAGATTTCAATGTTTGTTAATTGAATTCATATAACAATATGAATTAAATTTGTATAATTACTATTTACTTAGTATTCACTTGTTATACTTAATTGAAATATTAGAAATGATTTGTTTCTTTCAAATATTTTATTCTTATGAATGATAACTTAATTCATATGAAGGCTCAACCAGAAAATAAGAGGGCCCAGGGCTATCTTTATATCTGATTCCAATTGCATAATTATAATTGAGAAGTTCATTTAAAAAATCATATGTTCCTTATAAAAGAAGGCCTAAGAGCCATTCTCTTTTTTCCTTTTAAATGTAAGCTAATTTTGAGAATCCTTACGCATACATCGCTTGGCATTCCTTGAAGGAAGATCAATGTAAAATTTCATTGAATTTGGTCCACGCGTTTAGTCATAAATGTGTACAGACAAATTCAAAATGGCCGACTTGAAACAGAGTCCTCTTTTCTTTTGGTCAATAATAAATAAAATAAATGGAAAGCCAATATGGAAAATTTGAAGAAGGAGGAAAGGAAAATAATTAGGAAAACTCTTGGTCCAAGATTAACACTGAAAACGGTTATAGATTACAGAAAAATACCATAGTTGAAGAACATTCAAATATAGCAACAGACATGAGAAAAAGATGCCTTAACTTTTATGGTCATATCATGAGGCTTCCTGATCATAGAATTACAAAACAAAATGGTAAAAACATATTTTAAAACAAAAAAAGAAACCGACTTCAGTGAAATTATAAAATACTCACGTACTAAAAAGTTTAAAATAAAGTATTTACTTTAAACTGAGAAAATTTTTAATTTCATACAAGTAATCTTTTGAAGTCGGCGCCAAATATTTTATGAAGTTGATAAGAAATTCTATCTAATATCAAAACTAACACTGTATTTTTTTGGAGGATGAAGCCCACATAGGTCTGAGACCTTTGCGTGGGTAATGAATTGGATGATGGAGATTGTTGAGTTGGACCTACAGTTTTAGTTGGATTCCGAACCACCGGGAAGTGATTGATAAGAGATTCTATCTAATATCAAAACTAACACTGTATTCCAATTAAATATGTGATTTACACTCACTTTTACTGAAATACCGTAATTGATAAGAAATTCTATCTAATATCAAAACTAGCACAGTATTTCAATTAAATGTGATTTACATTCACTTTTACTGAAATACAGTGTCAGTTTTGATATTAGATTGTTCAATTATTTCGTCATGGAAAACATCACAGAGTAATTCTGTTATATTTTAGAAGTTTATGGGAAATTTGGCGCCGACTTCAAAAGATTACTTGTATGAAATTAAAAATTTTCTCAGTTTAAAGTAACTTAAATACTTTATTTTAAACTTTTTAGTGCGTGAGTATTTTATAATTTCACTGAAGTCGGTTTCTTTTTTTGTTTTAAAATATGTTTTATTTTAAGCTTTTTAGTTGAATTTTCAAACTTTGAAAATATGAGAAATTTCTTAAAGCCTACATTATGAAATATTTATCGAATTAGGAAGCCAATAATTAATTTATAACATCGAAAGTTAAGTAACTAAAAATCCACTTATAAGAAAAGATAAACTAAGGAAAATTCTACAACGTTTTATTTAATGTGGAATATTGTATTTAGGAAAATTATAACAGCGAAAGGCTTCTTAAAAGTGAAATTGCTTTTGATTCATTTTGATGTGGTCCCTTACAGACGAAACCTACACTGAAATAGTAGGCCTATATTACGTTACAAGTGTGGAAAATATTGTGCTTACTGAAAATATGATAAGTAAACGCAGGAGATGAAGTTGAGTGCGGTATATCATATGAGTATGGTAAACATCTTCCCGGATGAGTTATGTACGATATTTTTTGTGATATTAGTCATATATATTTTTTTAATATAAAAAACATAAACTTTGAGCTAGTACAAAAGGATCATTAAACATAACCTCAAAATAGCCTACTGTACGCACATGTACGATAATGGCGAATAAATATTCTTAATATATCACAGCAGGGAAACTAAAAATACTTCTGAGATCAGCTGTTTTTCCAAATTCTCCAACTTATGATTGAAACTAAATAACCTTATTCCTATGACTCAATAACATCAACTAAATTATTTACAATTTTCATATGAACATATGGACAGAAATATTATATTCTTCTTATTCTCGATTCAAATTAAGTTCACGTGATTGGTCAAAACGGGACATTACAGGCTTGTTTCACACTAACCAGCTTTGGGTAACCGATGTCGTTTACCCGGCATAATTGCATTGCATCATATGATTTCGAAAACCGTCTAGATGTAAAGCGCTCCATATGATACAATGATTTGCCTGGTAAACGACACCGGTTATCCGATTTGCGGTTATGTGTGGAACTATCCTATTCAAACTTGATTGAAATGAAGACATTGAAGAATGCTCCTTTTTGTTTAATATTGGGCTAAGTATTGGGCCGATCCTTGCGAAACTTGGATGGGACCACCGCTGAGCGATGCTCTTTCATTTAAAAAAAAATTCATCAAAATCGGTTCGATATTGTTCAAATGATTGATGTACAAACATAAAAAAAACAGGTCGAATATAGTAACCTTGTTGTTTTTGGAAGTCGGTTAAAAATATTTAGCTTCGCTTGCCAATGGAGGAGAATGTATTCAAAATGTTAAAAATATCTAGTTCTGGCAAAAATTACTGATAATGACATTTCCAATCGAAATAACTTTAGAACAAAAATTAATAAATGGGAAATTATTCCAGAGGTTAAAGCTCCAAGAGTCGGAACAAGATGGAGTGAAGAAAGAAAATCTGCTTTTTCTCAGAAAATGAAAAGCTGGTGGGCGAACAGGAGCAACACCACTAAGTCCAAGAAGTAATCATCATTTTGCTCAGCGTCTTCCACTTCAGGAGCTCTACGGCTAATAATAATAATAATAATAATAACATAAATGAATAATAATGAGTTTGTTCAGTTAAAAATGTATAAAAGTGGTGCCATCATTCCTGCACATGTGCCATCTTGTTATAACTCAACATAACCTAAAACAAGCCTTACATTAATGGCAAGTATACTAGTCACTAATGCATGCACATTATAATAATTCTAAAATGCTAATTTACTCCTCAAACCGTATAATAATATCATCTATTATTTTATTCAATTAATAACGAATAATTTAACTTATACAATAAAAGAATATTTCATGCTCAGCTGATCTTGGAATTTGAAATTTCTATTTTTTCTCTGTTGGCTGCATTGTAATATAGCTATCATTGCTCAAATAACTGTACACTTTTATACTGAAGGATGGATTATACTGGATACTGATGTGATGTATTACTGCCTAGTATAAAAGTATTACGAATGATGAACCATCATAATGATAGAACGCTTGTGCAACCATGGGTTATGTTAAGGAGTATTGTGTTTAGGATGATAATTTTTTAAATAGACACACAATGCTGGCAATTAGCTTCTATTCGCTTTTCATCTTTATGCATGTACTTTTTCATCTTTTATGTTTAGTGCAGTTTACACTATGAATAGTCTATTAATTATTATTTATAATTGTTTTATATTGTTATTACTGGAGAAAACTTTCTTTCTTTAATGATATAAATTTATTTTAGTTATGCTGCCGGCAGTACCTATAATCTATAATTATTAACTTAGTTATTTCTTATTCTATTTTTTATAATAAGTTGTAGAGACTAGACTCAAATCTCTTATTTTTTTATTCATAAAATGTTTTTGTAGCACACTGAACGCACGTGCTGGAAAAGTGGTCAGTATAATAATTCTCAGGCGTTTTTATTCAAATTTTTTGGGAAGAGTAGTAAAATTTTTAAAGATAATTACTGATGTTGACGTATGTTTCGCTACTGTTTAGTGATATTTGAATACTTTATCACATACAGTATTGAATAATATAAATGAATAACATAGTACTCATTCTGTGTGTGTATTGTTTAGATCACCGATGAAAACACTCTATTAGTGATTTAAACTCACTTGTAATCAAAGCAGGAAGCAATGATAAAGAAAACCAATAATTGTCTCTGTAAATGTAATATTATTTGATAATTTATTACTTCACTGTCTTTGTCTATTGAACTAATTTTTGGAGTAATATAAAATAAGCTATAAAATAAGGCTATTTATAATGTAACTATTTGTAATAAATGAAAACTATCACACTGAAATTTAGTCTAAATAAGTGTTTTGTGAACTATGCACTGTATCCTGTAACTTTAGTACTTTTAGGATTAGAGTCCTTTCAAGTACTTCAATCCATCACGGTATAAGGAATTTTTAATGTTTGTTGATTTTTGCAAAAAATCATAATGTAACCATCGTTTTTTAAGCAAAAATTAACATCACAGATATCGTTCATTTTCGTCCATGGATAGAGAAAGCTTGAACTATGGAGTGTTTAACCCCATTCTTGGCCGGCTCTCTCCACGTCTGGCTGAGAAATGAACTTGAAAGGTAAATAGTTAAATGTTTGAAGGGATAAGATGAGAAATCGAATTAGACATGTTTCTAGTCAGTATCTACAATGGTTTTTTTCAGAAATCACTCAAAGAGCGCAAAAACCGAATGAATTTTGGTGTTTTTAATGGTAATTCAATAAATTTAATAATGTAGTTACACTCTTGAAGTACTTTTTAAAAGATTTTTTGCTTATTCTGCATGCAACGAAATGTTGCAAAATATTAATCTCCCTAAACAGCTTCAGAAAAAGATGAAATAATTCATGATTTTTTCAACTTTGAGGAAGTGACATACAATAACGGTATGGAGCCTTTCCTGATATGAGTTCAGATGTTCCTATCCTAGATTTCAATGAAGATTCATCCCCAAAAAATATTTCGATATCTCAAAATTGAAAAAATCATATATTTTTATATCTGAAAATTCAAAGAAGCTACGTTCTTAAAACGATTACTTTTATTGGATTTTCCAGTAATTTTTCCACAAGATAAGACCACTTTGAAAACTTTAAACGCACTACAACTATCAGAACAAACAAAATAAATTTTTTTGTGATTGTGCAATTGATATTTTCATATGTTTCTGGAACTCCTAGAGACTTTCATGATTTGAAAGTGTTACAAAACCTTGAAAATGAATTGAGGAATCGAATAAAACTGGTTTAAAATACGTAACTCCAGTAGTTTTTTGAGAAATGTTACACAAATACAAAAAAAAAATCATTTTTGAAATGAGGTTTAGGGTTTTTGAAGATATCTTGAAAAATAATGAAGCTATTTCCGTCCTTGAAGTTCTCTAATAACTCCAGAAAAAATAAGAATCACAAAATTTTTGCTATTTTTGACGATAGTTTACTCAATAACGATGCATTTCCGGACACCGGGTAAAGTGTTCCTATCCTAATTTTTTGGATATATTATAAACATAAACAACCTATATTGTTTTTATGTTTCGATATCTTGAAAAAATTTCAAAAAAACTGCAGTGTGCTAACTTTGACATTTTAGTATGCAAGTTAGCTATCTAAGACAGTCTTTACTGATTCTAGTTTGAGTGGACTTGTGTTTTAAGTTATCTGAAACACTTGGTCAAGCCAAAAATTGGTATTCTGCCAACAAGCTCATTATCAATGACAACAAGATAGGAAAAAAGTATTCACAAATAGGAATATTCAACTAAATGACGACCTTACTAGACCCATAATTTAATTGGGTATGTTTCTTGATGGCAAATTTTATTTGGAAGACACATTGAGAGTATTGGCAAAAAGATTTCTAGAATAGTTTTTTTATTACGCAAACTCAAATACTGTGTTAGCTTTAACCTCTTATTATAGACATTTTGGACTGTTTCATGTACACCTTAATTAATTATGGTACCCGTTTATGGGGAAATTCTAGTAAGGCAGAATAAAGCTGATGGTTGGGCAAGCACCACAAGAATCATGTAGAGAATCTTTTAAAAATCTTGAAATTATGAGCCTCGCCTGCATTTATATTTTCAAAAATGTGGTGCATGAAAGAGTAAACAAAAATGAGTTAGTGCCGAATGAAAACTTTGTTATAATACACGGTATAAGGAAAATCTTACAATTCCCAGTGTGAGGCTGTCTAGAACGTTGAAATATTTTAGTTTTCTTCAACTGAAACAGTTAAATAAATTGCCATTAAATGTAAGGAAAATACCTCTAAATAAGTTTAAAACTACTGTATCGTCTAGGCTTAAAAAATTATTTTTACTCCATTGATGAGTTTTTAGTTGTAATATACACCGGTATGACTTCTGCACCTAAACATGTAAGTTAAGCATCTTTTAATGTTTTACGTATATTTTACATGTATTTTGACGACGCCTAATGTAATGATCTATTAATTCAAACGCGAATGAAGATTCTTGATTCTTGAATAGATGCTTTATTTATAAAACAACAAAAATAATCATACAATCACAATAATTTAAAAAAACAAGAGGAATTTAGCATTTTTTTTAAATGACAATGATTCAAAGTACAAAGTATAAAAAGGATTGTATTCTATAACAGGCAAGCAGCGCTGCAATTTCGCGTGGTGTAACATATTTTTCCATTTGAGAGTCGTAAGAAGCTCCTCCTGAGACAGAAAAATTGGTAATCTTCGTGTAAAAATTCACCAATTATAATAAAACTTATGAAAAAAGTAAAGTAAAAATTCAAGTTCTAAGCTTTCCAAATCTTGTTCTTTGCAGATGAGTCTCAAGCTCAACTCTGAGACTTGTACATGAGTGATGAGGTAAATGCTCATACAAAGTATGCAAGAATAAATCGAGCCCGTAACCGCAGGAGTAGCAGTCAGTCAAAGTCCTATAGCCGCTCTAACCGAATACACCACTGCGACTGTGTAATAGGTTCAAAAAAACATGAATTTACCGTGGAAATTCAGTAGGAGCCTTGTTTTACAGACAATTTACAAAGTTTATTAAAAACATTTTAGCTCCACGCTTCAAATAAATGGCTGCCATAGGCTGAGTGTCATGGAATGTGATGGATGGCTCAACTAATGACAGAAATTTGTTTGACGCATGTAGTCAAGTCCAATCTTGGCAAACACTCTGTGTGCGGACTGCCTGAGTAAGACAATAAACTATCAGCAGTATTTTTTTAAATAAGCGAATAAATATTATTTTTTTAAGTAATAGAATAAGCGAGGGTAAGGTGATTGCCAAGCATGGAGTCAATTCCGCGCTTTAAATTAATGACTGACATAGGGAGCCAATAATAATAATAATAAGCGTATGGCTTTTAATGGTGGGGAGACCCTTACGGGTAGTTCCACTTCCACCTCGCCGTTTGTGCCATGTTACGGGGAACATGGTGGACCTACTATTTTAGGTGGGTTCCGAACCACCGGGTAAGTGATAATAAAGCTTGTAACATCAAGTCATTGAAGCACGGTCACCCATCCAAGCGCAGTCTTGAGCGGTCGTGACTGAACATCACGATCACTTGAACACCACGCTCACCGCATGACCAATCACCACCCTATTGGGAGCCAATGACACGCATTTACTTGAAGTAATAGAGTCGATTCCACTCTTGGCAAATGCTGCATGTGCAGACCCTTACTCTCGTTTATTACGTGTTTACATGAGTTTTTTTCATTATAAATGCCCCTGAAGTGTAGGTGGATCTGTGCGAAACGATGTATATAACAAATATGGACAAAAAATATATTCAAAAAGAAGACTGCTTATTGATTTCATGGACATACAGTAAGCTAATATGAATGTAATAAATATTATGGTTCTCTTGAGATAATTTCAAAAGAATAACTCAGCCCTTTTCATCTAACTATTTCTATAGGATTTTGAAAATTCCATTTTCGCTGTAGTTGAAGTCAAATAGTTTAATAGAAGAGAACCCACTTCTGCATCTTTCACCGAATCAGCTGATAACATAATGCTATGAACCCTGACCATTATACAATTTTTTATCTTTATTATATTATAAATTCATTCATTCTGATAGAATAATAAATAATATCGTGTGACCTGGCTGGATCAAGTTTGGTATCAAAGCTATCACGTCGCACCTGAATAAGTTCAGGGCCTCTGATGTAACTTAACGACTGTTTTTAGGCAGCCGGGACCAACAGGCTTAACGTGTCCTCCAAAACATGTGAGGTCTGAGGTAAAATCTTTTGGTCAGAGCTGGAATCGAAAACCGGTACCTTTGAGTTAGCAAACCAGCACTTAATCCACTCGGCTCCTTATAATTAGTGCACTACTGCAGAACATTTCCATCATCTATATGCAGTATTTATTGCTCTTCCAATGACTAGTCTTCGAATTTCGCTGGTACCCGCCCCAATTTCGTAGAGTTTCGCATCACGGATCAATCTTCCAGTAGGGTAGTCGTTGATGTAACCATTTCCACCTTAAAAAAAAAGAAAAATGGTTCAATTTATAATTGAAAGTAAATAGTTTCAACTCATTTTGATATGGATTTGAAGGTGAAAATGTGTATATTATGCTAATTTAGTGATGAAAATAAATAAATGGTAAATTTTTCTATTGTTTTCACTGTTTTTTGCTTTCTATTCCTGCACATTTGACTTCTAGAGAGATCAATTTCAATTATTGGCATGAATGATTGAAGATATTGGGCAAAACTACGTTAATGATAGGACTAATGCCAAACTGGACACTCTATGCATTTGCAAGCTTTAAAAGCAAGCTATAAAGGAGGCAGAAATATAGAGCGTTCAGGGTAGCATTAGTGTGATGTTGAAGATCCATCTTGTTTCCACTAATATGTAATGTGGAAACTGTGGGTCGTCTGACGATGCTCTAGACAACAGAGTGAAACGGCCGTCATGCCATAACGTGAGTTAATTTCCACCTTGAAGTGTTTTTTAAGTTTGTAGCATTAGTGTTTTTTTTCTTTCGGAGGATGAAGCCCACATAGGTCTGAGACATGTGCGTGGGTAATGAATTGGATGATGGTGATTGATGAGTTGGACCTACAGTTTTAGGTGCGTTACGAACCACCGGGAAGTAATTTTACAGCAGAGAACAGAGTATTTTTGCTGGCCAATCTAATCGGTCACCGTTACACAGTGGACCCAGGAGAACGCAGCTTGTTTTCACTGTTTTTTGCTTTCTATTCCGGCACATTTGACTTCTAGTGAGATCAACTTCAAATATTAGCATGAATGAGATGAAGGAGATGTTGGGTAAACTACTTCAATTCAATTCATCATCAATCCTTGACCAGTTTATTCAACTGGACAGATTTCGTCATAAATAAAACTTAATACACTAAGATGGCGGGCGTAGATATTAAAAGGATTTCAAGACACTTGTAACTTCGTCATCTTGCAGTGAACAGAATGGCAGATTCAACGGTTTATTATCTCGGAGTAGCTTCTCAAACGTTTTATACTCCAATTCCCGAACACTAATTGGCAACCTATTGAAGATTTTCATGGTGCGAAGGGGAAAGCTGTCATGAGATCTTGCCAATCTGGATTGAGGGCAGATTTATGTTGCTTCAATGATAGGAATAATGCCAAACTGAACACTATGCATTTGCCGGTGATGACGGTGATTGATGAATTGGACCTACAGTTTTGGGTGGGTTCCGAACCACCGGGATGTGATTTTACAGCAGAGATCAGTGTCTTTTTTGCTGGCCAATCTAATCGGTCACACTTACAAAGAGGACCCAGGAGAACGCAGCTCATCTCTATCTGATTGAACAGATACCTGCTATGGCTCACAGCCATCACTTCCCTATTCTTGTATTAATCTATATAAGCTACTTTATTGTAGAAACTCTACAGTTCATCTAATCTTTATTTATTCAATATAATTATTCTCTAACCTAGAAATGTAGATAACTCTTACCTAAGCATTGCATACTGGATAGAGCCACCTGTGTTGAACTCTCTGCTGAAAACAAAATGGCACCAGCGCAATCTTTTCCATTCACATGTCCTCTGTCGCAAGCTCTGGCAACACTGTACACATAACTTCGACTTGCACTTAGCGCTGTATACATATCAGCTAGTTTGCCCTGAAATAACACACAATAAGAATAATCTATATAATAAGAAATTGTAGGTGAGTGTGGGTTTTTTTTTGTCTTGCAGATTTCACAGATTTCTCAACTCGATTCAGTGTAATCATAGCCGATTTTTTATTTTTCTATTAGACTTTTTAAAATTAATTTTCAAATTTTACTTATGGGCACTGTTACTGTTTTAAAATGTGTTTGGATGCATGAAGCTCATACAGCTCAAATGTAGAACAGCTGACAACATGTCACTATGATGATAAGATAATATAGATGATAATTATGTCTTGGGCCAAAGCAACAGCTTAGCTCTGTAGCAATATTACAGCTGCTAATTTCCCAACGCCATGCGACTTACTTATAGAAAAAACACTAAAAATTAAAATCATGAGTGCAAAAATAGCTATTTTTTGTGTAACTAGAGCGAAAAGTGGGAGATTTCTGCACCGAGAAATAATTTTTTTCACAAGCCGAAGCCAAGAGGAAAAGTTTCCTAAGTGCAGAAACAGTACTTTGTACTAGAATTAAACATTAAATTTTTCCTACAGTATTGTAGGAAACAGTAATTTAAATAGAACAAACCAGGACATATATAAGTTCACATAACCTATCTTCAAATCAAATCAATTTCAAAAACTACAGCTGACTGTAAGTTCGCTTTTTACATGGCTGAAGCAGGGTAGCCAACCTATTCTTTTAATGCAGATTAGGGAAACTGTGTATTAAAAGCTCACTATTTTGTGTTGTTAAGTTGTAAATCTGGAGGGCGGAAAAGTATTTTTCCTGCAACTGCTCGTAAAGTAGTTCTTTACATACTGAAAACTAATTGTTAAATACCTCTTTACTGCTCCGCAAGCAGTAAAGTACTTAATGCTTGCCAGCTGTTTTCTTTACACTTCTGTTTTGATTTTGATGTCTTCTCATTGGTGGATCATGGAATCCGTGAAACTCCCATAACCTCAACAATTACGCTCGCTAAACAAATCCACGCACGGTATGTGATGTTACAAACTACAAGCTTTTATTGTGTTGTAATCCAGAACTGCAGTTGTAGGAAATAGTTATTTATGTATTAAGAGCATGAAGCGCGACTTTATCACTCAAGCCAAAACATTTACTGCATGACGCATAGCGGAGCACAGTAATTTTGTGAGAGCAATGAAGAAGCTTCATGCGCGAATTGAATACAATATTTTTCCTACAACTGAAGTTCTAGATTCCAACACAATAAAATATTGTAGTTTGTAACATCACAGACCGTGTGCAGATTTGGTTAGCGTGCCCCATTGTTGAGGTTATGAGAATTTTACGGATTCCATGATCCACCAATGAGAAGACATCAAAATCAAAACAGAAGTGTAGAGAAAACAGCTGGCGAGCATAAAGTACTTTACCGCTTGCAGAGCAGTAAAGAGGTATTTTACAATTAGTTTTCAGTATGTAAAGAACTATTTTATGAGCAGTTGTAGGAAAAATATTGTATGCAATTCACATGTGAAGCTTCTTTATTGCTCTCACAAAATTACTGCGCTCCACTATGCGTCGCACAGTAAATGTTTTGGCTTGAGTGATAGTCACACTTCACACTCTCAATGCATAAATAACTATTTCCTACAACTGCTCGTAAAGTCGTTCTTTACGTACTGAAAACTAATTGTAAAATACCTCTTTACTGCTCAGCAAGCGGTAAAGTACTTTACGCTCGCCAGCTGTTTTCTTTACGCTTCTGTTTTGATTTTGATGTCTTCTCATTGGTGGATCGCGGAATCCGTGAATTCACATAACCTCAAAATGGCGCACACTAACCAAATCCGCGCACGGTCTGTGATGTTACAAACTACAAAATTTTATTGTGTTGTAATCCAGAACTGCAGTTGTAGGAAAAATATTGTATGCAATTCGCGCGTGAAGCTTCTTTATCGCTCTCGCAAAATTACTGCGCTCCGCTGTGCGTCGCGCAGTAAATGTTTTGGCTCGAGCGATAAAGTCGCGCTTCACGCTCTTAATACATAAATAACTATTTACCACATTCTAGCTGTTACAGAATTTGGAAAAACAGCTGATCTCAGAATTTTTAGTATTTCACTAATGTGATGGATTATTAGGTTATGTTTGATGATGCTTGTTGAACTTGCTGTTTATTTATTTTTTTATATTTTAGATTAGTATAACGAAAAATATCATAATATGATACATATTATGTAACTCGTCCAGGAAGATGTTTACTGTATTCATATGATAATACTATTACTCAACTTTGTCTTGTGTGTTAACTTATCATACTTGTACAGTAAACACCATTTCCCACACTTGTAACGTAATATACTATTTATGCACTGGAATTTACTTTCCCACACTGGTTCAAGAATAGACTATTTTGCATGCTACAGTTAGTGCAAAAAAAGGCACTATTCGGGTCACTGTAGTAAAAAGTTCAATTGTGAACTTCTCTTTTTCAAAAAGGTGATCTGTGAGGTATAAACACTATGGTATTTCATTCACCCTCCCCAATTTCGTAATTTTGTGACTGCTACCATAAGTTATCTAACAGAAAAAGAAAACTACAAACTGGATTCCCAGGCAAGACTAGGCAAAATGCTAGTTATTCAATAAATATTGGAAAATAGCATGTAATTATACAATTTTTTGAGCTAAGCTTGTTTTAGATAGTTTCAATAAATGACGTTTTGCAACACTGTAGATGTACTCAAAAGCTTTAATAATAAATAATCTTGACTTTAGACTTTTTTGTAATTGACAAACGAGCTGATATTTTTCTGGTTGAGAATTGGTAATCTGGTAATTTTTAATTGTAGAGTTCAACTTCTAAAGTTCTGTATGAACTTCTGGAAGTAATGTAGAACTTCTTTTTTTACCACGAAATAATTGTTCTAGAGAGGTATTCGGTAATGAGAGATAGCCTTGCCAAGATTGCAATATCAAGGGACACCAGAAAAATTCTCAAGGTAGAGGATTTCATGAAGTGGAAGTTGGTTCTATAGAAGTTTAATGGTGGAAATAATCCAAAGATATAAAAATTATTAACAATAATTATTGCAAATGATAATTTGAAATTTATAACCACATTTATAGGTATTTGACAGTAGTTTCATAATACTGAAATTTGTTTTTTTCTTTTAGGGCAGCTGGCACCAAAAGCGGTGCTGCGCTGTGCCATGCTTTGCCAAACTATTTAACAATTGGATCAATGGTTGGGTTCCTGGGAGCTTTACCGGTAACTGGCAAATGTTACCAGTGGCAGTTATGAATTAAAGTAGACCAATCAGATGGCACTGGTAACATTCACCAGTTACCGGTAAATGCTCCCAGGAACTTGAGCATTTTTTTCAATGAGCGGTTGGTCACTGGTACACAAAACTGTGCTAGGCTGCATATCTCAGCAGAGCTTTAAACCAACCAAAGTCCAATTTTGTAGCTTTATACGGCTTCCACCACCACACTCGCTGCTGTTCAGAGTGTTGAGCAGCTAGGTCTGCTATGGGTTCGTTTGCCAACCCCTGCTACGCAGCTTAGCACAGCACAGCATCGCAATTGGTGGTTGATCGCCCTTAAGGTTGTTGCCAGGGTATGGAATAAACGGCATTTGTATATTTTCAACAACTCACCTGAATTAATTGAAACTCTCCAATTTTCTGATTAAACTGCTTCCTTTCATGCACATAGTCGAAGGCAACATCACAACAAGCTTGCATTATCCTGAAAAACAAACTTTCAAATTAGAAATCTATACAGTGGAAAAATTCACATAAGAATTGATTTAGAATCCTCGGTAAAATTGTACCATTTTGTTCTAGGATGTAAGCTTTGTTTCAAACTTGCTGCGGCGACAATTTCATCATATCACAAAGAAACTTTGAAATTTTTTCTTTCACTCTTATTTGGATAACATAATGTGTGATTTGTTTAGGGGAATTCCGTATCAGTTGACCACTGTGATGACTATGAAATGTATATTTTGTTATGGAATAAAGATTATTTTGAATTTGAATTAAGGCCTGTCCAGATAACATTGTAACTCCACAACGTAGCTCGGTCGTGTAGCATCACTCCTCAACAAATTACGTCGTAGCATCATACCATTGTGTAACATCTTGTCATTTGTTTATGACGTGCTATTGCGGGACGTTGTTACGATCAGCTGATGATATATTACGGAGTTATATTACACGATGGAGCTACTTTAGATTAGATTATATTTTTTTACTCATGTAAATTTACAAATTTGAATATGAATGGTTAAAATCAAAACTATCAACATCACATAAATATATACAGTAGTGAACTCAGAAAATATTATTTTATAGTGCAAAGAATTATGTACAATGATCTCATTTGTATGATATTAATTACAGTAATGACAATCTAAGTGATGCAATTACATGAAATGGCGAAGTTTGGACAAGGATTCGTCCATTCTTGACACTTGACCAGTACTTTACGGAGTTACAATGCTGTTCAAAGGGGTCTGTAGAATTTAACTGATTAATTTAAATTTCTTTATATTTTATTGAGTAACTGAAACTCACCCGATTGGTCCAGCTGACAGAACCAGCCGCTCCAAATCCAATCCACTGAATAATACATAGATTCCTTTGTTTTCAGCCCCTAGTAAGTTTGTAGCTGGAACAATTGCAACAAATTTCCATTAATTCAATTAAAAGTTTGAAAGATTTAAAAGTGACAAAAACATTAAAAAACAGTTTCAAAATGTACAGCAAGTAAAACTTTGTTGTACATTTTTAATAGGTTGTAAAAACTTCAAAAAGCATAAAAATGCTGAATGCGTTCAGCAAATAGGATTTTCAAATTGTTAATTGACAAAAAATAATTAAAGAAGTTGAAAATACATTATTATCCTTTATTTTAATAGTTTTGTCAGTCTTTAGTTTAATCATACTCAGGCAAAAATAAATGATAAAACATCGACAGAATCTTCAATATTCATTTTAGCGAATTTCTTCAAATTCAGCTATTACAGCAGGTCGTGATGTGCGACTTTCACCCGGGACCATGATGGAAATTTTTTTTGGAGCCCCCAGAGTACAAAAATCATAGTGGCACAAAATGTTATATATGTAGATATATATGTGTCTGATAGCACGATAACTTTTGAAGGAGATTTCCGATTTCCACCAAATTTGGTATACACTTTCCTCTTGTGAATAGCTTGGACAAGTTCGTTAGCCAGGAAAATCCAAAAAGGTTAACCCCCTTTTCGGGGGTATTTTCCCGCCAAAATTAGGGGTTTTCAAGAAAAAAAGGGTTGTATTTGAAAATTTTAGTTCTATTGTTAGACTTTAAGATAGAGCTCATGGAGTCAAAAATTTTAAGGTATTGCACTGCCTTCTAGCTCAACAAATTTTCAAGATATCAAGAAAAAACCATTGTTGTCAAAAGCTGTATCTTGCTTGCCCTATGGAGTTAGTTATTTGGTGCTAAAAAAGTGTTTCAGGAAAAAACTTTAATCTTTTTTTTTCTTGACTGTTCCTTATGGTTTTTGAGGCGCTGAATCCGAATTTCAACTCATCCACCTCGAAAAACCAGTGCGTTTTGAGAAAAGCAGCCATTTTCAAAATGGCGTCGAAAACTTTTTAATTTGTCAATTTCTGTGCAATATGAAAAAAGTGATTAGTTATCAGTATTTTTTGGTGATAAAAGCGAATATGGAGCTAGTTTTTTTTAATTTCAAATTATTTTAATTTCGTGGGGGGAGGGTTTGAGCGAATTTCTTGAAATGCAGATATTACAGTGGGTCGTGATGTGCTACTTCACCCTGGACCATGATGGAAACTTGTTTTGGGTTCACGACGAACAACGAACAACAGTAGATAGCCTACATACAAGTAAAGCCATTCAACAAGTTTTCAGTTTTAGCCAATTTCTTAAAATTCAGTTATTATAGCAGGTCGTGATGTGTGACTTTCACCCGGGACCATGATGGAAATTTTGTTTTGGGGCTCCTACAGTACAAAAATCATAGTGGCGCACCCTTGAATGAAACATCAAACATATAAATGCCTGTAAAACCCTGATTGAGTACGTAAATTAGCAAAATTGGGCAAGGGCAAAAATTTTGAATTTTGAAATTTTCTAAAATTGATTCTCTGTGTTGATGCTCTTTATTACGCTTTAAAATAAGTCAATTTTATTGAGACAGAACAACCATCCATTTTGAAATTTCCAAAAAAATTATTTTATTGGGTTTGAGCGAATTTCTTGAAATGTAAATATTGCAGTTGGTCGTGATGTGCTACTTTCACCCTGAACCTCGATATAAACTTGTTTTGGGGTCCCTAGAGTACAGAACGCTTCGTGTTTTTTCCAGAAATTAAAAAAATATATAGCCTATAGATATTCATAAATATTTGAAAAAATACAGAAATTCGCTAAGTTTTGCAGGTCCTGCGAAAGGAGTATTTTGTTATATATTCCATTTTTTTACATTTTATAAAGGCTAAATAAAATTCATATATTTTTTAATAGTCTACTGAAAATTTGTAAAGTGTCATAGGCTGCAAACATCATTTTACACCAGAGAAATGAGCCTTGCCGTTGCGTGTCTATGAGGCTAATTTACACCAGCACCGAAAACGTTTTGAAGGTTTTTGCAAGCAACGGTGGGGCTTATTCAATGGTAAGATATTACGCATGATCCCTGTACCAGCTGTATCAACCCTCTGGACTAGGGGTATTTATAAACGCTTCTACAGTGTTTTTTTATTGCTGATGGTGCCCATATGAGTAATAAAAAAAAAATGAAGAAGCATTTATAAATAGTCTAGAGGGTTGATATAGCTGATACAGGCAGCATGTGTAATAACTTACCATATACAGTGTTTCGGAACTCTCTACCAATACTTCTAGGCAGTGTTTCTGGACCACTAACAAAAGCAAATATCATAATAAAAATTTTCTGAAGTCCACAGTTACTCACACAGCCGCCATTTTGTTTTTCACGCATCATTTTTTTTATTCGAACACCACTGAACGTATAATTTTGAAATTTTGCATACAGCTTTATCACGATTAAAACAATCTTTAAAAAAATTATCAAAATTTCCCGACATTAAAAAACAAAATGGCGGCCATTTAAAATCTTTGAACAGGATTAAATTAATAATGGCTAATGTTATCAAAAATTGACTGGAATAACTGTTTTTAGAGATTGTTATTGCAAATCTAACGATAACTCGTTTTTCAAGATTGGTCAACAATTAACAGGGATATGCTACTTTTTAGGGTGTGTGGTGGTTGCAGTTTTACGAACAAACAAGGAATAACTTACAAACAAAGAATAAAATGAAAGTTTATTTACCATAGATATTTACAAAGAATGAATAACCATGAGAATGAAAGCCTTGCAATGACAGTTTAAAGAACTGCAACCAGCTTCCAACCACCGCACACCCTAAAAAGTAGCCTATCTCTGTTAATTGTTAGTCAATCTTGAAAAATGAGGTATCGTTAGATTTGCAATAGCAATATCTAAAAAAAGGTTTTAGAAAATCTGGAAAATTTTTATTACAATATTTCCTTTTGTTAGTGGTCCAGAAACACTGCCTAGAAGTATTGGTAGAGAGTTCCGAAACAGTTATGGAGTATAAGACATGTCAGATTAACAATTATATCATCTTATACACTAGTTACCATAATTACTATATTAATTAAATCAGGTGAGGCTTAAATTTGATTTGAAAGGAACTCTTTGTACACTATAAAAAGCTTCAACAACTAAATATTTTTTCAGTTGTTTTTTAAATACTTCTATATTTTCAAGACTCTTTAAAAACTGCGGTAGCTTGTTGTAGAGTTTCCTACCAATATAACTAGGTTTTTGTTTGAATAAGCTACTATTTTGACTCACCAAGTGATAATCTCCTCGGCTTCTTGTATTATGATCGTGTATGTCAAGATTTTAGTTAATATCACTCTTTTTTACATATAAAGTAACTTCATACACATATAAGCAGGGTACAATTAGGAGACCAAGTCTCTTGAACAACGGCCTACATGAATCTAATCTATTCACTCCTTCCATACACCTAACTGCTTTCTTTTGGATCTTATACGCCCCATCAAGGTTTTGTTTTGATGAATTACCCCATCCTAAGATAGCATACCTGACATGTGACAGTAAGAGCCTATGGTAAGCCGCATCCCCAGTGGGTGGGGGTAGTAGAATTGCACCCACAGTATCCCTGCTTGTCGTAAGAGGCGACTAAAAGGGCAACTGTCCGCTGACCTCATTATCCTGGAAACCTATCCTTTATCCTGCTCTTCATCCCAGCCCCTTCCTCCACCCTTTCCTCTTTCTCTGTTATAGGCCAACCCAAGGTGTGATGTGAACCGTGCTGATGGGTGGATGACACTGGGCCTTTTGTACAGTGTCTCAAACGGTGCCTGCAGGACACCAGGCGCCCTCCTGCAGTATGTAGCCTTGCCCGGGCATGCGGGGCTCTGTCTGGGTTGACTCCACTTCCCTAGCTGCTCGTGGGAACCACATGAATCTCCAAAATTCAAAACAACCAGAACCAAACCCCAAGGTAACTCCAGAAGTTGCCTTGCCCTCAAACCCATCAGGATCCGCCCCATCAGGGCAGGTTCCTCAATCTGAAATGGGTGCATCAGGAACACAGGAGGTTCCGTTGCATTCTCATGTAGAGGCTATCAACATTGAGAAGGCTTCTATGGATATCAACATGGACGACATGAGCTCAATCGCATCAGCCCCACTGGAGGGGGAGGATGAGCTTCTCAGAAGTCCAGAAACACCAAAATCCGCCGGTATGCTTGAAGATGCCATAGAGCAACTGAGCAGCTTGCGGGTAAAGAAACCAAACCTCACCACTGCCCAAAGAAGGGCGGCCATTCAGGCAAAACTTCTTGAGAGAGGTGAAGCTTTTGACCCAGCAAAGTTTCGGAGGGGTAAAAAGAAAAAACCTAAGAGACCAGAGATGGGTGAAACTCCAGGCACAAATGTGGGTCTAGAGGCTGGGTCAAGGGTGGCCAAGCGCCCTAGAGGCAACATGGCCACCCCTCCCTCAGCGGAAGGACCTACAAAAAAGGCCAGGAGTGGAACTCATAGAGGTCATGATGTCCAACCCCTTAATCTAGGGACTTCTAGTAAAGGAGTCTCTTACAGGGACATTTCTGCCACCAAAATGGCCATTGTCTTGGAAAGCTATCCTGAGGCTAAGCTTTCAGCAGAGCAAGGAGAAGTCATTGAAGACGCCATTATGGATGAGCTCCTGGAGGACGGCTGCACTCCATCATTTGCAGGCACCTACATGGAAAAAGGTGTCTTGATTATATCCTGCATTAACGATGCTACTAAGCATTGGCTGGAGGTACTCATCCCCAGACTCAAACCACTTGGGGAGAAGAAACTCATTGTTGGTCTGAGGAAAGACATTATGAAGTCAATGAGGGTATTCTTTAGAGCTCATCCAAAGCTTCTGAAAAAGACTCCAGAAAAGGTCCTTGAGATGCTTGACAAGCAAAACCCCACCTTGAAGGTGAAGGAGTGGAAGGTCCTGCCAGCCAAGCCAGACCCAAAAGGTTATGGATTTGTCTGTTTCCTGGATGAGGCCTGCTTCAATGCTGTTAGGTCGGCCAACTCTAGAGCCAACCTAGGACTCTGGCAAGTCTCAATTGTCTCAACAACAGTCAAGGACAATGCCCAGGGTCCTCCAGATCAATCTACATCACAGTAAAGCAGCCTCAGCTGCTTTCTGCCAGTTCTTCCTCAGAGAGGGATTTGACCTGGCACTGATCCAGGAACCATGGCTTCACCAAGGAAGGGTTGCAGGCCTGGGTGATACCAAGGGTAGGTTAATTTACTGTACCTCTCTCAAAAATGTCAGAACCTGCATACTTGTGAAGAGAGGTATGGACTGCCTAACACTCACTGAATTCTGTTCTAGAGATCTCACTGCGGTGTCTATAGCCTGGAGCAATGAAGGCAAGGAATGGAGCACAATTGCAGGCTCGGTTTACTTGCCTTACGACTCCGGGGACCTTCCTCCATCAAGAGAACTCAAACTTCTGGTGGAGTCATCTTGCGCTGGTGGACAACAACTCCTTTTAGGTTGTGACGCCAATGCTCATCACACAATTGGATGGGGAAGCTCTGACACTAATCCAAGAGGTGAGGCTCTCCTTCAGTTTCTCATATCTAATAATCTTTATGTCTGTAATGCTGGAAACCGTCCGACGTTCGTTACACGAAATCGAAGTGAGGTTATTGACATTACACTTTGCTCAGAAGGACTCCTTAGTGCCATCGACAATTGGCACGTAAGTCATGAGGCCTCTTTGTCTGACCACAGGTTCATCTGTTTTAACCTGCAAAGTGAAGGCAGCTCATCCTGCTATCGAGATCCAAGGAGAACAGAATGGTCACTCTATAAGTCTGACCTCCTGTCTCAACTTGGATCATTAGGCAAGAGGGTCACCTGCTTTGCAGACATTGATCAGATTGCTTCCGATCTTCAGAATGCAATCATAAGCTGCTTTCAGGACAATTGTCCATTGCGGCGGGGAAAGAGTCGTACTAATACTAAATGGTGGACTGCTGACCTTGACCGCAGAAGGGCGGTTGTCAGGAAGCTTCATAACCATTGCAAACGGAGCCGTAACTGGGAACCATACCACAGGGCACTCACAGAATACAGCCTTGCAATCAAGAAAGCCAAAGAGAACTCTTGGAGACTGTTTACACAGGAGGTAAATAGTCTTAGGGCAGCAGCAAGACTGCAGCGTGTCTTAGCTTCAAGCCCAATTGGCCTCCTGGGAACTCTGAGGTTACCAGGGGGACAATATACCACTGGAACTGGTGGAAGTCTCAAACTTCTCCTTGAGACTCACTTTCCAGACTGTGTTTTTGAGGGTGCTTGCTCAGGCATGTCCAGCAACAGCGAAATGGGCTCACGGCCAAGAGCTGATCGTGGAAGCTGGACTTTAGCCAGACGTATTGTCACACTTTCCAAAGTTAAATGGGCCATCTCCAAGTTTGGCCCATTCAAATCTCCTGGGGGGGACGGTATCATACCAGCTATGTTGCAGCAAGGACCAGAAGCTCTCTTGGTCCTCCTGTGCGAACTCTTCAGAGCAAGTCTGGCTTATGGGTACATCCCTCAAGCTTGGCGCCTCAGTAGGGTGGTCTTCATTCCCAAGAGAGGAAGAGCAGACTACTCAACTGCAAAATCATTTCGCCCCATCAATCTTACATCGTTTCTCTTGAAGACACTGGAGAGACTGGTGGAGAGACATCTAAGAAAGGGAGTGCTTTCAGGTACTCCTCTTCATCGGAATCAGCATGCCTATCAGCCTGGTAAGTCCTGTGAAACAGCCCTGCATCAACTTGTGAGCAGGGTGGAGGACAGCCTTGCTGCCAAGGAGATTGCTCTATGCACCTTCATGGACATTGAGGGTGCTTTTGACAATGTTACTTACACGGCCATGGTCTGGGCAGTGCATGGGCGTGGTCTTGAGTCTGCTATATGTAGGTGGATTGAGGCCATGCTCCACTCCAGGCGGATCAGGGCTGATCTTCAAGACAAATCGATGGTGATCATACCTGCAAAAGGTTGTCCGCAGGGAGGTGTGCTTTCTCCTCTTCTGTGGAACCTTGTGGTGGATGGTCTCCTCTGTGAACTCACTAGTAGAGGTGTCTTTGTCCAGGGCTATGCAGATGACATAGTCCTCATGGTACAGGGAAGGTTCACAAATATTGTTGCTGATGTCATGAACGTCAACCTTCAATTTGTTAATGACTGGTGTCTTGGAGAGGGACTAAGTATAAATCCCTCAAAGACTGTAGTTGTTCCATTTACAAGGAAAAAGAACCTGGAGTCTCTCTCCCGGTTGAAACTTGGACCAACACAGCTCAAAGTATCAGGTATAGTCAAATACCTAGGGCTGACTATCGACTCCAAGCTGACTTGGAACAATCATTTGAATAATATACTGCACAAAGCAAAATGGGCGCTTATGACGTCCAGGAGATTTGCAGGCTCCATGTGGGGGATCAAGCCTCACATAGCGCTGTGGCTGTACAAGGCAGTAATAAGGCCTCAAGTCACATATGGATCACTAGTCTGGTGGACAAAGGTGAACCAGATTACAGCTACAGCCAAACTCACAAGTTTACAAAGGATGGGCACACTCCTAGTCACTGGAGCTTTCAGGAGCAGCCCATCAGCAACTCTTGAAGTTGCTCTTGGCTTGCTGCCCTTGGATATCTTTATCAAGGCAGAAGCACGAAAATCAGCCTATCGATTGAAAGTCACAGGCCAATGGAGGGAAGGCCTGTCTGGAACAGGCCATTGCACAATCACCAAAGCTGTTGCTCATAGCCCTGTGCTTGAAATGACTTCAGATGTCATGAGTATGGAGATGGTTTTCACTAAACCTTTTTCTGTTAAATTCTGCTCTAGAGAGGAGTGGAGGTCTGAGGAAGGGCCCTATATCAGGAGAGGTAGCCTTGTACACAGACGGCTCTCTTATTGAAGGGAAATCTGGCTATGGGGTGTACAGTGAATCACCCAGAACAGAAATCTGTGCAAGTCTGGGACAATACTGTACTATCTTTCAAGCAGAAATTTGGGGCATCATGGCTTGTGCCAATATAGGCATTGCCAGACGCTATTGCGACAAGCATATAGTAATCTTGTCAGATTGTCAGGCAGCCCTCAAGGCTCTTGACTCTAATGAAATCAAGTCAAAATTGGTGTGGGAGTGTCACAAAACACTCAGCAAGCTCGCAACACACAACTCTGTGCATCTTGGTTGGGTACCTGGCCATGTAGGCATAGGTGGCAACGAGTGTGCAGATGGGCTTGCTAAGCAAGGTTCTAGTAGGTCATTCTTTGGCCCAGAGCCAAGCTGTGGCATAAGCAAAACTACTGCCTTCCACACAATAAACAAATGGTCCAGGGACTTACATCACCAGCAATGGCAAGGTCACTCAGGCCAAGCACTTGGCAAAAGGCTGCTAGCAGACACAAGCTCCTACTTCACCAACTGGCTGGTGAGGCTGGGTAGAGGTCAGGTTAAGCAGCTAATTGCTCTGATAACTGGACATGGCCACTTCAGGAAACATCTCCACACAATCGGACTTAGAAATGAAAATCAGATGTGTAGGCTTTGCAATCAGTCTGAAGAGACTGCCAAGCATATCATACTGGATTGCGAGAGACTCGGGGCAAGGAGAATGGCTCTGTTTGGCTTTAAGCAACCAGGTGATGAATGGGACGTTAGCATAGGGAAGAAACTCCTGGATCTTGTAAAGGGCACAGGTATTGGTTTGCCTAACTAACGTACTAGGGACACACAATAAGCTTCGGTTGACGTGTGAGGATCTTTGAATCTTCTGGATCTTTGAATCCGTCCCTTCAAACATAACATAACATGGTAAGCCATAAAAACTAACTTTTTGTCATTCAATCTAGCGAGCTGTCGCAGGACAAATACCCCAGATGAAATTTTACAACATATTTTCTCAATGTATGGAGCCCAGGTCAATTGTCTATCCAACAAAACTCCTAGAAATGCAAGGTTTTCTTTCTGGTCTAGTTGATTATCGTTTAAAAACACGTTTATAGCCCTATCTTCATTTGAATTATGTTTGTGAGTTGAGTTTCCATAAAAAATAAGATTACTATTAAAAACTTACAAACCTGGAACTTTGCAGTCTTCAAAAACCAATTCACTAGTATTGGATCCCCTCATTCCAAATTTGTCCAACTTTTGACTAGCAGAAAATCCTTTCATACCACGCTCTATTATGAACGCTGAGATGCCATGCTGTGCCTTCTCCGCATTCGGGTCCGTTCTTGCATACACCTGAAAATGAATAATTCATCTTTCTTTGTAGTGGCGAAGGTGATATTGTGGAAGGTATCCATAATGAATAATTAGATGAAATTTTCACAATCACATTTATTAAAAATATTGAGAAACTAGTTTCGGTTGTTATACCATTATCAATCTCAATCAAACTAAAGCTTAAGTGCAGAGAAGCTTAATATATACTGAACATGGAATGATACTATTGGCTAAGCGAGAATAATTCATCAATTTCGTAAAAATCTCAAACAAAATTTAAAATTATATCAACTTTTTCTGGATTGTTTAAGTGCTTTATTTAAAGTGAACTTCCAAACTAATAGTATTCGATCAAGAGAATTTGCAATTCCAGAGTGAAATTTCCAGTGAAACTGACCTGAAATTTCAGTAAAATTTGACCTGACCTAAGTTTTGAATTCTTTATTTGAAATTTTATGAAGCAGTTTTGGACAAGAGCCTGTAGTATCTTCACATTGATTGTATTCTAGTTATGATAAAAAAAATTCAATTTACAAGAATGAATTTTCATTTTATTGGCAAACAGACTCTTATGTTCGGATTTAAAAACCTATCTTGAGGCTTTCTCAGCTCAAGGATGACAGCTCAAGACCTTTCAGGTGATCCTTGGTTGTTGAGGAAACCTTAAGGTAGGTACATAAATGGTGGGGCGTCGCAACTTCAGGTTGCTGTCGTTTAAACGGTCGTGGGTTCGAATCCCTCTCCTCCGTCTGGCATCTATGTGTAATTATTCACCTCATTACCCACGCACATGTCTTGGAGTCATGTGGGCATCAACAGCAATAAAAAAATGAAGAAATTCATCACTTTCATCAATTCAATTGATTATTACCAGCGTTTCACAGAAGCATCTTTGCCAAATATCTAAGAAACAGACATACCTTAAGACTTCCTTACCTCAAGGAAGACTTGAAGAAGCCTTCCTCTAAAGACTTTCCAATTATCTCTACTTGGAGTTGAGGAAGCCTCAATTTAAGTTCATAAACAAAGAAAATCACTCTCATTAATTAAAGGGATCTTTTACAAAATTTGTAAAAGTTTAATATCAAAAGGGAGAAATGTCTGGAAAAAACGTTAAGGAAAATAAAGTATTTAGTCCAATAAAAAGAATATATCTACCATCAATAGAGCTTCAAAAAGTATCCCTGCGCCCTATTCATTTTTGTTGCACTAAGGCTTTCTTAACTCTATATTGAGACTAAAAAAGCTTTCATCTGAATACTTTTTTAGTCTCTCTTGAGTTACGATAAATACGGGCCTTGTATAAAGAGAATCATGAACTCAACAACAATGAAGAAGTATAATATAGATTTTTCTTCTCTGACTGTACTCTGTAGATAATATAATAATACTGTATTAATATAATTATGATGAATAATATAGGTAGTTCGTTATATTACATAATATTTAATATATTTTATATTGCATTATGTTATAATAATAGAATTTTTCCAACATATTTGATATAATTTGTAACTAATATGGACACGCTGGTTGAAATAATTGTCTCTGATATTAATTTATTTTATTTTTTCTTTGTATTGATTGAGATGTATAATTTTGCTTTAAAAATGTTGTTCTATGGTTTTATAGTCACTAATAATTCAATTTGTAAGTTTGTAAAATGTGAATATTTTTTTCTTTCATTGTACAGTACAATGGAATAAAACATTCTATTCTATTGCCAGTGTTTCACAAAGATGTCCTTTACAAATAGATATCTGAAGGATGGATTTTTTTAAATATATACAAATTTGAAAAGAAAGTAGAGGGTTAGAAAATATTCCTGAACAATATTTATTTTCAGTTTTAATGCACCGCATTTCACTTATAAATTTAGAACTTGACTTCCTTTCTAAAGATTGATAAAACATAATTAGAAATATGGAAAACGATTTTTGAATACTAACCACCAATGTATCTGCATCTGGTCCATTTGTAATCCAGAATTTATTTCCGTTAAGAACATAGTAATCCTTCACTTTTTCTGCCTTTAACCTCATTGAAACTACATCGGATCCAGAGCCAGGTTCTGACATAGCCAAGGCTCCGATATGCTCTCCTGAACACAACTAAACAAAAAAATATTTTTTATTCAACTATAATGTATACTAATAACAATAGATTAAAATATATGTATAATAAAAGTATGCAGTAAGATATATTTTTACATAGAAGAATATTAAGTTGAAAATTAAAAGAGTATACAGATACACCTAGTTCGTATAGATAACGGCAAGACATGAGATTAAGAAAAGATAAAAGTTTTGTTTTAATTCTTATAGAGCATATAAATAATATTGGAGTGGAAATCCAACAAATGTTATTGCTAGAATTCATTACATCTTTTTTACTCAACTATAATGTACACTAATAACGATAGATTGAAATAAGTATAATAAAAGTATGCAGTAAGATATATTTGCAATATAGAATATATACATATATATAACCTATGCGCAGGGTTTTAGGTCATATGTTTTTCGAAGTTCATTGTATTGGATGTTATTAGGGCTTTGAAATGCTATCTATTGCTGTGAGAAAAAGTATTTTTCATAAATTACTTTGTGAAGTTTGGGTTCAAGGTAGAAATTTTTCAGTTTTGGGGGGCAATTGATATCACCTACGAGTGATTTTAAACATTTGATAAATTTTCCATAACTAAAAGACACCTTGAGAAAGAAAATGACATATTTTTTATTTCAATCCAACAAATAGTTTTTTCAAAATGTTTTTTTTTGAAAATTTGAATTTCTTTGAAGATTTAAAAATATATATTTTGTAAAAACTACTTGCTTGATTGGATTAAAAAATATTTCAATTTATTGCACAAGGCGTCATTTAGTAACAGAAAATTCATCAGAAGTTTAAAATCATTCGTAGGTGATATTAATTGCCCCCCCCCCCCAAACTGAAAAATTTCAACTTTGAACCCCCATATTTCACAAAATAATCAACGAAAAATACTTTTTCTCACAGCAATAGATAACTTTTCAAAGCCCTAATAACATCCAATACAATAAACTTCGAAAAAAAAAATAAGAACAAAAACCTTGCGCATAGCCTTAAGGAAGCCTCTGTGAGTTATTAAATACGGGCCTTCCACCCGAGTGGACACGCATATGTACATATATTATAATCTAAATCGATTATTGATAAAGCAACTCAAGGGAAACTTGAAAACCCATTCGAGTAAATGATTTTCAAGTCTACCTTGAATTAAGAAAGCCTCAAGGTGGGTCCATGAATAGTGCCTTCCACTCAACTGGACACGCATCTGTATACTATGGTAAGTCAATTATTGATGAAGCAAATTAAGGGAGACTTGAAATCCCTTTTATGAGTGGATGTTTCTCAAGTTGAGGGAGCCTCAAGTCATGTTCATGAATAAGTGCCTTCCACTCAACTGAACACGCAATTATTGTATATGATGAAAATCGATTTATTGATGGAGCAAACATACGATTTCAGCGCTTACCTTTGGCAAATACTTGTGTTTTTGTTCATCGGTGCCATTTCTCTTTATTTGATTGACGCACAGATTGGAGTGCGCTCCATAACTCAAGGCAACGGCTGAACAAGCGCGAGAGAGCTCCTCCATGAGCAGGACATGGTCAAAATAGGATCCATCCGAGCCTCCATACTCAGCTGGAACTGTTATACCAAGCGCACCTAGTTCACCCAATTTCTTCCAGAAAGACTGTAATTTAAATAAAAATCATCATAAATGAGAAAATTATGATCGATATACTGTAATTATTAATATCATTCAAAGATATTGTGCTCTTAATTTTGAAAACTTTCCAGCTTTATAGCTCGGCTTGGACAGCCGGGACACTGCACCTGAGCCTCAAACACCAAAAGGCCACTAACTACTTTAAACGGGCAAAAAGAGGAAATATTGTAAACCTGAAATAGGGGTCCCCTAATTTCACCTCCTGTCCTAAAGTCTCCAGACCAAGCTACTTCTCAAAGTAAATTCTATTTAGTGCTTACGTCACGGCCATTGTGGGATAGTTTGGGTTTAGAGAGCCCAACATGGAGAAGAGTCCTCAAAAGGCCAATGCACTAAAAATTATAGTGCAAAATTGGAAGTACTATCCTCCACACAATACTAATAATAAGTTAAAAGCTATAGTTGATGATAAACTGTTAAGCTCAACAATTCATTCAAAAAATGGCGTAAAGCCTAGATGTTACAAGAAAAAGTATTAACGTATTATTAATCTATTAATCACGTTTTCTAATGATTTTTCTGGATACAGATACCGGTAAAAGCCACTTAGGCTAGAATGATTTCTTGTGCAGGAGACAACCTCCAATATTGCAAAGGGAGAGCACCTATTAAACGGGTGGAGAAAACATCAAGTTCAAGGTGCTAGCACAGTGCAGCATCAGATACTCTATGAGAGTCACCATTTCAAAATCACGCACATGCTGCGTGAATACCACCATTTAACAGCATGAGTTTGATTTTGAGATGGTGATTATCTTCATGTATTGAAGTATTGGATGCTCCACTGTGCAGCACCCTCAGAAGCAAAGCCTTTTTCAACATCTTTAAATCTGATATCCCTGTCATGCCAGCTGAACTTCCGTATGTACCACATATGAAAGTGCAACCCAATACTGTTGCAGTTCCGCATCTTCATCGCGAAACAATCGAATTCTAAATCAAACCTAAAACTAAACCTAACGTTTCTTTCAAATCGGCTCGATTCTCTTAGTCGATTATTTCGTGAGGAAGATATGGAACTGCAGTCGGATAATTCAACTAAATTCTACTAAAAATCAACAAATTGTAGTGCTTGATATTCCTGTAGGCCTACCTAGATAATGACGATATTCTCCACTACCACTTCAATCGAATGTAAAATAGACTAGAAGTTAGAATCCAGTTGCCAGACAAGTATTAATGTGATAGGAACAATAATAGTATTTTAAAAAATACAGTTCGAATATGTACTTGCATAGTAATTCCTTGTTTCCAAAATATGTTTTCACAGTAGGCCTACAGCATCTTTCGGTAAGCGAATCCATTGTTTCCTCATTTATTAAGAAGACATTGTGAATCCAGAGACCACCCGGAATCTTCACAGATGTGGTTTCCGAAATTTAAATGTAATAATTATAAATTGAAAAGATACATTTCAGTTCAGAAAGGTGAAGTGAGGTAATCAATATACAGTCTACCTTGGATGCAACTGCACCGAAGTTTGTAGTCTAAAATATTGAAAACCTCCCTTTACTATTGTAAGAGCTGAAATGTTCATTCCCTTCATTGATAATAATTTCTAAATAACTGGCAACAGTGTTCATTCACTTCATTGATAATAATTTCTAAATAACTGGCAACTCACAACAGACAACAAGAAATTGAAGAAATTGAATGCGTCACAGCTAAAAGCGTTGGCGTTCACACTCACAGCTGATCAGTATAAGAATGAACCAGAACAATCTTATAGGTTAGGTACATTTTGAAATGACTGAGCTCCATGAAAGGTGAAATATTATCACTTTATTGAACAAGAAAAAATACAAAAAAATTAGGAACTCACAGAGTCAGAAATTAAATAAACTACATGTATCTTACTCTCGGATACTTGGTAATGAAAAAATCAGACTCAACCATCTTTCAAATCAGTCTTTGGCTCTAAATTCAAAATTATGCGAATTTAGGTTGAAAACTAATGCGATGCATATTTTTGTAAGAAACGAGAATTATTTAGGTTTCCATCTTCTCACCATTCTGCTGCTTGGCGTCCTTAGAAATTTGGTGTTGCTCCTGTTGTTTTAATACAGGCTGATTGGTCCTGATGATTGGAATGGATCTCTCACCAGATGAGGAAGCTTCGATTTTCTTGGGCGCCTTCAGCGACAAAATTCCGTCTGAAGATAGTTTGGACTCCAATTTCTCCAAGTCGAAGTTTTCGGGAATGTTGTAGCGACGAGTAAATTGACGGGACACATATCCATGTTTGTCTTTCCTCTCTTCATGTTTGCCTTCGATTATCAGGTCATTTCCACTGAGTTTGACAGATATCTCTTCTGGCTTGAATTGCTGGACGTCGAGGTTGACTTTGAAATTGTTCTTGTCAGCTTCGATTGTAGAAACGCCGCTATTATCAGAGCTGAGGTGTCTCCAGGGCCGAAGATAGCCGGAACTCAATGGCACTGAGATCAAACTATTTGATGACGGTCGAAGTTCATCATTCAGCAATCCTAATCCGAAATGCTGGTCGTAGATACTAGCAGGATTGTACATGTCGTCAAGAAGATCTCGTAATAGCAGAGACATGATGTAATTGTTCTCACTGCAACTAAAAACTCAACACAACTCACGTACTTTTGATAGCGATAGCGATTTCTGATTCTAACTGATGTTCAGCTGAACTTACCGGCGTGTATATAAAGCGTTGCAAAGAGTTCTAGAGCATTCTGAAGTTAAGAGGAAGCCGAGCAGGACTCTAGCCAATCGCAATGCAGGAGATCGCTCCAGAAACGTTCCTATTGGCTGATACGTTCGCAGCTGTCTACCGCGCTTTTCAAGTGCATCCGAGATTATTCCAGAAAGATCTAGTAGCAATTTGTAAATTGCAAAACCGAATAAAATATATTTTCTTGATTGAAGAAATAAATCGTTGAATATTATATCAATTTTAGTGCGCTCAAATGATGAATCATAAAATTCTATGAATAATAATCACTTCCTCCGAAGTGAAAACATTATAATAAACTTGAGCGTCAACGATCTTTCTAGAAAACTCTAGATTAAAAAAAAGTATCAACTGGCCTAACTCTTAACAATGAAATTTTATCATGTTGAGATTTGAGAGAACTGATAATTATCACAATAAGACCAAATAATACGCAAACTGCGCTGTATCTAAAAAAATATAGACTATAAAATCTGAAAATAGACCTTAAAAAATTGACTTACCCTCAAATCTTTAAAGTTATTTTCTTTGTCAATCTCTTTAGCTTTTGGTGCTAGTTCTTTTTGAGCTAGATTGAAAATAGTTTCCCGAAGCTGGAATAAACAGTAAAGATTAAAATTCCATCAAAATGGAAATAAATGAGCATAAAGTTCTGTTCCAAAAATCATTTTGACCTCACATTTCATTTAGGCTCACAAAATTCGATTCATCACAAGTAACTTAAATGATTTTGTAATTGTTATGCAAACTATTTATTTCTTCTATTAGTCAGAATTTATTCCACAAGAATTCAATTATTATTTATTTATTGCTAAGCTGAATTATTCGTGTCCTCCATCTAATTATTCTATATATTTATTGATTTGTGAGTGTTATTGTTAATTTCTCCTCAAATAAACAAAAATGAATTTAATAATAAAACTTTGAGCTATATCAAATCCTATACATAGATGATTTAGAGAATCCTCAGAAATTCGAATTTCGTAATAGGTCAATCAAACATTTGGTCATTTATATTTACTTCTTTTTTCACTTGTCATCTTCTCGCTTTTTAAGTTCAATAAGATTACAGTACCGTTCAATAATTATTTGAACTTATCCCAGAAGGGGATAAAACTTGAATGAAATTGCTACTGCATATTTGAAAAATTCACCATAATTATTCTTTATTTATTTCAAATACATACATGAAAATTACAAATAATAGAGGCTTCCAGCTAATGCCAAAACAAACATCAAAATTTAGTTACTATATCTTAGTTTTAACTGAGCATTATCGTTTGTCACTTCACCATGATGTGGGAGCCTACTTATGAAATAGAAGTGGAATAATAGGCTATGTAGGAGTATCCTATTCTATTCAATATAGTTAACCAACATTGCGTCATCATTATAGCAAACCATTCATAGAACTTGATTAATATTCATGACAAATAATATATAGCCTTTAGTACATAAATTCACAAATTTGTGTTTATTAATAAATACCGATCTCATGTTGTCTTTCATAGGCCTACTACATCTGAATGAGAGTTTATGTTGAAGTTGTAACTTACTGCAAGTAATAAGTTGATAATTTTAATTTCAATCTAATTAAAAACTGACACTGTATATCACTTTTATATAGTTTTTTACTCTGCATTTCACTTCTGAAAAGAAGCTTCGTCAGCTTGAAGTGAAATTTCAACTCTTTTCAGAAGTGAAATGAATCCCGCGAGCATCTCCAATATAAGTGAGTAAAACAATATATAACAGTCAAATACAGTGTGTTTCAATATTAGATTGTTCATTAAGTATTTCGTAATGGAAAACATCATATATAATAATAATAACAATATAAGAATATATAAATATAATTTTTATAAGATTTTTAGTAAGTCATGTTTTTTTAGGGGGAGATTTTTAATTTTTTTTTTTTTTAATTCTGATTCAAGCTCACCTGTTTCTCCTCTGTAGTTAATCCAAACAATTCATCATCGATAGGAAAATACTGTGTAGCATAACTTCTAGTTCTGTACATACTTTTCAACTTTAACCAACTGTTGGTGGCTTCGAACAGTTTTCTGGCCCGCATTTTAAACTAATCAACTGGATTTGGTATCCCGAGATTGACAACAACAACACTGTAGGCTACTGCTAATAATAAACCACATTGGAACCGGTCATGCTGTGACCCTCATTATCATAGTTCATGAAATAATCAACGCCAACGTCGTTTCACATTGATAATACTGTATTACTTCAATGATACGCATTTGTTATTTTAGATAATACTGGTTACATCAATTAATTTACGTACAATTCAATCTCTATGACTTTATGAGATGATTAAATTCATTTCAAATGGATTGATTATTTGGCAGCGAATACCAAACCATTCAGGAACTTGAGATAATGTACTACTTCCTCAATAATAGCTTGAGTTCTATTTATTTATTTCAACAAAACAAATATACAACAAAAAATAGCCGCCTAAGTCTCAAATTATGAATTTTCCATCGTATTTCAGCGGTTTTAAGGCCTGATTCTAATCTGTTTTACTGTTTATTGGACTATCAGTAGAACTGATTCAATTATCATCATCTGGCATAAATCTGCCCATAGGTCATTCAACAATATGCGGTAACAGTAAAATAGATTCAATTCAGGCATCTAAAACTTTATTTGTAAACACACTGACGTGATTTACTTAGACATTTGATACAGCATGAAGTATGATGAGAACTGTATGAATGTTTTGAAATCCAGCAAGTTATTTCTTAGTAATTTTTTCTGAGATTTCTAGTTGAGGAAAATAACCTATAATAAAGAGTTGTCCTATCATTCAAAATTTTTATGAATGCGAATATTAATTCTGTAATGGATTGTCAAGAATATAAGTTAGTTCATTCTTGTTTTCACATAACTATGGAGCTGTGAATAGGTATTTTTGATATTATTGAATCAATTACTATAAAAAAATAAACGCATTGATTAATAATATGAAACTGGATATAAGAAATTCTACTCACAGTTTATGAGAAGATTTTTTTATTTTTGTGGCAATAAACGAAAAATGTTATTGAAAAACTTTTCAAGAGAATATTAATACTTATACTGATGTGTATAAACACACATAATTATGTGTGATAATTAGAACAATCTGCTTTGCCATAGTAGAGAGTAGATTGAATTATGGTATTAGTTGTTAGTGGGGGGGGGGGGGGGGGGGGGAGGGTTACGTAATCATGGTATCTAGTGTATATGACTAGTGTTAATCTGACTTGTCTTATACTCCTTAACTGGAGTCTCCAAGACGTAATCTACAAAAAAAAGTAGCTTTTCAATTTTCTAATTTATTGTTTTTTTAGCATCTTCCGTCTGTTGTTTTATCTTTGAGTTCAAATTTTGTGAAGGTAACCCCAATACAGACATTTCTAATGGTGTACCTAACCAAATCTTTTTTACCCATTGTTTTATATTTTGTTTGATATCTATATTGTTATGTGTGAATTTTTTTGGCAATAAAGATATCATTATTATTATTCATTTGTTGGCTGTCTTGTGATATTTTTTAGTGCTGTTTTTTTATAAATTAGTTCAAAACGGCTGCCATTGAAAAAACCTGAGTAATGTAGATTATAATATTCCCACTTCTTAAATAAGAAAAATTGTTCCAAAATCAGCTTATACTTAATTACTTTTTTGAATAATTCAAAGTTTTCACTTTAATAACTTATGAGTTGAGTGTCAATAAAGCTTGAAACTGAAACTCTGTTCAGACTATTGTATGGATGATTCAATTGAATGAAACTAGGAATAAGTATGGATTTTTAACTTTCATTCCACAGTCTCATCTTTGGCTGCTTCAGCCATGAGTGCAATTTCGGCAGTAAAATACTCATTAATAGAATCGAGACTGACTCGATTCTTGTATTTTCATAAAAGTCTTAGATTGTCTTGCTCCATGCTATATAAAGCTAGTTTGTAATAATTTATAATTAAAACTCAACAATTTTCTTACAAAGAATTTGTAGTCCAGGTTGAATTAATTAGAAAAATATTCAAGTTTCATTACTTTAATTTTATTTATTAAAGTAGAAATAACATGGAACTTTCACACAAATCATTCATATAATAAATAAATATTCACTATTTACACTAAGTACTCTGTGCTCAATCAATCATACAAGAATTATAATACTTCATGCAGTTTATAAAAAGTAATAAAGCTAAAATTTAAAGTTGTAGTGTTTTCATCTTAAAATCTAATATGATAATGCCTGTTGTGACTATGAAATGTCATTTACAATGTGGGTTTCATTCACCATGTGGAAGGTGTCCAAGAAATTGAAAAATATTAAATGTTTTATCGACAATGAGCACTTAAAATTCACTGATTAAAGTGCATTAGACTTGAATAAAATAAACTGATATAAACGAGTTCATTATCAATAACAATAAGTACTTATGATTAATTAAAATGTAGGATCTGTCTTTTATAAATCTTGGTCTAAAATTTCTTCTGTTAATAATATTGTAAATAACATTTTGATTACTGAACTATGAAAAAGGATTGATAAATTCATTTTAAAAATGCACTACTTGTAATCTATATTTTGAAAACTGGACCCAATTAGTTATTTTTTTAGAAATTGAAAATTGATTGCTGTATTTTCAACAATAATAAAAAATATTCTAATAGATCCATTTTAAATATAAAAATGTTATCAGAATAAAATCATGAGCCATTTTAGAACTGACGATACTAAATCAATACTACTAAACAATTGTGAATTCTAGACTTATACTCTTATCTAAGCACTTGAAGTGGATAAATAAATTATAATTACCTATAGCTAATAAGTCTATGTACATAACCATCCAGAGAAATTCATTTCAGTCTCAATTCAATAATTCTCTCAGTCATACATACTGGAAAATATAGAAATATAGAATATGTGCATTACAGTAGGCTGGTACGGTACACTTTGTGATGGATACATTATTTTTAGAAGTGGATATGGAAAATTGAAAGATAGGATTTTTTTTATTGGAATTGAGCTTTAGTTCCAATTATATAATTCAACACAAATGCTATTTAGAACAATGAAACAAATTTATCAATGTGTAATGAATTGTGACGATCTTAGAGAATCAAAAAACAAATTAATAAAATAATGAGTATTTCACCAAAATGTATTTACTCTTGTGAAGTACTCTTTATCAAGTCTGAAAAAATCTTCTCTAATAATATGATTGTTGACATCTTACATACCGCCCATACCGGTATGTATTTTATTGAATAATATGTTTTTAAAATGCGTAGCTATATAGTTAAAGATTTGCAGTATCTTCTTGCTAAATATGATCAGTATTATTATTATTCAATAATTATCAGGGAACGAGAAAGTAAAGTGAAGAAATAGATGACGTGTATGTGTGAATGAGAGTGACAATCATCATCATTTTCAAGCAGCTTCTTTAATTTTATGTGCTTCAAAAAATGCAGTTGAAGCTGAATTCCAAGCCATACTGTATGAATTTCTGGACAAAATAACTTGAAAAAAAACTTTTTTAAGGAACCTTTACTTCAATTTTTTAAATTATTCAGTATAAGGAGCTATATTCTTTCATCTCCATCCAATTGAATATTTTTGACTTGCATATTGTACAAATGAATAAACGTTTTATTTAAAACATGAAAATATCTACGATATAATAGTTCTCAGGAACACATTCAATTTGCTATTTTTACAAGGTTTTCGAAATTAGGCCTACCTTTAACGACAATATTAATGGATGATCAGTTTGGATAAAGTAATGTTTTTTTATAGAAACAATCAGAATTTGTAGAGGTTGCAACGATTCTATATAGAAATGATATTACAAATAACTTGATATGAAGAGTTTTTAAAAAGAGCTAACAACCATTGTTGATAAAATATGTATCACTGATTCAAATACACTGCAAATTCTGCTTGCTTGAATTCAAAATAACGACTTAAATTAATACAAAGTAACTTGAATTCATACAAAGTTGCTTTCCATACTGAATAAGCACTGTACTTTGGTTTTCATGCAGTTATCAAACTCAATTTGAACATTATATCGAGTATGGTACATCTCATTTTATCCTGTATCCTGTACAAATGAGAGTGTATGCATGTCGACTTAATGTTGAAGGGTGATTGACAAACTAACACTGCCACCACAATTTCTATGTAGTAATTCTTTTCTTTTTGTAAGTTTTCTTAGATTTTTTATGACTTTTCGTTTCCCTCTTTGTTCTCCTTTCAACTGACTTTTCGTTCATCGATTTCCTTTGTTGTTCAGCTTCTTTCGCTCTTTTTTCCAGGCGCCTAATAACTTTCTCCATGCGACGTTGAACTGACTGGAAGTATCTGGAAACAGCCATTGAAGTGCTTCTTAACAAATTCAGACCGAGCTTGAATTTAAACTGAGCTATCCTTCGGATGACACTTAGGAAAGACCCATCTTCCTGAGGTTTGGAAGTTGCTAATTCTGTATCATCATCATCATCAATGTTTTGAACATTTTTCTCTGATTCCACAACAGTTCCATTCAAGGTTTCATTTTTCTCAGCAGAAAATGTTGTTGTCTCTGTTTCCATGGTTGTTGGACTGTTTGTTACAATTTCAGTTTGAGTTGTCGATTCTTGATTATTATCAGAGATTTTTGTTGTGGTTGTAATTTCTAGTTCATCTTTTGGCAAATCCCCATCAATCTCATTATGTGATGAAATCTGTCTTCGCCTTCTTATCTTCATATTTCTAGGTCCATGCTCAACACCTATGTTAGAAATACTTGAACGCCGACTCTCACTTCCTGATCCAACACTGTAGTTTGGTCCTGTGATTGAAATCATATCAATGCCACTGGGAAACGCGGTTTCAGTTCTAGAAGGTGCTGAAAATTGTGATGAATGAACAGCTGTGAATTGTGGTTGACTTTTATCTGACTTGTCCTCTTCTTTAGATGTGTCTTTTTGCTCAGATGAATAGTCAACTTCAGAGTATCTTGTACTTTGTATAGCAGGACGATGGTTCTCTCTTTCTGAACTTGAAGAGCTTGAACCCACACTGTACATTCCTCCCTGAGTACCAATATCTGATGGATTACTATATGCTGTATACTCACTAGCCTGGTATTTAGAGCTGTGTGTGGGTGAAATACCAGAGTACTTGCCATTGGATGTTTCAATAGAAATTCCTGTCAGTTGGGAATATTTAGAATTTGATGAGTCAGAAATATGGGGAGAGAAGTGTGTGTTTGAAGAATCCTTCATGCTTGATGAGTAATGGCTGCTGCTTGAGGAATCCTTCATGCTTGGAGAATAGTGACTGCTGCTTGAAGGGTCCACAACACTTGAATACTGAGGGCTGGCAGAACTACTGATCAAACTTGAATACTGAGGTCTGGAATTTGAACTTGAAGATGAGCTTCCAAATCGGCTCAAATACTGAGCACTGGATGCACCATCATTCTCAGAGTTTGAAGTTGATGGTGATGCAACCAAACTGGAGTACTGTGGAATTGTGTTGGAACTGTCAGAAGCAGTCAACACAGTTGGGCTGCTGACCATGCTTGGATAGTGTGTGTTTGTATCTGATGTCTTCATTGAAGAACTTCCAACAATTCCAGAGTAAGAAAAGTTTGTATCAGGATTTATAATACTTCCCACATACATTCCAGAGCTACCAGAGCTTCCTGAACTGCTAAACTGAGTTGCACTAGAACTTCCCACTAGATTTGAATATTGATTTCCTGAGAATTGTGACAAATCAGGGTTGTCTGTTGTAAGTGAAGGATAATTTCGATCATTATGAGCAGAGTCAATGTCTGTTAAAGTTGAATAAGCACCAGAGCTGTCTCTATTTCTGTCAATGGAGGTGAGATCACTTGATGAGGAGTACTTTGAGTCTTTTGTTGGATAAACAATAGCTGCTGCTCCACTGGGACCTGGGTCATATCTATATTTATTTCCACTATTGCTATTTACATTGCTGTTTGAGTTCATGTTGTGATTGTAATTATTGGCTGAATTCTTTGAAATGGAATCACTGTATTGAGATTCAGACTGTGACATACCTGAAAGAACCTGCCCAAAAACTGTTTCTTCTGCTTGACCATTATCAGGCTCATTTTTGGGAGAGTACTCATTATAGTAGTACATATGACTGTCTGGTAAGGGAAGTGGATTTTTAGCTGCTGGCTCATAAGCATTTCTTCTAGCAACAACTCCACCTCCAAATGGGTACAGGAAGAGTCCAGCTAAACCAGCTGTGAGCACTAGTCCAACAATTCCAACACCAACATTTGGCATGACTTCTCTTGCCAAATAGTTGTAAATTCTTGTTGACAAAGGTCTTGAAAATGTGGGAGATGAGCCCTGAGTTGCTACAGCTGTTTTTGTGGAGTTTGCTTCATTTGTCACCTTACTTTCCAGGACATCTTCCTTCAAAGTTTCACCTTCTGTATTTTGAGTTGCTGGTCGTTTCTTGTTCTTGTTACCTGGTTTCCTCTTTTTCTTGTTAGCTGGTCTTCTTGGTCGTTTTGTTGTTGTTATCAAGTCCTCAGTAGTTATTTCATCAGGGTCATAATCAGCTGATTCTGTTTCAATGATTACTGATGTTGTGGGGACTACTGGGATATTATGGTGATATACTGGCACTCTCTTCATTGAGCTTATTGCTGTTGGAATGATTGTTATGGTGGCAGGACTGTCAATGGATGCTGGCAGGGTTGCAACTGGCTTCCGGCGATTTTGTGCTGTGTCATTTTGAGAAGTAGACTCATTTTTCACTTCTGAAGCTGCACTAGGTGTGGGAGTGGTTGTATTATATGTTTTCTTTTTACTTGAGGTTGACACATATTCAGTCTTGTTCTTTGTGATTGATGTAGTGGGAACTCGGCCCATAGTTACAGGTGTTCTATTTTTGAATCTGCTGTCCTGTAGGTTTATTGTTATTGGAGTTTTCACAGTTTCCTCTTTACTAGAATTTGACTGGAGTTTCTTAGTTGAATTTACAGTCTGTTTAGAATCATTGGTGAGTTTTGATTTACTTTCATTTGATGATTTTGCAGCTTCATTGGCTATAGTTGATGGACCACTTTCAGTTGTTGGTTTTGTTTTCTTTTTACCCAAAGGATTTGACACAGCTTGGATAGAAGCGGTTGGTTTTGGAGGTGCTTTTCTGACAGTTGTAGGAGTTGTACTAGCTGATCCACTCAGCAGTACCCATGTCGAAATACCTGCTTGTGTTGTAGGTGGTGTTGTAGATGAACTTTTTGGTGAGTCAGACGATTTCTGAGTACTTGTGATGATCTCATAAGCATGAATTTCATCCAAAGGAACTGGCACTGCTTCACCTTTACCAACAGAGATTGATTCCTCAAGTTTAATCTGTTGATTCTTAATTTTTGGAGGTGTTCTCACATCTGTAACAACCATATCTGTTACAGTAGGTGTTTGAAGCAGTTGTTTTGTCACCATCTTCAATGATTCACCAATTGGAGTGGCACTTGTTGGAACATGTCTTGCTGACTCAGCACTGGAAACTGTGGCTGTTGATGCAGAACTGGATTCAGTCTCATTTTGGATGTGCTGATTCTTGCTCGCCCTTGATAGAGGGGGATCTGGTCTGTAGACTGGTCTGAAACAATGATAATAGAAAAATACAACTATTAGGACACCTGACTACAATACTTTTGATAAGAATTGTCCTAATATGTGGATCAGTTTGACTGTAGGCCTGCAGAATATAAAATTTTGTGACGCCCACATGAGTCTGAGACTTGTGTTTGGGTGATGAGGTAGATGATTACACAAAATAAATATGTCTATTCATCATGTCTTATAAATAAAGGTCTGAAGATTGTCAATTAATATTTGTTTTGTCCTCATAAGTCTTGTGCGTGGGTAATGAGGTGAATAATTATACAGAATGTGCAAGGCTGAATGGGAATATTGAACCCGTGACCGCAGGAGTAGCAGTCAGAAGAGATAAGCGCTTCAACTGATTACACTTTCTTATCAACAACTCCAATAAAAATGTTTGGGAAATAACGACAGTCATAGAAAAGTGAATGGATTGATAAATATATAATATAAACTTAAAAAACACTTTTAAATGGAAATTGACTCACGTTATGGCGTGACGGCCGTTTCGCTCTGTTGTCTAGAGCATCGTCAGACGACCCACAGTACACTCACAGTGTACTGTGGGTCGTCTGACGATGCTCTAGACAACAGAGCGAAACGGCCGTCACGCCATAACGTGAGTCAATTTCCATTTAAAAGTGTTTTTTAAGTTTATATTACATATTAGTGGAAACAAGATGGATCTTCAACATCATGATAAATATAATTCATAAATCATTCAAATTATAAGTCATGACCAATGTTAAATTTGTTATTATTGTTGAATTTGTTATCAGAACTATTGTGAAAGGAATCTCAAGTGAGGAGTTATCAATAAATTTATCAATTCTAAAGTGGTTACTGCATTGTTTCTCATGAAAAAGCTGTTGTTTGTGAATAAGTAACAGGAAGATTGAAGTCTGAGAATAGAAAATATTGTAGAATAGAGAAAATAAAAATAAATACAGTAAATAAAAATACTGTATTGCAGTGAAATTCTGAATTAGAATATTGCCAACTGATGTTATAACAAGGACAACAAGATTTACATTATTTTCCCTGCAAAAGAATAGAGTTAGTCTTAGAATATCTTGAACAATGAATCATGAATAGGACTCAATAAGAGTTTTCATTTCTTAGTCGTAATACCCCTGACTCAGAGCCAAACCTAGGGATATTGTGAATTCATGATATTAAGTTATTACAGGATAGTAAAACCATTGAATAAAAATTCTGTTATTCCATGGTCGTATGCTATATAAAAAAACAAAATTTACATTTAAAAAATTCATATTCCACTGCGTTTTCACAATAAAATCATTGGAGTTCACCATTTAGTTTTAAAAGGTCTTCAGGTACTGTACAACATTAAATATCAGAAGAAATTATGTTTAATATCGAATTAATTTTATTAACCTTTTAAGTACTAAGTTATATATATATGTAATCTTATGTCAGACTAATTTTTAAAAAATAATTAGATACCGCAGTTTGTATGAAAATATCTTGCATAATACATTTGGAATGAAAATGAAAAATTCCTGCTCTTTGAAAGTCAATTTCAAAATCATCTATTCATATAGAAATTTCATCAGCGAGATTGTGGTGATGAAGGCTGTAACTTGAAACTGAAATATAGAACGATGGAATTCTTTCCAAATATAATAAATTCAATATTTTATTGGATATTACAAGATTCTTGAAATTCTCAACTATTCATATGTATAACATACAGTATATGCTATCTTAAAAAAATGGAATACTGCATGCATACTAAATACTGCATCTAAGACACAGAATAAATACCAATAACTTTAATATCTATTCTGTGTCAGAGATCTTCAATATTTTTTATGAACTCATTGCAGTGAATAAGAAATAATTTATATTAATACTATTCAATATCATTGTCAAAAATCATCTTATTTTCTACATTAATTAAATTTACTTACATTAAAACTGACACTTCATTTCTTAATGGTTCTTTTTTATACTAAAACTGGAGGGGTGGAGTTTGCTTCTGACTAGAAGTTACCTAAAACTCCCAAAAGCTCCTTCGAGTCAGTAAAATAAAAATCAATGAAAAATAAAGTTCCTGGATTTCCTGTTCCATGACGAACTGCGTTGTTAATATTAACTTTTCATGTGAAATTTAACGACTTGCAGTCAAATATTTGACTGCAAGTCGTTAAATTTCACATGAAAAATAAAGAGTCAGTTTTGGTGTTATATTGTTCCAAAAGTATTTCGTCATGGAAAACATAACTAATTTAAATTTAATTTGAGACATATTATCACATTTATTTTGTTTATAATCTGAAAAAGACTGTAAACAAATTCCTTATTGATTGGCACCTTCTTTGCAAGCGTCTCCCTGGTGATTCGCTAATTACTATCTCCTGGTATAAGAGCAAGATTGGCTCAAATCAAAAATAAATCTAGATATAAAACTTGTTTGGTTTTTACTTTCAATAAACACTCTAATTATTTATATTGACACAAACATGAGATTTAATAAATTGTAGTGTTGAGTTGTTGTACTTGTTGTTAAGTATTATAGCCTATTGGGGATAAGCATTCAACTGAAAATTGAATGTAAAAGAGCTTATAATATAGCATATACTATGTTATTTTAGAATTCAGGCTATTAATTTGTGTCAATAGAAAAATATTCAAACCAGTACCAATAATTATGCCAAGAATAATGACAGTACATCATCAGAACAGTGCATGTCCTGAAAAGCTATGAAAATATTCTTAGTTCATAAAACATTGTTGCAGGCCAACCAGATCCATTATTCTATTCAGAAACACTTTTTATAAAATTCATTATCAATTTTTTGAATTTGTTACAAGTATATTGTAACTTAATTAAAATATTGAATTTATTATTTAATAACGAATTTACAGTTATTATTACGTTAGAACACATTGGATTGAGTTGAGCTGTTCATAATACTAGAACAGTATGCGATAAAAATTGCATTCAAATCTTGAACTAGAACTCAACAATAATAGGTCAATTTGAGAACATCACACACACAAAATTTAATCTTTAAAAATATAATAACTCCAAGTTTAAATCCCCACCTATACTTGAAATACTTCGCCTTCAGCTCAGTAAATACCAAATTCTGTGCAAAATTCAAACCCTGCTCAAGCAGAACAACAGAGCGGTGACTGAGGATTAATACAGAACTTTACAGTATTCAAAACAGTCGCAAGTGCAGTATTTTCAAATAAAATGTGTTATAGTCTGTGATGTTTTCCATGACGAAATACTTTATGAACAATCTAATATCAAAACTGACATTGTATTTCTATTTAAATTATGAATTTCACTCACTTATATTGGAGATACTGGAGGGTTACATTTCACGTCTGAAAAGTTCTGTTTCTCCAGTGTCTCCAATACAAGTGAGTGAAAATCATAATTTAAATAGAAATACAGTGTCAGTTTTGATGCTAAACATGATTATTATTTCACTTCTGAAAAGAACTTTTCAGATGTGAAATGTATCCCTCCACTATATCCAATATAAGTGAGTAAAGACAATATATTAATAAATTCTGTTTATGTATATTTGTCAGTCACTTCAAGCTAACCTGTGATATTAAATTAAAATACAGTGTCAGTTTTGACATTAGATTGTTTAAATGTGTTACCCAGTTTTCGTTGAAGATGATTATATTACAATAGGCCTATCCTTTTTATTTAGGTTTTAACAAATAACACAAATCTGATCCGAAGAAATGAAGCTTACAAAATAAAGCTATAATTTATTGACTTGTTCCAACTTTTATTGATGAGAAGAGCAATTTGATGAGAAAGCAATGAACAATCCTGTATTTAAATTAAAAAAACATTTTCCTCATTTCTGCCTGATCAATCCTTTTCTAAAGTCTTGAACTCTTGTTAGTAGAAGGCGAAGGTAATTTTGCATTCTTTTCCCACACCCTATTCCTTATCGAAAATGCATTTATGAATGTTCATTCACTTTCTTTGGTTGATCAGATGAAAATGACAGTGAAAGCTTATTAGATGTTTTCATATCTCATGGTTTCTACATTATTTATGCTATTTGTCGAATATACTATGTGGAAGTTCATTGACCTTTCCACCTTGGCCTACAAATATGGCACGTAGTTCCTTTAAATTACAGTACCGTACTCTTTTCCAATGTTCAGATAGTCATATGCATATGAATAGAAGAAGGACACTTCAACACTCGCATTGAATAGAAATAGAAAACTGTTTAGTTGACACTGCTTCACTAGGTTATTTAGAAGGGTTTCTTGACATTGTACTACCATTTAGTTTAGAAGCAGTTTTAAAAGTAGGCCCACTACTCCAATGAGTATCTGAAAAGTACAAATTAATGTATTTATTTATTATATTCATTTTTCACTAAAATTTACTTATTAATGAAAATCGGATTCAATATTGACTCAAAAGACTCTGTTCTCTGCTGTAAAATCACTTCCCGCTGGTTCGGAACCCACCTAAAACTAGGCCCAACTCGTCAACCACCATCATCCAATTAGGCACCGACGCACAGGTCTCAGACCTATGTGGACTTCAACCTCCAAAAAAAAAATCATTTTTGCAACCAAAGCATTTCAGCTCCAGCAGTGATTGTTGATTGCAAGTGGTCAATTTTTTTTTGGAGGATGAAGCCCATATAGGTCTGAGACCAGTGCGTGGGTAATTAGTTGGATGATGGTGATTGATGAGTTGGACTCACAGTTTTAGGTGAGTTACGAACCACCGTATTTTAACAGTAGTTTTACTGTTTTAATATTGAAAATAGGTATAGTTTTATTAACATTTTATGGTGAATTTAACAACAATTTAGCAATAACTGCTAAGTAATTTAGTCAAATTGCAATTGACTGCTAGTCGTTAAATTTACCATAAAAAGTTAATATTAGCAACGCAGATCGTTATGGATCAAGAAATTCGAGAAGTTAGTTTTACTTACAATTGCGAATTGCAATTACAAGTAAATAACATTAAATTCGTATTATGCTGAGGAGAACTGATATTTTTATACTTGCTCTAATTCATTAGCCTCTATTGCACTTCTTTACTCTTCTACATTGAAAATGTATTCATAAATGTTCAATAGAACTTGTTACACCTTTGCAAATGGATTTTTTAATCCGTGTAGGCGAATTGTTTGGTCGTTGTTATCAATATTGTTGTGCTTTGTTATTTTGTATGACTATGTCAACGTTTATATTGTGATTTTTTTATTTATTCATGGCGAATAAATAGAAGAATAAATGACGCTCCCCATCTATGCTTTTGAATTTAAGCATAAAATGATTCTTTAATTGATACAAAATCCGCCTGAGAATAGCATGATTTCTCAAGAGTATGAATCTGTATCAATTATTTATTGATAGGGTAGATCATAGAACAAGTCTACTTGTTTTACAGGTATATACTTACAGGTATATACAGGAACATAAAATTTATATTATTGAAAGCTTTTATGTTTAAGTTTTCTTATTTTTGTTTATGTTTTGAGTTTCATGTTAATCTCCAATGAAAATAAAATTGTAGTTTAGGTTTCTTACATGGAAGGTAACGTGTAATTACTCTCCTAGAAATTAAATGTTATACTAATAAATTTTTCTGATATTATTACAAATCTTTAGATAGTTTGGACAGAAATGAGGAACCTTTTAGTATAAGTTCAGTTTTGAAATACTGTTGAATATTAATTGTTATTAAATTTATTCTTTTATTATTTTTAGGGCCGGTTAATAATGTATTCTCGAGAGTTCGTTTTGTTTAAACACTATTTTTGTTTCCCACATAGGTTTTACCTTCGGGCTTTATTGTTATAAAGAACTTTAATTTTGTTTGTATTGTATGTTGATATATAACAATAAAGAAGTTTCAAAATCAAAATGAATCAAAAACATTTTTTCTACTCAATTATTGATTGAAGTTTCCCAATGCTAAAAACATGGATTTTTTTGGGGGGGGGGGGGGGGGAATAAAATTCTGGAATTAATAAGCCTCCAGCAAATAACACCAACAGGAAGTTTTCATTTGCTACTAATTACAACGGCATAACTAGGCTCCTTTACGCAATAGTTATTTATGTATAAAGAGCGTGAAGCACGACTTTATTGCTTGAGCCAAAACATTTACTGCGCGACGCATAGCGAAGCGCAGTAATTTTGCGAGAGCGATAAAGAAGCTTCACGCGCAAATTACATACAAGTTTTTTCCTAAAACTGCAGTTCTGGATTCCAACACAAGAAAAGCTAGTAGTTTGTAACATCACAGACCATGCGCGGATTTGGTTAGCGTTCGCCATTGTTGAGGTTATGTGAATTTCACGGATTCCGTGATCCACCAATGAGAAGGCATCAAAATCAAAACAGAAGCGTAAAGAAAACAGCTGGCGAGCGTAAAGTACTTTACCGCTTGTGGAGCAGTAAAGAGGTATTTTACAATTAGTTTTCAGTACGTGAAGAACTACTTTATGAGAACTACTTACTACTTTGTAGGAAAAATACATTTATAATAAAATTTCCAAATAAATGACAAAAACACGACTATAGCTTACTCACAACTTATTTTATTTTTTAATTTCTTGTTAATAACGATCTGCGTTGTTAATATTAACTTTTTATTGTAAATTCAACGACTTACAGATAGTTTTATTAGTGAATAAATAATATTAACACTCACAAAAGACCAAACGTTTTCGTATCATGGAGATTCATTTCCAACGTTTGACTTTTTGTGAGTATTAATATTATTTATTCACAATTAAAATTAACTGCAAGTAGTTGAATTGACAATAAAAAGTTAACTTATTTAAGATCGAAGTACCCAATAAATAATGAATGGGTTACACACTACACTACTCTACACTTGACACCTTACTTACTAGGGGTTGTAAATCACCCCTTTAAAAATAATATAGAAAACTATTCAGATAAAAACATCATAATTACGCTGGAGTAGAGATGAGATGTTATGGCAGTAGACGACAATAGAGTGGGCAGTCGAAGAGAACGTTATAAAAATTCAGTAGAATACAAAATTCAATGTATTTCATTCTTTTGCTGTTAAATTATTCTTGTTCTAGTCTGTTTCTACTCAGACCCAGTGCAGTTATAAAAAGAAAATCACAATGCAGATGAATTAAAACAATAGAAAATTATATTTTGGTAAGACAGTACCAGTCAAATACCTAACATTGTTAACTATCAAGGAGTTTGTATTTTGAAGCTACTCATGATTGAAAAGAGATTTTAAAATTATGGTCTTAACTTGTGGTTTTCATCCATCTACAAAGTGATTTCCTTTATTTATCTACAATTTTTCAATTGCCACTGAGCCTGAGTAGATATAACTTCTTACCTTACCTTAGGGGAGTGATAGCCGCGGGGTGTAGCAGGTATCTGTTCAATCAGATAGAGATAAGCTGCGTTCTTGTAGGTCCTGTTTGTAACGGTGACCGATTAGATTGGCCAGAAAAAAAGACACTGTTCTCTGCTGTAAAATCACTTCCCGGTGGTTCGGAACCCACCTAAAACTGTTGGTCTAACTCATCAATCACCATCATCCAACTCATTACCCACGCACAGGTCTCAGACCTATGTGGGCTTCATCCTCAGAAAAAAAACCCTTCATACCAGGCGTAATGGTGGGCTACCAGGCTGACTGTGTTTGATCTCCTTGATTCTCAAGTAACAAATAAAAAATCAGGTGAAAATCTATCAAGAAATAAACACTTCTTTGAAAATTTTAGACAGTGTCTTGTAAAGCTTCACGTTTGAATTGGAAATGCAAAGGCAACAGAGAAAGGGATCTGTTAGAGGTTAGACAATGTCTTTGAAAAGTTATCTTCTCTGGTTGGAATCATTGTTTTTTTCGTATTCTAGTACATATGGTTCTACATATTTAATATTACTGTATGTGAGCTGTTTGTCACTGGACTTTTCATATCGTGCCATTCTGTATAATAGAGAATTACCGTAAATCAATTAATAGATATCTATAATAAAAACTTAAAAAAAAAACACTTTTAAGTTAAAATTGTAACTCACTTTATGGCGTGACAGCCGTTTCACTCTGTTGTCAAGAGCATCGTCGGTAGCAGTACACTGTGTACTGTGGGTCGTCCGACAATGCTCTTGACAACAGAGTGAAACGGCCATCACGCCATAACGTGAGTTATAATTTCCACTTAAAAATGTTTTTTAAGTTTTTATTATATAGCCTACTAGCTGGCCCGACGCGCGTTCCTGCGTTCTCATAAAAATCATCCTTGATTTTATTATTCGCCACCTCCCGCTGAGGTTTTCTTAATCACCACCTCTGAATGAAGAAAAATTTCAAATTTAAACCTTCTTTGACTATAAGGGTAGAAGCTAGGTTTTTGATTTTATTATTCGCCACCTCCCGCTGGGGCTGCATTTCAAATTTCTAGCTGCATTGGTTAACAGATGTCATCAACCTGGCATAATTACATTTCATCATACCAAGTCGTATGTTTCCTACATATTGCAAGGCTCCGTGTAGGCACGGTAGCCTACATGCAAAGTGCAAAGTCTTTTGCTGTTCAAAAACAGCGTAAATAACGCCGCTAAGGGGCTTGCCATATGATTAAAAACCGTTGACTTCTATCAGCAGTTCCTTTAAGCTGTTTGGCCGGCAAGTTCAGTAGGTTATGTCTATAAAATGGATTAATTAATAATAATTATTATTTTCCTGGATTTCTTGATTCGAAAGTACTCGGCCAGATTAAGTGAGTTATTATACTTATTCTTAACAAATATTTGACTGCAAGTCGTTAAATTTCACATGAAAAGTTAATAATTATTAGCTCCCCTATTAAAATTTATGGTCAGAAACCATCCCCAATATTCACACAAAATATTCCCAAAGTTTCATGCCGATCTGTCAAGTAGTTTTGAAGTCTATAGGGAACATACATACATACATACAAACATACATACATACAAACATACATACATACATACAAACATACATACATACATACATACAGACAGACATTCATTTTTATATACATAGATAGTGGAAACAAGATGGATCTTCAACACTATAATAGATATCTACTTTGAATCATTCCTGTAAATGATTTTTTTTAAATGGAGCATTACAAGGATGGATAGGAACAGATTTTCAGAGTTACAGAAAAATGACACAATTTATTCAACACACTTCTACTATATAATAAAAAAAACATTCAGTACTTTCAATTGTGCCTAAAATGACAATTATTTATTCATAGAATTTACAACCTTTCTCATGACAAAAAATAATTCGCCATAAATCACGACACTCATCAATTTTGTAAAATACAACAATATAAACATATTTTTTATTTACCTATAAAATCAATTATATTTACAATATTATTACATTTAAAATTAAAATTAATAGGTTATTCTCTAATTATAATATCGGGACCTAACTTATTTATTAGTAATATAACTAACTAGATTAGTAATGTTAACATTTATGGCAAGGTGGTTCCTTATAATATACGGTCTCCTACTATTAGTGCTTTTGATAAGCACAACCCTATTAAATAAAATAATTGAAGTACTACTCACTTCTCACTCTTTGCTTGTGACTTTTAGAATGGATATCATTCATATTCGAAATGAAAGTTCACATACGTAGATTGATCAGAATCAATCAACGATCTATTATGGTAGGAAAAAATCGATAGCAATAACAGTGCTATTTATTATGCATTGATTTGTCGATGTTTTTGTATCCTATATTTGATAGTAATTCTTGACGAACGCATTTCTCACTAATACTCACTCCACTCCATATACCAATGTATACTATATACTATACTGATCACATGTAATAATAGATACTTCCCTCTTTATATATTAATTTAAAAATATTTATTCATTTTTATTCCCTCTTTATTTATTCATCTACCCTTAATGAATCTCTTCTTACACGAAGTTTCTTTCAAATAATTTGAGCTATTATGGATTTCCTCATATCTAGTAGTTTATTGCTGGTCGTTCTTTTTGTATAGGCCTACTATTTTTTTAGGATTTTCATAACCCTGAAAAAGTTTTCATAAAAAACGACTATCGTTGTTTCCTCTGTCACCTCTTTTTCAGGCCTGAAGTAGCTTATGGTAGCCTACCCTGTTCAATAAGGGAGATAAAATCAGCCTCTTCAAAGATATCAGTATTATTAATTTATTTCAAGAGCTATTCACCTTTAAACTGAACTTTCTTCAGTTATGTTTAAAATTCAAACTAAACAATTGGTTCTACCTTGTTCAATAAGGAAGATATGATCAGTCTCTTTGAAGAGATGATTAGGCCTATCTATTTATCCCCAGATCTATCCTCCTCTCAAATAACTTTAAATTATTGGTTGAAAATTCGACTGAAATCAAAGTTTGAATTTAATCTTCTCTCAAACATTTCAGCATAGTAGTCCAACTGAGAAACCATGGGCGCAAATTCAAGTGATCCTGTTGATCGTCTTTTCCTCCTTTTTCTCCTGTTACCTCTCATTTCCCTACCAAACCAGAACCTGGGGAAAGCCCAGGGAAACACAAGAGCAGCTACACCAAGACCACTGGCTAGGAGCAGGGAGAATGGGGCAAAGACTATGGTCCAAAATGGGTATGCAAATGAGGTGAAACCGGAGGTTAGATAATCCCAGAGGGTCATTGATGATGATGAGGGGCGTTTTGTAGGAGTGGGTGGAGCCTGTTGGACAATGGATGTTGAAGATGTGGGACTGGCTGGAGCATTTTGAAGTGGGAGATTTGGTCTAGGGGTAGCATTTGCTCCAGCAGCTCCACCTGCCACTGCACCACCAACAATTCCTGCAGTTCCTGCTGCACCTGCAGCTGCAGCAGCTGCAGCTCCTCCAACTCCAGCTGCAGCAACTATGGGAATTGCAGCTGGGATGATCAGTCCTCCTGCTCCTCCTCCCCCACCTCCTCCCCCTCCAGGATCATCATCCTGCTGAACATTCTCATCCTCATCCTCTTCATCAGACCCTGTTGTTCCTTCCCATTCACCACCACCACCTCCACCAACTGCTACAGAAGCTGCTACTGGCGAATTTATAATGATGTTCACCTCTGAACAATCATCTTTAAAGTCAGCTGAATCAGCTGATGTATGGATGTTTTGTGTATGAGAAATGTAAACAGGAGCACAATGAGGCGCTGGTGGAGGAGCATCTTGGGCAGTAGGTGGTACATCATTCAAAGGAGGTAGAAGTACAATTGAAGGTGGTGGTTCACCTGATGATATTGTGACAGGGTTCAAAGGTGATGGTGATGGAGAAGGCAATGGAGTAGATGGCGGATTCTGGTTTATGAAAATCAAGGTTGGCCCAAGAGGTGAATTTGCCTGCACAATTGGAGATGATTCTGTTGGTGAAGCTGGTTTTGGAGATGGGAGTGGTTCTGGTGTTGATGATATCAGGTAGATTGGTTCATGAACATCAGAGTAATGATGGACAAATTCGGGTTCTGGATGAGGTTCAGGTGAAGGGTAGGAACCCTGGTAGATTGGAACATGCACTGGTTCTGGTTCAGGTTCAGGCTCTGGAGTAGGGTAGTGATAAGCTGGTTTATAAATAGGTTTATGCATATCTTGAGGTTTATGGGGATGATAAATGGGAACTGGCTCAAAGTTTGGCTCAGGCTGATGGCTAGGTTTTGGGTAGTGATAGACTTGATCATGAACTGGGCCAAATGTACTTGTGGGAGGCTTCATAGTGGAATGATGTTGATAGGTAGGCCTATAAGGATTTTCTGCAGTGATTATTGAAGGCTTACTTGTTGTAGTGTGATGAATTACAAATACAGGTTTATGACTTTGGGTCGGTTTTGGAGGGTTAGGTAAAGGCACATACTCAGGCTCAGGAGATGATGGATAGTGATATACAGGCTTGTATGAAGTTCCTGGTGAGTGAATATTATTTTGAGGTCGGTGATTAACATTGTAGTAATTTTGATTATTTATGCTTGTTTCTGGTCTTACAGATGTATGTTGAGTACTAGGTTGGTAGTTTGAAGGAGGCTTGGGTAGGAGATGCTCTGGTGCATCTTGGACTAGAATTACTGAAGGTCTATGATTTTGGGTGGCAGGATGATGAATGACTCCAGAAGAGCCAGTGTGATGAAGAATTAAGTCATCCAGGGATTCATCAGTATGTCCACTCACAATAACTGAAGGTTTATGGGCTTGGTTTTTGTGATCAAAGTGTGCACTTTTCAAATCAGACAACGAATTGGACACAAAACTCTCCACTATGACATTGTCATCATCTGTGATATCTTTCTTATCATTTTCTGCTTCACTTGAAATATTTACATCACTGACATCTGAATCATTTTCATCAGAGGCATCTTTCTTATGATTTTCTACTCTACTTGAAGTATCTTCATCAGAGGATTCATTTGAATTTAATCCATTTGATTGTGAACTGTCTTCACTTGTATCTGAAGTAGCATCAGGATCTTCTTCACTATCATAATCCAGTGTTTCCTCTGAGCGTATTTGTCTCCTTTTACGTGATTTGAGAGAAAATTTGTTAGTCCCAAGAAACCCAGAAGAGCTCTCCCCATTTCTGTACAAGCTTCTACCTGATGATTCTTTTCTTGCATCCTCAGTGATAAGAGGAAAAGTATGTTTATGTTTAGTGAATACTTCACTTGACTTATCCGAGACTGAGTTGCCTTCAATCTCTGGATATTTAATCAGTCTCTCCAATTTCAAATTGCTATACTCCTCTAACTTGAAAACTGGTTTACTTTTTTGGAATTGAGAATTTTTTGCAAACTTGAAATCTGACCGATCTTTTTGAGACTTCAGAATATCAAAAATCTGATCTGTATGATTAAAGTGACTCGAAATTAAACTTATGAATGCTAGAGCTAGATTTTCAAAATCTTTGGACATCAAATTGATGTGTTCAGATTCCAATTCTTCAACTGATTCATTTGTATTAGATCTATCATTATGAGTGAAGTGATTTATGGCTGGAATTATTATATTGTACATGTTATTATGAGTATCATCATTTAAGTACCTGACATAATGATAGTTTGACATTGGACGCCAATCATCTTCGAGTCGACTCGCCCTGCCTTCTGAAACAAAAATGAAAAGAAAAATCAGATACTGAATCATAAAAATGAAAATGAAATGAAACTAAATTAATAAAAGTGAAGAAAATCAGTTTTCAGAAGTATGATGGAAAAAAAGAAGAAATCAAAAAAGTAATGAAATCATGTTGAACTGTTATAAAAATTTGTCATAAAAACAAATACTTTGGTCCTATATGCAGACAGTTTCTTTTTCAAATATGTTCTACTTTTTATAAATATTAATTATTTGATATAAATCTATGGTTTATCACATTTTCTCGATTCCAAACTCAAGACCCATTGAAGTAAACAATTTTTACTGTGTTATGAAATAGTTTAAAGTTTCTATGTTATGTTTCTATAATAGTTTATTGTTTTGTTATGATTTAATGTGATAGATGAATAATCAAATAGTGGAAAGAATTCACTATTTAGAGGAAAATATTAAACTATTCAAACTACTGTATTAAGTAGGCATTTCTGCTACTCATAGTATTTAGTTAAAAAACATTGGAATGGAAACAGAGTCAATTATTGAAGAAAAAAAAAAGGAATTGGGGGAAGTATTGAAAATTTTCGATGCTCTCAGAAATAACTTCATTTTTAAAGGAATATCTATTGACATGACTTTAAGTCATAGGCTAAGTGCCTATTGTGATGTTTTCAGCAAATATTTGTGAATAGAAAAATGGGAAGACATGGGAAGATTATAAATAATTACAAGTTAAATTGTGAGTTGCCTACAGAAAAACATTCGTGGCAGGGAATAATTTTTAATTAGATTATTCATTGTTTAAATATGAATCGGTGACATTATTGCGGGATACAACATGAAATCCTACAATATTTTGTTCAGTCATCTTCAAACTGTGAGTCATCATTGCCTCAAAATAATCCAACGAACAATGATATTTTGCTTACTGTATCTATAAACCTGAGAGACATCATAACCTAAAAAATAATCCTTCGTTCGATCGATAAGTTAAATGCTATTCTTTCTATTCTTATATATTACATGCCAGAAGACTATCATCAATTATTATTCCTCCTCCCAGCTCTTTCCCATTCCTTCTAGCCACGGCAATTCATTATTCATTCTCCTGTACATTCATCTCTCTTACTGCTTCGTATTTTCCCAAGACTTGAGCCTTGTTTTTCGTGTTGTTCAAGACTTACAGCTTCAACAAATGGCGGTGATTTTTTTCGCAGACTACAAGTGGGTCACTCAGCCAGCGTTGTCCTAGACACTTCTAGCCAGTTCAACGATTATCCTGAAGAATGCGGAAATCGGCCGCGCAATTCCTTATTATTTTCCTTCACAACGGTGCATTCGAAATTATCTGGCAAATGAATTCAAAGTCAATGCCTACTTGCATGTATGTTATCAAGCCTATGTTCAATTGAGCTTATTTTAATGATATCCTGTAGTTCCCCTCAGCAGTAAATACGGAGATGACTTCCGTTTTGAAGGAAACTAGAACTAGGAATCAAACTCAAAGTCCCTAACCCACATACAATCGATTAGTTTGATCTCTAATGAAATTGAGTTTGAATGTGAAATGAGGTTTTGAAGTTGCATCAGTTGCCTATTGCGGGCGGAAAATACTAAATACTGGTACAGAATACATCTGTGATGTTTTCCATGTAAAAACATACTTGATGAACCATCTGATACAAAACTGGCTCTGTATTTCTATGATTTTCATCTCTATCTATAAAAGGATGATACCCTGACTCACTCATCAACACAAAGCCAAAACTACTAGGCCTATGAACTTGAAATTTCGTATGAACAATCCTTATAGGATTTCACCGTGCAATAAGAAAGGATTTTTCAAAATTCGCAATTTTAGGGGGGTTAAAGTTTTGCCTATGCAAAGCATGGGTACATGGCTAGCTAGCTTACTGGGATCTTTTAATCATATGGAAAATAATTTGAAATTTTTCGATCTGCTGTACAATGGACAAGCTGTTTGTGTGTTTTGCAAATCATTATTCTAAAAACAACGTCTGTCTATCAAACCGGTAAACGTATGTTTGCCAATCATCTGTAATGGTCATGCTTTTTCAGAGCTCAGATAATTTTTTGGGCATACGGGATTATACTGACTTTAACCAATAACAAATGTTTAACACATGTTTTTTAACACATCATTTTTGCAACAGACGGGTGAGCTCTTTCATTTCCAAATTTACAAAAATCACATGTTCTTTCTATCTAGCGTAGCAACGCACGCCGGGTACCGCTAGTATCCCACACAGCACATAAGCTTAAACTAAGTTTGTATTTTACTTGGTTTTAACACTGTCAAGCAAGTTTGGCGATCCAAGTTATTTCCAAGCTCAAATCAAGCTGTTTAATACAAGCTGGTATTCCCTAGCTTATTAATAACTTGGGTTTCACGGCATAATAATGGAGGTGCGTTTGGTGCGCGCGCAACTCATAAAGTTTCTTTTTTGTGCGCTAGTTTTGCTAGTAGCGCATAGCGTGATCTCGTCAACATCGTTGTTATTTCATAGGTCCGCCATTGATTGCTCCATTACCGGATCACCGCCTCACGCAGCAATTTGCAATCTTTCAGCAATCTATTCAAGTTATTTAATTTTAATATTTCAATTGTTTGCCCACTCGAGCAGAGTTTTAGTTGAACATCAAGATCCAAAAGGTAAGTGATTACTGAGCCCTATTCATGTATTTTGCAAGTATATGTGCATATGCACATAATATTAATTTTAGGTAAGGATAAACCATTGTGCATCATGTATTAACGGTGAAAATAAAGAGTCTTACTGACTCTTATAATTCCATATTATCAGCATCCTTAGACTATGATTCAATACGATTTTTGATGCCATTTAAACAATACAGAAAAAAGCGCAAGTCAATGATTAGATTCCTGGATGTCTTGTTCCATGACGAACTGCGTTGTTAATATTAACTTGTTATGTGAATTTAACGACTTGCAGTCAAATATTCATTAAGAATAAGTAAAATTTACTTACTCTGTAGGCTTTCGAATCTTTGAGATCCGTTTTCAGAGGCGTGTTCCTAGATCATTAATGTCAGTTTTTTTATTTGTTTTTTTTTTCAATGATAAGTCTACAATAAGGTGTTACCTACCCTACTTTATTTTATTTTATTTCAGAAACCTAACTTTCTCCCATTGTTTTGTGTAGTAGTGAAGTCATCACTTTCTAGGCTTTAAGCTAAAGCAGTGTAAACTTCTAGGTAGGCAAAGGTCTCGATCTATTATTTATTTAGCATATTATTAGCTTTGCCAGAAGTCTAGGAGATCAAGCTTAAATTTATTGCCTGCAGACTAAGTTTGGCACTGTGCAACAGCAAGAATGAACATTTTTGGATCTGATAGATAGAATTTCTTGTTTTGACTGAATGAGAATTTGACTTAATGAAACGAATTCGTTTTTTGTGCAAGCATATTTTTAAAATAGCATCTATGACCACTGCTGTTTTAGTGACAGTAGGCCTACGCCGTACTGGTACCTCTTGGGACAAAAAACAAAAAAATATATATATTTTGTAACTTTAGGTGAGCCATTATGCGATTGACGCAATGTAGAACTAGCAACTGTGTCTACTTGGTGCGAGACTGTACCTAAGTTTATCAAATTTATAGATTTTTTTTGTAAAATCTAGCTATCTAAAAACACACTGATTACCTTACTTTCCATTTTTGTAACAAACTGTTATTTGAAAAATTATGCAATAATACATGTAAACTAGGTTTTTGTGCGCTTTTTATAATATGCCCTTGAAATCTGTACAAGATTAAATTTCTACAGTAGGCCAGTTAGTTAGCAAATACAGTTTTTTTCCAGTAAAAGCAGACATAACTTTTAAGGAACCACACGTTTGATATGCATAAAAAATTTCAAACTGTCTGAGACAAATAATCTTTGTATTCTTATCTTATCAATTTAAAAAGTTTTCCTGGGGGCGGACCCCTTCTGAATACCCCCAGACCCCCTGGAACATTGCGTACCTGAACCTATATTGTTACAAAAGCAGCACTATCTATGCCTATATTAATAACTTAATAGTTGCTGAATTAAATAATTTATTTGTAATAATCAAATGCTACTATACTGTTTTGCTGTAATATCGTAGATTACAAATTTAACATCTATATTTTATATGCAAATTAAAATTTTTTGTCACATAAAGTATTTATTTTTCAGCTGAAAGTACTCATGTCGGTGGGATGAGGGAGAGATGCTAAGGCAATGACTTATAATTGCTTGAGATGGTGTCTAAGCTACGCAGTCACAAACAAATTGTCTTATTCAGGTGTGGCAGCTAAGGACAGGGCAAAGACCAAGAAAATAGCCTTCAAGACCACGCAGCTCTGCAAAGTTATTAATGGTAGGTTTTTTTAAATGTTCTGTCTAAAATATTTGGAATCTACATTCCAACCTACCTATCATCACTGACAGTGCCACTGCTGATAGAAAGATTGTTAAAGATTGAATAAATATATCAGGAAGCTTGTTTGAAGGTTAGGACATTGGCCTCACACATTAACAAAACTTGCTTCAAACTAAACCTTATACCTACTTATGCTAGAATGCAAATAAAACTACCTAACAAACCCTATAGAAACCTACAATTCAATGCAGAATATGAATTAGACTACACGTTAAACTTCTTAGACCTCACTATCACAAAACTAAATAACATGCACAAATTCAAAATCTACAGGAAACCAATTCTCACAGACACACTTATTCACAACTCATCCAACCATCCACACCAACACAAACTTGCTGCTTTTAACTCCATGATCTGTAGACTCTTAAATTATCCACTATCACAAGCTGACCGACCACCAAGAAGAAATTAATATGATCAAATACTTAGCTCAACAAAACGGATACAACACAAATATGATAGACAGAATCCTAAATAAAATGAAAACCAAAACAGATTTGTCATACACATATTTCAATAAAAAAACACATATTCAAAATCTACAGGACTTTTGACTTTATGCAACACAAAGTAGCACATATTTTTCAAGAATCTGTATTTAACACAGCATTCAGAATAACAATTAGCCTGAGACACCAGCTCCAACAAAAAAACATCTTACCCAACAAACAGCAAAATATGTTTTTCATAACCCATTAAAGTTGTCATGTAACTAACTACATTAACATTTATTTTGTCTTTCTAATTCAAAATTCAGAGTCAGATTAATATAAGGCAATGCAAAGATCAACCTTACATACATTTTTAATATGCACTATGCCTAATTTTCAGATTCAGTTATCTTAAAATGCATATGTCCATCAATTAATGATCCTGACATGCATATGTCCAGCAATTAATGATCCTGACGTATGAATCAGCTGGCCTTTGTCAGTATCAAAGCTACACAAGGCATCACCCATCCTTCACTCATACTTGGGTTGAGATACACCTGTTTGGAGTTCCCATTTCAAAGTTAACTTGACCACGTGGATTCATTGATTTCATCAATTTTAATTGATGGTACTCCCTGACTTGTTGAGGCGTTTAAACAACGTTTCCTAAAGTGATCTATTGTCAGTAGTTTCATGTTACTGAAATGACAAAAACACTATTATTTTACAGTTGCTGTGAAGAAAATTCACCCTTCATCTACTGACCAAGATTTGAAGGTCTACATGTGTCACTGGTTGCAGCAAGCCAACTCAAGGATCCCCAAATGTAAGAATACTTATTTAAGTTATTTTAATTATTTATCCTCCAAATTGTGTCATAGTTCTTTCCTTTCAGAAATACATTTTTTTCATAAGTGTCCATGATAATGAATTAAAGTGTATATATGATGTTGAAGATCCATCTTGTTTCCACTAATATATAATAAAAACTTAGAAAACACTTAAGTGGAAATTATGACTCATGTTATGGCATGACAGCTATTTCACTCTGATGTTAAAAGCATCGTCAGATGACCCACAGTACACTCTGAGTATACTGTGAGCCATCTGACAATGCTCTTAACATCAGAGTGAAACGGCTGTTACATCATAATGTGTCATAATTTCCACTTAGTGTTTTTCAAGTTTTTATTATAAAATGTATAGATTACAATACATAGGTTTAGTATATAATAATAATATTGTGTGACCTGGCTGGCTCAGGTCTGGTGTCAGAGTTATCAGGTCGCACCTGAATAAGTTCAGGGCCTCTGACGTGACTTAACGACTGTTTTTTTAGGCAGCTGGGACCGACAGCTTAATGTGTCCTCCGAAACACGGGAGTGGCCCGAGGTAAATAGTATATTAGTTTTAGTATAATAGGTTTAGTATATTAGGTTTAGTATAATAGGTTAGTATATTACATAACATGGGTGGTGAGATGGTGTTTACTGTATGAGTATGATAGTTTATGCACAAGATGAAGTTGAGTGGGCAATAATGATCTTAGATCAGCTGATCTAGCTTTTGGTCAAATGTTTTATCAGTGAATTATTAGCAAGTAGCCACCCATAAGTGTACGGTAATAATCATTTGATGATCTTTACCACACAGTGTGCGGTAATAATCATCAAGTGACATCAGCTGACAAAAAAAGATAGTATATTACACTACAAGTGTGGGAAATGGAGTTTACCATACAAGTATGATAAGTTAATGCATGAGATGAAGTCAAGTGCAGTATATTATCATACAAGTATGGTAAACATCTTCTCAGACAAGTTACAAATGATATTTTTTGTCATACTAGTCTGAAATAATAAAATTTGAGCAAGTACAAGAAACATCATTAAACATAACCTCAAAATCCACCACAGTAGTAAAATACTAAAAATTTATCTAAGATCAGCTGTTTTTCCAAATTCTGAATCAGCTGGAATGTGGTAATATCCATTAACACACTGAAAAAGGATGCAGTAATGAAAATCTGCTGTTCTTTCTGTAAACAGTTGTTTACTGGCTCGATTCAATGCTTGGTAAAGTGGTGAATGTGTATGAGTATGACAAAAATATTATTACCATATTGAGAAATGGGTAAACAGCCAGCACATATTTTTGTATTTGTGCTACACATCTAGAGTGAGCTACTTCAGCCATATTATGATTGCCACCTATCACTGATTTAAGTGACAATTTGGTTTAAATTAAGCTGTAGCATTTGGATGATCACTGTTGATTAAAATATATAATGGCTCTAAATGCCATTACATGTTTGCATTCATGACATTTGCCCTATCAACCTACTTCCTCCATTTTAATTGTGATTCTTTTTTTCAGGGCCTTTGTAGAAGAAAACCCTCAAGCAGCTACTTCAGAATAAACACTGCTGTGTGTGTTGTATACATTAAAATTATTTTATGAAGATTCCTTCTTTGTACATATAATTTATCCCCAACCCCTACTAACTATGAAAACTATATGCATTGTTTTATGAGTGATTTGGTAATCAAACCTGTTAATTTTATCATATACTTTATTTAAAAAAATTTAAAATACTATAGTTTTGTCCAGGAAATTATAGTGTTTTTTTAAATGTTGCTCTCCAATTTCAATATTGTTGTTATTGAACAGCAGTGTTTCAACTATAGTTATTTTGCAGATTTTTGTTGATAAAGTTCAATCAGCTACCTAAAAGCCTGTTAATAACTTGGGAATGTAAGTTTACTTTAAGCTTACTTTAGACTAGTTGTAATAAGCTTGTTTTTAGCCTGGTATTGTAAGTCAGTTAATAACTTGATAATGCAAGTTTACTTTAAACTTACTTTAGCCTAGCTTAAACAAGCTTGTTATTAGCCTGGTATTGTAAGTTAGTTTTAAGCTTGTAACCTCAAACTTAGAACAAGTTGAGAAAGTGGTAACTTCGAAGCTTAAAACAAGCTATTTTTAAGCTTAAAAGCTTGTTTACCCAAGCTAAAGTTAAGCTTGTAAGCTTGTTCTTTTAGGCTTGTAACAAGGTTGGAACAGGTTTATTGTGCTGTGTGGGATATTATATGATTTTCACTCACTTATACTGGAGATACTAAAGGGATGCATTTCACTTCTAAAGAGAAGTTTCATCAGCCTTTCCTATTTAGAAGTAAAATGCATCTCTCCAGTATCTCCAGTATAAATAGATTTTATATTAAATAGAAATACAGTGTCAGCTTTGACATTAGACTGAATACATACAGGTCGTATGTAATTAATTGATTTAGTAATTATGGTAACTAGTGTAAAATATAGTATAATTGTTAATCTGACTTGTCTTATACTCCTTAACTGGAGTCTCCAAGACGTTATCTTCAAAAAAAAGTTTTGTTTGTAGTAGGCTACCGTATTCACACACGTGATAAAAGAGCTTTGGTAAGGGATGCAACTCATTGATTACTATGTGAACTAAGCTTTATATCAATTAAATACATTAGCAATTATAGTAATTACTACCAATTTTCGCCCTAGATAAAATAGCTTTTACAACAGCCTCAGAAAAATTATATTGTTATTTTATTTAAAACTTGATATTTGTTATCCATGACAAATATTACTAATCAGGCTTTGGAATCTCTCAAGGGTAGATGTAATAGTAATAAGTTCAGTTCAAGTGGTATTTTTTCACCTTCGATTTCTCTAATATGAATAAGTCTATTATGAAAAATTGAAATTCAAAACTTCCCATAGTTCAGACTTCCAAGAATTACTATTTAACCCACCACTATTTACTAGATTGTATTTACTAAGTACTTGCTATTTACGTCAGTGACTCTTAGTGCAAAATCTATTGAAGAAGTATGGTGGGAGTAGAATTAGGAAATAAAGAAATAGGAGATTCCAATTGGTGTATGGTAGAGGTCCATTTTGGACAATGTTACTGAGACCTTCATATTGTTGCTGGATACTAACTTCTTCAGGTTAATGATCGACCTATTAGATATTTATTTGGAAATTCATGCTAAAAGAAACAAGGCGGAGTTGTCTTTCTTCTTATTTTTTCTTCATATTTAATTTTTGCCTCATCTCTTTTAAGGTTAATCATAAGGATAATGAATTACCTATAGCCTACCTCATTTATTAATTGCATAATTCTTTTTCTCTAGATTATTATTTTTTTCTTTCTTTATTCTCTAATTTTGATATCAATCAATCAAATTTATTTTCAAAATCTACAAACATTGTAGGGTCCTGCTAAACCCGTAGGTTTTTCAGCAGGTGCCAATCTTCACAATTATTCCAACAAAGAAACAAATTCACTTATATTTTAATATTATAAAGAAAAAATAGAGATTACTTAATGAAGACATACATTACAAAAGAATGTAGTGATAAAAGTGAAGTAAAAAAGAAATTATATCAATTATATAGTTACTCATACATGTATATATTCTGTAGACTAGTATTGTATTATTTAATTTGTTTTGTACCGCTACGGGTCTCATCAGACCCAGTGGAAATCATCAACTTGTAAATAAATTCAATTGAATAATTCTCGAAAAAGAGTAAGAGCTCAATTATTATGCTATTAATTATATACATACTGTTATTTTATCAAAAGATTATTATAGTATATAATTATTTTATTATTATTATTAAAATATTATATGCTATTTTTCATATATTAAATAGAAATTAAGTGTCAGCTTTGACATTAGGCTGAATACATGCTGTACAGGTCGTGCAGTACAGCAATTATAATACAAGAAGCCAAGGAGATTATCACTTGGTGAGTCACAATATAGTAGCTTATTCAAACAAAAACCTAGTTATATTGGTAGTATAGATTATTTTAGTATATAATCTTTTAATCATTTTCCCGTGTATTTCTTTTAGTCGGTCAATGAACTAAAAATATACAATTTAGGCTGAAAATAAAACACGAAGATAGTGATAACCAAGAACATAATTAACTTGAGCTTGAGCTGGTGCATTGGATATTGCATATTGAATTAAACTTATCGCTGGAATCATTATATAAATAGAATATTTAAGATCTGGTAATTGCTCTAACATATCAACTTTTTGGAAACTCACCCCTGTCACAAACTTAAACTTGCAAAAGCAAAAAGGCAACTCAAAAAAAAAATTGTACGGGTAGCCTATATTAGCCCTTATTATATTTTTTGGAGCAGGGTATTTGCTCTTCATGAACCTTTGCAAGACGATAAAGACCCATTGAATTGAAGTTTGAAAGAGAGACCCACATTTAAAACATGAAATCCCTTACATGGATGAATAGGTGTGCTATGTTTACCTTTTTTCCTGTAATATATCAGAGACATAAATTTAATAATGGTTAAAATATAAATGATCAGTTTACTAGCTGACGCACCCGTTTGGTAGGGTCCAGTTTAATTACGATCTAATTTTTTGCTCCAATCTCTTTATCGTCTTGCAAAAGTTCATGAAGAGCAAATACCCTGCTCGAAAAAAAGATAATAAACAAGAATTCTGACCTAGTTATATAACTTTCACCCGAAACATTCAACTCAAAGAAAGTAAATCTGGTAATATTAGTTAATTTTCCAAATGCGCTTGAATAAATTTGAAACACCCAGCAGAGACAGGTCGTCAATTTCATTCAACTTTCTTTTAACCTAACCTTTTTTTCAATGCGCGCATGTGTAGCCCATGCTTGCTAACGTTTTTTACGCGCGTGTGTGCTGCAGTAGTAACAACTGTAACTGGTTTTAAACATCTCGATTACGAAGAAGCAGTTTAACAATTTGATCAATCTTGATGATCAGTAACAGACACCTTCATTATTTTCTAGCATGCAGTTGAAGAAATTTCAATTCTGCAACAGGCACTCAGCTTTCATATTCAACCCTAACCTTCAATTTATTACTCCAGTGCAAAGTGGATTCTCAATAATTATTCAGATCAATGCAACCTTCCAAAACCATTGACTTCTAGCTTCTAGACTTTTTTTTTTTTTTTTTGAGGATGAAGCCCACATAGATTTGAGACCCGTGCGTGGGTAATGAATTGGAAGATGGTGATTGATGAGTTGGACCTACAGTTTTAGGTGGGTTCCGAACCACCGGGAAGTGATTTTACAGCAGAGAACAGTCTTTTCTGCACGCCAATCCAATCGGTTACCCTTACAAAGAGCGCCCAGGAGTTTTATAGCTCATCTCTGATTGAACAGATACCTGCTACGGCATCCGGCTCTAGGAAACACGTATTTGGCCTAATTTTATTGCTCTTTGATTAGGCAAAAAAGTATATAATTTGACGAATGTTTGTTCACTTATGATTTGAACCAAACATAACAATTGTTAGTCATTTGTGTAAGATATGCCAGTTTTATTACGAAATAAAATCAAAGCAGAGGCTAAATTATTATGTTATTAAGATTCTAGGGAGAACTGCAATTAAAACTATCTTACTTTAAGACCGATTCACACTTATCGGGTACGGCAAGACAAGGGTGGGATCCTTTAGGACGACCTAACAGTTTGATCGACCTACTAAAGTAGAGCCAAATAAAGTAGATGTGACAAATAAACAAAGTAGATGTGACTGAACAACCTTTGTTTACTAGGTCGGTCAAAACGACAGTCGTACAAATGGTGTCCTCCCGTAAGACAAGACAAGGACTCGGCAATGTTTCGACCAATCAAGACATTGATGACGTCATGAAGCCATGTTTTGATTGGTCTAGACTAGACATTGCCGAGTCCTTGCCTTGCCTTGCCGTGCCCGATAAGTGTGAATCGGCCGTTATTCCAAACCACTAGTCAAAATCACCTGAACTGAGCTTTTGATAAAAACGTTAATCCTAAACAGACACATACAAAAATCCCTTATGGAATTCAAATGACCTGTTCAGACAATCCGAAGAAAATACTGAAATTTCCGGAACCGATTTTTTGCCAATCAACAAATTTTTGGATTGCACTATTTCTTGTTGTACAACGCAAACAACATGTCATGTATCTCCCAACATATAATTCCATGTATCTATTAGCATACATTATAATATATGGTGACGAGCCTTCTCCTTAGTATAGGCTAGTAGCATAGTCCATCCATTTCCCATCAGCAAGCCGAGTTCGTCTTGCGTGATATAATTAGACTGTAACGGGAGCTCCGTTATTTTCTATCGAGGTGAAGGTAAAACAGTCACGTGACTCGTAAAGTATATGAAGTATGTACAGTAATTTGTTTGCGAATCTTGATGAAGAAAATATTCCAAGAATGATTACTGAGTTTGGGTATTTTTCTGTTTCTTGTGGATCACGTATCTCGAGATAATGTAGTCTGATTTTTAGAAGTGAGCGTGATTTGTAATTTGATCTCTTCATCTCTAACTGCCAAACTGTCTTTTCACTGTCAAACTATTATTGAAAATGCAACTCTGTTTATTTTTTTGAGGATGAAGCCCCCATGGGTCTGAGACCTGTGCGTGGGTAATGAGTTGGATGATGGTGATTGATAAGCTGGACCTACAGTTTTAGGTGGATTCCGAACCACCGGGAAGTAACTTTACAACAGAGAACAGTGTCTTTTTTCTAGCCAATCAAATCGGTCACCCTTACGAAGAGTGCCAAGGAGAACGCAGCTTATCTCTATCTGATTAAACAGATAGTTGCTACGGCACACGGCTATCACTTCCCTAATTCCCTATTCATCACTAATACAGTAGACTATTCTTTTTCATATTATCAAATACAGGCTTTGCAAAAATAAAAGACATCATGGCCTAATTTCATATAACGTACTGGGCCTGTAATAATAGAGAATACCCTCTATTAATTGTTGTATCTATATATATTGCAGGTCATTCAAGTTTTATGGTATACGAGAATTTCTTCTGGATTAAATAAGAGGGCATTTTCAAGTTTTATGAAATACAGATCGGGGCCATATCGTGCAATGATGTCGAGATTCAAGACAACAGCTGATTATTGCTGATTCACTAATTATTGGCCAAAAGATAGAGGCTAGGAAAAAGATCAGAAAATAAGATTTATAAGCGATGAAAGAAGTAGAGGACGACGAGGGGGTGATGATGAAGCAGTGGAGGAAGAGGAAGAGTTGAAAAAAGAGGGAGAATAGAATGAAAAAAAGGAGAAGGAAGAGAAAGAAGAGGAGGAGAAGAAGGAGGAAGAGGTGGTGGAAGAGGAGAAGGAGGAATGGAAAAAGGAGGAGGAAGAGAAGGAGAAGGAGACAGGGAGAGAAAAAGCAGTTGAGAAAAAAGAATGAGGCGTAAAATATTACTTTTTTTAATTAGAAGAATGGGGAAAATAATTTATTTTGAAAATAAAAGTATGCGAGACAGAGCAGTTTGATAAAGAAAAATGAGGAGAAGAAGGAGAAAGAAGCAAAAGAAGTGGTGGAGAGAAGACGAAAAAGTGAATTCGGGGGGGGGGGGGGAGAAAAAAATCAATGATAAAAGAAGAAAGAGAAGAGGGATAAGTTGGAGAAGAAAAAAGGAGGAAAAGAAGGAAAAGAAGGAAAAAACGAAGAATGAGAGGAGGTGGGAAGCATAAGAATGAGAAGGAGGGGTGACGAAGGTGATGGCGGTGAAGAGGAAGGAGAATGAGGAGGAGGTGGGAAGGAGTGAGAAAAAGGAGAGATGTATTTTTTGGAAATATGTAAGTCAGATTGATTGACTGCCTTTATTACTTTCCTGGGAGGGCGAAGTTAGGGCGCAACCGGCCCTGTCTTACACTCAACCCTCCCATACAGTGCTATCTTACATAGATATATACATATATAAACATGATATAAGAAAAAATAAAAAATAAATATACTAGTTGAAGAAAAAAATACATGAGCAAAATTGTGAAAAAATATATAAAAAGAAATAAACGATTAAAATTTGTGAAAATAAAAAAATACAACAAAATGTAAAAAATCTTGTGTAATTTTCTTAACGAAAAATATATTAAACTTTAAAAAATATCTTCAGGTACCTCCTTTATATAATGAAGGTGAAAAAAAGCACAGCACAACTCAGATGACCGTGAATGAGAGTAAGAAGAAGACAAAAGAGAAGGATGAATGAAACAAGCAGAAGAAGTAGGAGGAGGAGGTGGTGGAGGAGGTGTAGGAGGAGGAGGAGGAGGAGGAGGAGGAGGAGGTGTAGAAGGAGGGGGAGGAGGAGGTGTAGGAGAAGGTGGAGGAGGAGGAGGTATAGGAGGAGGGGGAGAGGGAGGAGGAAGTGTAGGAGGAGGAGGTGGGGATAGAGGAGGAGGTGTAGGAGAGGAGAAGGAGGATTAGGAAGAGGAGGAGGAGGAAACGAAGGAGGAGGAGGAGGAGAAGGAAGAGGAGGAAGAGGAGGAGGAGGAGGAGAAGGAGGTGTAGGAGGAAGAGGAGGAGGTTTAAAAGCAGCAGAAGGAGGAGCAGGAGGAAGAGGTGGAGGAGGGGGTGGAGGAGGGGGTGAAGGAGGAGGTGTAGTAGGAATAGGAGGAGGAGGAGGAGGAGGTGGAGGAGTAGGAGGAGGAGGAGGTAGAGGAGGAGGAGGAGGAGGAGGAGGAGGAGGAGGAGGAGGAGGAGGAGGAGGTGATGGAGAAGAATGAGGAGGTTACCCCCTCTAAATTTGGACAAAATAAAACGCAATGTGAAGTCGCTAGGTACTTTTGAAACTCTCACTTGGGCTTTGGCTTGATTGGAATCAGACTAATTCCGCCTTGAATGCCTGTAGGCAATGGCGAAATAATTAGTCCAGGTGATAATGAAGACAGCTGATTATACATAGCTGCTGCTGCTGTTGCTGTTACGATAATGATCTACATGTTTAACACAGAGGCTGGTTGAATGGACCTCCAAGCTGGAACAAATGAGATGATTCGCTTTCTAGTCACGATAGAATCGTTCTTATTTCAACGTACCCTTCACAACATCTAACCCATATGATTTCCTGTTCGCTACTTTCTTCCTTAATTTATCCATAAACAATAAATTCTATACAAAATCAATAGAGGCCAATGTCAAAAGTGGTAATGAGTTTCTATGACTCATGGAGTAACCTATACCTAACCTATATTCAAGGTTGAGAAGGAAAGTAATACTGTGGTTCAAGCATTGTTTAGATGGATTGAAACAAATCAATAGAATTCAACGGATTTTTTAGTTTTAGACGATAACATAACCTGAATTTGGACAATTTTAAGTAGGGGGAAAATGAGAGTTCGGGCTATTTTTTCTTTAACCTTAAATTTAAGGTTAACCTTAACCAATCCATCCAAACCTGATTTAACCTGAAATAGGTAAGTCCAAGTCGAATCAACGCAATCTATCCGATCTCCAAAATTCCCATTTTCACGGGAGCTAAAAATCACGAAAAAATTTGAACTTTTTAACCCGTGAAGGGAATTTTAATTTGAAGACGCCATCTTGTTCAGCCTTCCAAGGCATCCCAAATTCATGTATCAAGTACAATTTTCCGATCACGATTAATTGGGGAAAAAATAATAATAACATTTAACCTTAAATTTAAGGTTAAGCCAACTATCCAAACCTTTAACCTGAAATTTAAGGTTAACCTAAGTCAACCCATCCAAACCTAACCTAACCTGAAATAGGTAAGTCAAAGTCAAATCAATGCAATCTATCCGATCCCCAAAATTCCCATTTTCACAGGAGCTAAAAATCACGAAAAAATTTGAACCAAATCTGCTATTTTAACCCGTGAAGGGAATTTTAATTTGAAGACGCCATCTTGTTCAGCATTTTAAGGCATCCCAAATTCATGTATCAAACACCATTTTCCGATCACGATTAATTGAGGAAAAAATAATAATAAAATTTAACCTTAAATTTCAGGTTAACCTAAACCTAACCTGAAATAGGTATAGCTGTATAGTTGTATAGTCAAATCAACGCAATCTATCCGATCCCCAAAATTCCCATTTTCACGGGAGCTAAAATTCATGAAAAAATTCAACGGTGGTTTTAACCCTAGTTTTAACGGTGGTTTTAATGGTGGTTTTAATGGTGGTTATAACGGAGATTAGTCACCAACTGATTAGCCATCTTGTACTAGCTTTATTATCACTTACCCAGTGGTTCGGAACCCACCTAAAATAAAGTTTATTAGATGGTTCTTGTTCAAATTTCCAAGGCGATTCAATTTCATGTATTAAACACTCTCATGTATCAATTGACATCCCATTTTCCCCTTTCTCTTATTTTTCCCCCTTTAAATTAAATAAGTTGGTAACTGATGAGATGGTAAATCTATTAATTTGAATGATAACCAATGAGATGGGAAATGGGGTATATAATTATCAATATTTATGGCTAACAAGATAGCTGATATTTCAATCAAATTGGGAAGGTTGAAAATAGAGTATAATGTGAAGGCTTATGGATCTTCATACACTTCTCACCTAATATCTGTGGGGATCTATTATGTCTGGGTGGGGGGAATGACAATGTTAAGGTATATATCAACTGACAGGATAGCTAATCTTTTAATTGAATTGATTATTAGAACTATTGGAGTGTATCAATATAATATGAAGATATGAAGGCTTGTGAATCCACCTTTTCCACCTCCCACTTCATGTCTGTGAAGACTTCTGATAAACAGTAAGTTGGATAATAATGTTATTGAATTATTGCTAACTGATGAGATGGTAAATCTATTAATTTGAATGATAACCAATTGATTATTAGAACTATTGGAGAGTATCAATATAATGTGAAGGCTTGTGAATCCACCCTTTCCCCTTCCCACTTCATGTCAGTGAAGACCTCTGATAAACAGTAAGTTGGATAATAATGTTATTGAATTATTGCTGACTGATGAGATGGTAAATCTATTAATTTGAATGATAACCAATGAGCTGAGAAATAGGGTATTTATCAATATTATTTGTGACTGATAAGATAGTTGATATTTCAATCAAATTGGTAAGATAGGAAATAGAGTATAATGTGAAAGCTTATTCCTCCTCATCCAGATCTTACCCAATGTCTGTGAGAATGTTAGGGTATGTATCAATATTATATTATTTGTGGTTGATAAGATGGCTAATATTTTTATTTCAATGATGATTTTACAAGATGGGAAATATATCAATATCATATAGACAAAAAGGCTAATTGAACTGATGATTGATGCATTAATTACATTTTTGTTTGAGGAGATATACTAAAATTCAGGTATACGTTTAATTAAGATGCAAATCTGCACAATCCCCATCTTGTTCAGATAATCAAGTCGGTTCAAATTCAAGCCAGCACTATATAAAGGCTTGCAAACCACATTTTTTATCCAGTCTTCACCGACAACCTGAACAGTAGACACCTCTCTTAATCAGATACAGGTGCATGGAAAAATAATGCTATTAAATCATTGGTAACTGATAAGATGGGTAATATAAGTTGGTGATTGAGGTTGATCTATTAATTTGAATGGTAACCAATGAGATGAGAATGATCTGCACAAGCGGATATAGCCTATGTTTGTTGATTCAATAGAAATAGTTGTATAATCAATTGGGTACATTTCATAATTCAAATGAATCTTTATATATAACGTTAGTATTATATACAATTTGCTGTATTTGTTTTGATTGGATATATATCAATATTGGTAGCTGAAAGGATAGCTAATCTTTCAATTGGTTATTAGCAAGATAGAAAATAGAATTCAATATAAATACTATATAATGTAAATCAACCTCTTCATCCACCTCCCACTTCATGTCTGTGTGGATCTATCAGGTCTGGGTGGAAGGAATGGAGATGTTGGGGTATATTTCAATATTATTGATGACTGACAAGATTGTCAACTTTCCAAAATACATATGAACTTCTGTCAATTCTACTTGCTTCCCAATTTATCCATTGAATTGATAACTGATGAGATGACATATTGGTTACCAAGAAGATATGACAAATTATACTGGATTTGAGGGTATACGTGTATTATTGGTGATAAGATGGTTTATCTATTAATTACACTGGTAACAGGGGATATAGCAAATAGTTATATACTGAGTGTTAAGTTACATAAATATTTTATTATTGATAACTGATAAACGGGCTAAACCATTCATTTAATAGGTTACTGATGAGACAACTCATTTCCACTTACTTCCCAATATATTCATTGAATTGATGAGATGATTAACTACACTGGTGCTTGAGGCGATAGGGGGATATTTATTTAGAAATTGGATCAATTCTGCTCACCAAAGTAGTTCAAATTCTTGCATCACACACTAGTTTCTGTTGATGAAAAAAAAAAATGAAACTTATGAGATGACCAATTATTGAATTTGAATGAATATGGTATGTTAGAACTTATTGATTATAACTCTTAAATCTGAATAAAACTCAAATATCCCCAATTTTTCTGAACCATTGGGCTGCATTAGTGCTATGCTTATAATTCTTTTTTGTTTTGGAAAAATCAGTAGTTATATTCAAAGTGGAATTCTCAACTTCAAATTGGATATAACATAAAATTTAGATTTTTCATAGAAAATTTGTGAAGGAAGCATTAGTGGGCTATGACTGTTATATCTTTACTTGATTGTGTTTTGAATAAATGAATGATTTTGTAACAGAAGATGACTAATCTATCGATTTCATTGGTTACTAACAAGATGGTAGCTGGTGGCTGGGGATTTAGTAAATGGTGATATATGTGCAAAATGTTAGGGTAGATTAAAATGTAATTTATTAAATTGATTCCTGACAAGATGACTAATCTATCAATTACATTGGTGTGTATGCAAATGAGGAAGAGTACAGGATACTCAGTGAATGATTGGTACAGGATACTCATTGTTAAAGTTAAAATTCCCACTACATCCATAATGTGGGGCTCTCCACACTCCACATATTCTATCGATTTCATTGATAACTGATGAGATAGTAGGTCTATTAATTGAATTTGTGACTGATGAGATGACTAATAAATTAATTACACTGGTGGCTGGGGATTAAGTAAATGGTGATATATGTACAAAATTATAGGGTAGATTAAAATGTAATTTATTAAATTGATTACTAACAAGATGACTATTCTATCAATTACATAGGTGTGTATGCAAATGAGGAAGAGAGTATATTGATATTATATTTTATAAGTGACCTACAAGATGGTTGATACTCTGTTTGAATTAATGACTGATCTATGATTCAAATGGTGACTGATGAGATGACTAATCTATTTATTATTTCTGTGTTTCATGAGAAGGGTGGTAATGTGTTGATGTAATTGGTTGATCAAATTTGTGACTGATGGATTGATTTGAATGCTGATGAAGTAAATGGGTATATTATATTAATGGTGAGTGAAAAGATAGCTAATATTTTAATTAAATTTGCAACTGACAAGATAAGCAATCTATAATAGAGGCGAGGGCTGATGAGACAGCTAATCTTTTTCCATTGAATAACAAGATGGTGGAGCTGTTAATTTTATTGGTTTCTGATGAGATGGAAAATCTTTCAATTGAAATGATGGCTGACTAGTTTATCATTGATGTTCAAGGAGATTGAGATGTAGTGGATTTTCTCACATGCTACCTAATGAAATGATCAATGAATTTATTGAATTGGTGACTCAATAGATGACATTGATTGAGTTGGAGACTCATAAAAGATTACATCAGCAGCTAAAATATGACAAATATTTTAATTGAATTCAAAGATGGTAGGGTACTTATTTCAGTCCAACTTTTCAAAACACCCATAACATGCACCCCTGTAATTTCTACATGCTTCTCAATTTATTAATCACATTGATGACCAATGTAAAGGTTTATCTATTAATTTAACTGAAAATGTGGTTTGTTGAGGAGATGGGGAATAGGGTATATATACTACATGTTAAGTGACTGACAAGTTGACAATGTAGAATTGGTTGCTGGGGAAATTGATAAGTACATTAATGACTGAGGAGATGGTAAATAGGTTCATAGTAAATGTTAGGGTGTGCATATTATATTACTGATGTACATAATGTATTAATTGATGGTTGATGAGATCTTTTAATTACATTGACAGCTGGGAGATGTTTAATCTATCATTTACATTGAAGACTGAGGGAATGATACACTAAATTTAAGGATATATGTATGTAATATTATTGGTCACTAGCAAGACAACAGGATGATTACTTTTTCAAAGTTTAAATTCCCAATACACCTATAATGTGAGCCTCTATCATTTCCATATGCTTCCTAATTTATTTATAGATGGATGGGATGACTAATCCATTTATATTTATGACTGAAGAGATGGTGAATCTATTCATGAATGCAATGATTTATAGAACTACTTCTGCTCAATTTATTAACTGAATTTCAGTGAAAACTAAAGGAAAATTACTGTTTTATGAGCCTCAACATCAATTATATTTGAATTTGCATTAAAACGAATGAATGTGTGAGTCTCTTGAACAGAGACTTTTCATCTACTGAACTCAACCTAAACTACCCTGGGTCTGGGGGGTACCCCCAGACCCCACCCCTCCAACCTGTAATCAAGTATATCAGTAACACTATATTGGGTATGAAGTTGAAATACACAGAGGAGTACAACTCAAGCAGTCTTCTCCATTGAAGACCTAGAGAAGACTGCTTGAGTTGTACTCCTCTGTGTATTTCAACTTCATACCCAATATAGTGTTACTGATATACTTGATTACAGGTTGGAGGGGTGGGGTCTGGGGGTACCCCCCAGACCCAGGGTAGTTTAGGTTGAGTTCAGTAGATGAAAAGTCTCTGTTCAAGAGACTCACACATTCATTCGTTTTAATGCAAATTCAAATATAATTGATGTTGAGGCTCATAAAACAGTAATTTTCCTTTAGTTTTCACTGAAATTCAGTTAATAAATTGAGCAGAAGTAGTTCTATAAATCATTGCATTCATGAATAGATTCACCATCTCTTCAGTCATAAATATAAATGGATTAGTCATCCCATCCATCTATAAATAAATTAGGAAGCATATGGAAATGATAGAGGCTCACATTATAGGTGTATTGGGAATTTAAACTTTGAAAAAGTAATCATCCTGTTGTCTTGCTAGTGACCAATAATATTACATACATATATCCTTAAATTTAGTGTATCATTCCCTCAGTCTTCAATGTAAATGATAGATTAAACATCTCCCAGCTGTCAATGTAATTAAAAGATCTCATCAACCATCAATTAATACATTATGTACATCAGTAATATAATATGCACACCCTAACATTTACTATGAACCTATTTACCATCTCCTCAGTCATTAATGTACTTATCAATTTCCCCAGCAACCAATTCTACATTGTCAACTTGTCAGTCACTTAACATGTAGTATATATACCCTATTCCCCATCTCCTCAACAAACCACATTTTCAGTTAAATTAATAGATAAACCTTTACATTGGTCATCAATGTGATTAATAAATTGAGAAGCATGTAGAAATTACAGGGGTGCATGTTATGGGTGTTTTGAAAAGTTGGACTGAAATAAGTACCCTACCATCTTTGAATTCAATTAAAATATTTGTCATATTTTAGCTGCTGATGTAATCTTTTATGAGTCTCCAACTCAATCAATGTCATCTATTGAGTCACCAATTCAATAAATTCATTGATCATTTCATTAGGTAGCATGTGAGAAAATCCACTACATCTCAATCTCCTTGAACATCAATGATAAACTAGTCAGCCATCATTTCAATTGAAAGATTTTCCATCTCATCAGAAACCAATAAAATTAACAGCTCCACCATCTTGTTATTCAATGGAAAAAGATTAGCTGTCTCATCAGCCCTCGCCTCTATTATAGATTGCTTATCTTGTCAGTTGCAAATTTAATTAAAATATTAGCTATCTTTTCACTCACCATTAATATAATATACCCATTTACTTCATCAGCATTCAAATCAATCCATCAGTCACAAATTTGATCAACCAATTACATCAACACATTACCACCCTTCTCATGAAACACAGAAATAATAAATAGATTAGTCATCTCATCAGTCACCATTTGAATCATAGATCAGTCATTAATTCAAACAGAGTATCAACCATCTTGTAGGTCACTTATAAAATATAATATCAATATACTCTCTTCCTCATTTGCATACACACCTATGTAATTGATAGAATAGTCATCTTGTTAGTAATCAATTTAATAAATTACATTTTAATCTACCCTATAATTTTGTACATATATCACCATTTACTTAATCCCCAGCCACCAGTGTAATTAATTTATTAGTCATCTCATCAGTCACAAATTCAATTAATAGACCTACTATCTCATCAGTTATCAATGAAATCGATAGAATATGTGGAGTGTGGAGAGCCCCACATTATGGGTGTAGTGGGAATTTTAACTTTAACAATGAGTATCCTGTACCAATCATTCACTGAGTATCCTGTACTCTTCCTCATTTGCATACACACCAATGTAATTGATAGATTAGTCATCTTGTCAGGAATCAATTTAATAAATTACATTTTAATCTACCCTAACATTTTGCACATATATCACCATTTACTAAATCCCCAGCCACCAGCTACCATCTTGTTAGTAACCAATGAAATCGATAGATTAGTCATCTTCTGTTACAAAATCATTCATTTATTCAAAACACAATCAAGTAAAGATATAACAGTCATAGCCCACTAATGCTTCCTTCACAAATTTTCTATGAAAAATCTAAATTTTATGTTATATCCAATTTGAAGTTGAGAATTCCACTTTGAATATAACTACTGATTTTTCCAAAACAAAAAAGAATTATAAGCATAGCACTAATGCAGCCCAATGGTTCAGAAAAATTGGGGATATTTGAGTTTTATTCAGATTTAAGAGTTATAATCAATAAGTTCTAACATACCATATTCATTCAAATTCAATAATTGGTCATCTCATAAGTTTCATTTTTTTTTTTCATCAACAGAAACTAGTGTGTGATGCAAGAATTTGAACTACTTTGGTGAGCAGAATTGATCCAATTTCTAAATAAATATCCCCCTATCGCCTCAAGCACCAGTGTAGTTAATCATCTCATCAATTCAATGAATATATTGGGAAGTAAGTGGAAATGAGTTGTCTCATCAGTAACCTATTAAATGAATGGTTTAGCCCGTTTATCAGTTATCAATAATAAAATATTTATGTAACTTAACACTCAGTATATAACTATTTGCTATATCCCCTGTTACCAGTGTAATTAATAGATAAACCATCTTATCACCAATAATACACGTATACCCTCAAATCCAGTATAATTTGTCATATCTTCTTGGTAACCAATATGTCATCTCATCAGTTATCAATTCAATGGATAAATTGGGAAGCAAGTAGAATTGACAGAAGTTCATATGTATTTTGGAAAGTTGACAATCTTGTCAGTCATCAATAATATTGAAATATACCCCAACATCTCCATTCCTTCCACCCAGACCTGATAGATCCACACAGACATGAAGTGGGAGGTGGATGAAGAGGTTGATTTACATTATATAGTATTTATATTGAATTCTATTTTCTATCTTGCTAATAACCAATTGAAAGATTAGCTATCCTTTCAGCTACCAATATTGATATATATCCAATCAAAACAAATACAGCAAATTGTATATAATACTAACGTTATATATAAAGATTCATTTGAATTATGAAATGTACCCAATTGATTATACAACTATTTCTATTGAATCAACAAACATAGGCTATATCCGCTTGTGCAGATCATTCTCATCTCATTGGTTACCATTCAAATTAATAGATCAACCTCAATCACCAACTTATATTACCCATCTTATCAGTTACCAATGATTTAATAGCATTATTTTTCCATGCACCTGTATCTGATTAAGAGAGGTGTCTACTGTTCAGGTTGTCGGTGAAGACTGGATAAAAAATGTGGTTTGCAAGCCTTTATATAGTGCTGGCTTGAATTTGAACCGACTTGATTATCTGAACAAGATGGGGATTGTGCAGATTTGCATCTTAATTAAACGTATACCTGAATTTTAGTATATCTCCTCAAACAAAAATGTAATTAATGCATCAATCATCAGTTCAATTAGCCTTTTTGTCTATATGATATTGATATATTTCCCATCTTGTAAAATCATCATTGAAATAAAAATATTAGCCATCTTATCAACCACAAATAATATAATATTGATACATACCCTAACATTCTCACAGACATTGGGTAAGATCTGGATGAGGAGGAATAAGCTTTCACATTATACTCTATTTCCTATCTTACCAATTTGATTGAAATATCAACTATCTTATCAGTCACAAATAATATTGATAAATACCCTATTTCTCAGCTCATTGGTTATCATTCAAATTAATAGATTTACCATCTCATCAGTCAGCAATAATTCAATAACATTATTATCCAACTTACTGTTTATCAGAGGTCTTCACTGACATGAAGTGGGAAGGGGAAAGGGTGGATTCACAAGCCTTCACATTATATTGATACTCTCCAATAGTTCTAATAATCAATTGGTTATCATTCAAATTAATAGATTTACCATCTCATCAGTTAGCAATAATTCAATAACATTATTATCCAACTTACTGTTTATCAGAAGTCTTCACAGACATGAAGTGGGAGGTGGAAAAGGTGGATTCACAAGCCTTCATATCTTCATATTATATTGATACACTCCAATAGTTCTAATAATCAATTCAATTAAAAGATTAGCTATCCTGTCAGTTGATATATACCTTAACATTGTCATTCCCCCCACCCAGACATAATAGATCCCCACAGATATTAGGTGAGAAGTGTATGAAGATCCATAAGCCTTCACATTATACTCTATTTTCAACCTTCCCAATTTGATTGAAATATCAGCTATCTTGTTAGCCATAAATATTGATAATTATATACCCCATTTCCCATCTCATTGGTTATCATTCAAATTAATAGATTTACCATCTCATCAGTTACCAACTTATTTAATTTAAAGGGGGAAAAATAAGAGAAAGGGGAAAATGGGATGTCAATTGATACATGAGAGTGTTTAATACATGAAATTGAATCGCCTTGGAAATTTGAACAAGAACCAACTAATAAACTTTATTTTAGGTGGGTTCCGAACCACTGGGTAAGTGATAATAAAGCTAGTACAAGATGGCTAATCAGTTGGTGACTAATCTCCGTTATAACCACCATTAAAACCACCATTAAAACCACCGTTAAAACTAGGGTTAAAACCACCGTTGAATTTTTTCATGAATTTTAGCTCCCGTGAAAATGGGAATTTTGGGGATCGGATAGATTGCGTTGATTTGACTATACAACTATACAGCTGTAATGAAATGAGTGAACAATTGAAATTTTATGGAATACGAGAAAAAGGGAATACAATCAGTTGAGCTATCTTGATGTTTTTATGCTCACCGCTCTTTCTCTCTCTTCTGTCTCTCTCACTGTAACTTGGTGCTGGGTTACACCTATTGTTCTCTGACCGGTGCCTCGTCCAGTCGCCTGTTGTGTTGTACATTTTTATGAAGCGTAATTATTCTTTCAATATTATAATTGAATAATTTTTCTTCAGTCTGAAAAAGAGTACAGTGCGAGACAGACCGAATTATCACGAGTGTCCCGGCATGACCACTAGGAGCGAAATGACTTTGGTTTATTTGTTGCTGGGTGAGTGACCCATTTCAGATTAATAGTAAATTGTTATTATTTGGCAAAAGGAGAGAGAGAGAGAGCGAGAGAGAGGGCAATTTATATCTTGTAATTAATAATGATTATATTATAGTGTAATTTAGTAGTAAGATTGCGTAGTATGGGCAAAGTGCTCAGTGTAGGGTATTTTTCATAAGAGGGTGTATTACTAAATGATAAATGTAGATTTTAGGGTGTTCTTCTTTTTACGGAAGTTAAACTGTTGTATTGGGCATTATTTGATAGTATAGTAAAGTTGTATTAATGGAAGCATAATTTAGTGCCATGTATCTTGAGGGAGGAATTTTGAGATAAATATAGTAATGATAGTTGAATATTTATAGTTATAATCATGATATAATGGTCTATATTCGCCTATTGTGAGCAAGTACCGCAATTAAAGGGTTTAATTGAGAAATAGCTCAAGAAGTACTAATTGAATCATTTATTTGGGGATATTTGTTAATTGGGAAGTAAATGTTAATGTTAAATGTTACTGTAATTGTTAGAATTTGTTAATTTTGGGAAGTAACAGTTAGCCATAACAATGAATAATAATAGGTTCCGTTGTCGGTACAAAGTAACAGTTACCAGTAACTGCTCCGGTGATTAGTAACCGTTCCAGTGATTAATAACTGCTCCAGTTATAAATAACAGTTATTTAGATATTTTGTTGTTTCGTATAATTTTTGATATTGGCAATGTTTGTAGGTAAACTGTAGCTGCCTACATTGACAAGGGACAGTTTATTTCTTTCAAGATTATCATTATTGTGTGATTTTGAGTTATGTTATTATCTGTTGGTTGATAAAAGTCAATAATAAGTGCTTGACCTTACACTTTGTTGCTCTCTCATTCCTGATCATGATTAGTGTTAAGTATTTAGAGGGTCTCTGATGCACCTCTCCGTGGTCTGCTGCTCCCATGGTTCGATGAGAAGCGGAGGTCAGCAAACCTTAAGTTCTTTCATTCTAACCACTCTCTCTTCAAGAGTGTGAGCCAAGCTGACGCCACCATTGGGGTAGTATTGGCGAGGTGCAACAGTCCCTTAGTGCGTAGAAATTGCTTAGTCACATGGTAGTTTTGGTAGGGTAAATAGGCCTTGCTGACCCTCCACACAAGAGTGAAGCCTTACGATCGGCGACGTTTACATTGGTGGCAGCGGTGGGATAGGCTGCAATAATGCCTATCACGGAAAGGGAGGATCAGGCTGGGGCGGCGGCAGCTTTTGTGCCCCCAGAAATATTGAGAGAGTTGGATGAGCTTCGAATCCGAGCAAGAACTTTGCAAGAGCGATCTGCACGAGATGAGCAGGAAAAGGCTAGATTAGTGGGCGAGCTAGAAAATTCACAAGTGGTGGTCAATCCAACTAGAACTGCACCCACCCCTACACGAAAAGATCTGGGGTTACAGTCACTGATCAAGACATTTTCTGGTGAGACTGGAGGGCAAACCATCAAAGAATTCATTCAGAACATCAAGCTTTGTGCTCAGACAGGAAATTGGGAGGACAGGGACCGAAAATTTATCTGTCGGCTCAAAACAACTGGTGCAGCAGCTGCATGCTTAGAGATTCATCCAGAGCTGGCAGAGGAAAGTTCAACATTCTTAGACTATGAGAGGGTTCTGCTCAAGCGATTTGAGAAAACCTTAGATCCTGAGAGGTGGCTGTTAGCTCTAAGCAATATTCAACAACAACGAGGTGAAGGCGCACGAGCATTTGCAGACAGATGTCTAGAGCTAGGGCTGAAGGCTATTCCAATTCCATCTAATCCTCTGGAGGCTAACTGGGCACGTGCTCAACTACAGCGTACTGTTCTAGCAGCATTCGTTCGAGGGCTCCAGGGAAATGCAGCTGTGACTTTGCAGATTCATCCCCCCCAAGATTTGGAGGCAGCAATCACCGTGGCCGAGAGGGTTGATCAAGCCACCAGTAACCAGCCAAGAGATGCATTTGCCTTACTGTATGGTCAATCCCCAGGGATGGAGGAGGAGACTAATGTGAATGCTATCCATACCCAGAAGGCTAGGAGGCCCTCCTTTCCATCAGTGAATAGGCGAACAAATAGTTGCTTTGCATGTGGGAGCCCAGGTCATTTTGCTAGAGATTGTGCCTCCCGACGCCGAGAAGGGTCAGCTCAAAGCAATCAGCCTCAAAAAGGATTTGGTCAGGTTCAAAACGTTCCCAGATCATCAGGGCAACGTCCTCCCCGCTTTTGTTTTGTGTGTGGAGACCCAGGGCACCTGTCATATGCTTGTGCACGCAGAGCGCAAGGGCCAACTCAAGGAGGAGGCAGATTTGAGCAGCCGATGCCTCCCAGTCAAGGAAACGCTTGGACCCCAAACGACAAGGGGCCGGGAGCATCCCTGCTGCCCGGCCAACCAGAATAAGGGAACCTACAGTGATAGTCCCCAGTGTATCAGCTTCAAAAAGTGGTCTCCTGCTTACAGTGGAAATAGGCAAGCAAGAGAAAGAACTGTTGATAGACACTGGGGCTGAAATTAGCATTCTGAAGGAAGCCATCCCAGGAGTTGTTATGGATGTGGGAAAGGTGACTGCCAGAGGAGTGACTGGAGCCACCATTGGTATCTGTGGAACCCAAACACTGGATTGTGAGGTTGCACACTTGCGGGTGCAGCACACATTTGTGGTGGCTCCCATTGACATATCTGGAGATGGATTAGTAGGCTGGGACCTACTTCAGAAGCTGGGAGCTGTAATTGATGTCCGCAATGGTGGAGTGACTTTTCGAGGAGTCCAGGCTGAGACTGTATGGATGAAAAAGGGAGCAATAGAAATTTGCTTGTGTAAGGATGACTCAGCTGTAAGATTGTGCTGCTGGGAGCAGCGACATGGGAGGCAGTACTGTTTGGAACAGTCTGGTCTGGGACCAACTGCTAGCCCCAGTAAAATTATTGAACATAATGACCAGGGAATTCAGTATGATAGGGACCAGATGGAAGAAGAAATTTTTGAAGAAAAGAAGAACATCAATGGAGTGAGGGATAGTCAGAGTCAGACATCAACTGTTCAAGAGATTGGAATTCAAACAGACCTAGTAGATGAAAAAGAAGATGGTGTGCAAGACCAAGGAGGAACTGTCAACCAGGTACTGAACACCTCAATGGAGGAAGAGACCAGATTGGTGAGAGTAGTAGAAAATACAGCTAGGACAGACAAGTCTAGTGATGAATCAAGGGAGAGTAGTTCAAGATCCAAGAAGAAGAAGTCGGAGATCAAGAACATGACTCACTGTCAACCCCTTGGTGGTTCATGTAGAAACAAGGTTACTGAAGATGACGAGTTTACATTCAATGTACATGCAGTGAGACATATCATTGTGCCAGCACAGTCAGAATTACTGATTGAAGTGATGGTCAAGCAGGATATCCATGATGAAGACATATTAATTGAGCCAGTTCCACTTCCTTCAGGACTGCGCACTGGAAGAAGTATCCACCGACCAACAAAGGGAAGTACCAAGATGAGTGTGGTGAACCTGACCTCCATGCCTCTCACTATCCATCGAAAACAACTCATGGGAAAAGCCGAGTTCATTAAGCCAGAACTGGTGAGTTTCCAAGTAGCAGCACTCACAGGAAAGGAAGAAAAGGACAAACTGAAGCTTCAGCTGAAGGAGAAGCTGAATCATTTACCAACAAATGACGCTAGCATTTTAGAGGAGGTACTACAGAGTTACTCCACTGTCTTTGAGGAACCAGGACTGGAGGGTTGTACAGAGAGTGTGGAACACCGAATTCCCACAACTACAGATGGACCTATTGCCAAGCGTCCCTACCGTGTACCTTATCACCTGAGACCAGTAGTAGAGGAACACTTGGCCGAAATGCTTAATAAGGGTGTAATTGTGCCCTCCACCAGCCCTTGGAGTGCACCAGTTGTGCTGGTAAGAAAGAAGTCAACTGATGGCAGTATCAAGTACCGGTTCTGCACTGACTTTAGAGCCTTAAATGGAATCACTAAGACAGATGCTTATCCACTTCCTCTGATCAATGAGACCCTGGAAAGCCTGGGAAAGAGTAAGTACTTCTCCACCTTAGATCTTCACAGTGGGTACCACCAAATCCGCATAGCAGCTGAAGACCAGGAAAAGACAGCCTTCTCTACTGTGGGTGGTCATTTTGAATATAGGAGAATGGCATTTGGGTTGACAGGAGCACCAGCCACATTTCAGAGATTAATGGATAACCTACTAGCAGCAATAAAGGGCGTTGAATGTTTAGTCTATTTAGATGATGTAGTGATATTCAGTAGTACAGTAGAACAACATGCAGAAAGGTTAAGACATGTTTTGGACATCTTTGAAAAAGCAAACCTGAAGGCCAACTTGGAAAAATGTGCTTTTGCCAGAGACACAGTACAATATCTAGGGCACCTTGTGACATCAAATGGTGTGAAGCCCGATCCAGCAAAAATTGAGGCTGTGAAGAACTTTCCAAGACCAACCAACGTCCGGGAAGTGCGTGGTCTTGTGGGACTATTTGGCTATTACCGAAGGTTTGTACCTGACTTTGCACAGATTGCTCAACCCCTAACTGAGCTTACTAAGAAGGAGAGCCCATTCGAATGGGGAAACAAGCAAGAATTAGCTTTTCAGAAGCTCAAGAATGTTCTTTGCTCTGAAAGAGTACTCATCTTCCCAGATTTTGAAAAGCCATTCATATTGGCAACGGATGCATCAGGTACAGCCATAGGAGCTGTATTATCTCAGCAAACCGAAGAGGGTGAACGTCCAGTGGCTTATGCCAGCCGTCAATTGAACTCTGCAGAGCGCAACTATTCAACCACTGAGAGGGAGCTACTAGCAGTGGTATGGGCCACACGCCAATTTCGCTGTTACCTTCTGGGACACAAGTTCACTCTTGTGACTGATCATGCTGCTCTGCGTTGGATGCTGAGTCTGCGAGATCCATCATCCCGATTGACCAGATGGGCACTCCGCTTGGAAGAATTTGAATATGATGTAGTCCACAAGCCAGGAAAACTGCATACCAATGCTGATGCTCTGAGTCGAGCAGTGATGGGAGTTATGATGGAAGGTCTTGATGAAGGAGATATCCTAGAAGAACAGCTAAATGACAACTGGTGTCAGGAGTTAGTAAACAAGGGAACAGGAGTGCAGGAACAGGGCCTCATTTGGTGGACTGCTGGTGTGAAAGAGGCAGCTCAATGGAAAATTGCAGTCCCTTCAAATTTACGAAAAGCAGTATTAAAGCTATGTCATGATGCACCCTGGGCTGGGCACCCCGGAGTTGAGAGAACCATTCTCAGGTTGAAGGAACGATATTATTGGCCTGGAATGTCTGAAGATTCAAAGCAGCATGTGAATAAATGTCAAGACTGTGCCCTGAGAAAGACCCCAAAGTCTCTAAAGGTACCCTTGGAGACTGTCTATGAACCAACTTATCCTCTTGAGATGGTGTCAATGGATGTTGTTGGACCACTGCCTACCAGCATGAATGGAAATCGGTACTATGTAAGCTTTATTGACCATTTTACCCGGTATGCAGAGGCAATACCCTTACCAGACCAGACAGCAGAAACTATTTCTGCAGCTTTTGTAACCCAAATAATATCCAGGCATGGCGTTCCTACTCGGCTTCTGAGTGATCAAGGGCGAAATTTTCTGTCTGTGCTGTTCACAGAAACTTGCCGTTTGCTGGGGATACAGAAAATCAAGACTACCGCCTATCATCCAGAAGGGAATGGTAGGGTGGAACGTTTACACCGAACATTAAATGAATCCATGGCCCACTTTGTCCAGAGGGATGGTCATGACTGGGACAGGTGGTTACCATTTGCATTGATGGCTTACCGTTCAGTACCCCACTCATCAACTGGGTACTCCCCATTTTACCTACAGCATGGGCGTGAAATGATACTTCCAGGAAGTCAGCCAATTCCAGATGAGATCAAAGGACACACTGTAGAGGAACACTTAGAGAAACTTAAAAAGAGACTTCGGCTTGCTTATCAAGATGCAGTGAAACAGTCCACAGAAGCAGCCAGCAGACGAACAGCTGTTGCAAACAAAGGTAGGAAACTGCGAGAATTTAGTGTTGGAGATTGGGTCTATCTCCATGACCCAGCAGTAAAGCCAGGCGAAGCTACCAAGTTTCATCGACCCTGGGTTGGTCCTTTTAGGATAAATCAGAAAATGTCACCAGTCAATTATATGTTGGCTATGCCAGGTGGTTGGCAGATGAATGTGCATATTAATCGCCTGAAGCCAGGCCATGAAGTGACTGAACCAGAACCAGAAGTATGTACTGAACAGAATGATTCGAGGACAATTCCAGAAGAGGAAGTAAAGGAGACTGCTCCTCGGGATGACCAAATAGAAGATGAAGAAAATGAATACTGTCCCCCCTTAGAGGAGGAAGAGGAGGATAGACAATTGGGAGATATTGTGGAAATAGGAAATCAGATGGAAGAGTCAGCCGGTGACGAAGATGAGGTGTTTACAGAGGAAGATGATCCTCCAAGTCCAGAACTGCCTGCTAGGAATCCAATTGATCCAACTTATGAACCTGAGGGTCGAGACCAGGGGTCCACAAGAGTATCCCCCTATATCCTAAGAAGTCGAACAAGAACTCTCACCTAATCATCCAAGGATCAAACAGGGCAGCTCCTGGATCGAGTAGGGAGTTCCTTGTGAGTGAATCGGATGCCGGTATGAAGGAGTGTTGAGAAATATTCCCTGGAGGAGGGGGAATAATGATGTGTGATGATTAATTATTTGTTATGTTGTTGAATGAATTAGTTATTATTATTATCATTGTTATTATATAGTTTGATTAGAGGATTAGTTATGTTGATATGGAAATTTGAAACTCCAGCTAATTGAGGAGCTGGGAGAAGAATAGGTGACAAGATAGTCCTTGTTTATGTTCACAGGAATCTTGTATGTGTATGGCGCAGAAGACAATTCACGGGAGATGGGGGTTTGGTTTATACCCCATGGTGATGTGCTGCTGACAGGTGATCGGTGGCGGATCATGGTTGCTATCAATGTCACTGAGATAGGAGAAGGACTAGCCCTGCTAAGGACTAGAACTGAGGCAACAAATGAACAACTGCTCAAGTTATCTACACAAGAACCACTCTTTGGAATTCATCTAGGAGCCATGAAAAGGATCATGAATTTGGAGACAGAAATGGGAGAAGTGATCAATACCCTGAATGATTTCTTGCCACATGGAAGAGTCAAAAGAGGACTAATAAACCTAGGTGGAAAAATTTTGAAGTTATTATTTGGAACAGCAGAAGATGAAGATGTCCAACTAGTACAGCACACCTTAGAGATTCTGAAACAACAAACGGGAGATGTCATTCACCTTCAGCAAGAACACCTAACCTTGACAAGACAGCTGAGTAAGCAATCTCAGGAGAATTCAGCACAACTACACACCTTGTCTGAGAGGCTGGAGAAAGAGACTGCAAGAGCAGCACAATGGGCGGCAAGGCTACTCAATAGGACAGTTATGTTAGAACACCAATTTAGATATTTTGTTAATACCTCTTCGGTAGTTCATGATTTAGAATTAGTAGCTATGAAAGCATTAATAGACTTAAGAAATATTTTAAAAGCAATGGAAGAAATCTCTCAAAATCAATTTAGTGTAAGCCTAATCTCTCCTCTCGAATTGAGCCAAATGTTAGAAAGGGTCAGAAACGGTCTGCCGCAAGGTTTAGAGTTTATTTCCGGGACCAGCCCATCCAGTGTTTATGCCTATTACCGGGTGGCAGAAGTGAGTGCTATTTCCATTGATGGGATCATCAAAATCTTGGTGGATCTACCTTTGTCTGCAGGGGGCAGACGATTTGAGCTATTCCAGGGGCTGTCTGTGCCAATTACCTCACCTGGTTCCAGCCTGGCGGTGAAGTACACACTGATGCCTGACCATCTTCTTATCAGCCAAGATCGGGAGCATTATGTAGTGCTTCCCAAGGAAGAGGTGTCCCTCTGTCGTGCGGGCATCTTGACCATCTGCCCCATTACCAGACCTGTGGTTCGTAGACATGAACACTCATGTCTCAGCTCACTGTTCCTGGGGAATATGAAAGAAGCAGAGGTTCGCTGCCCCAAGGTGGTGGTGGTGGACCGATCATCCGACTCCTGGTATTTTGATCGACCCAATAACCGTTGGATCTTCAGCCTGCGGGAGGCGCAACAATTGGTCTCTCGTTGCCAGAGGGGTGACCAGTTCATAGTCACCCAGACCAATCTCCAGGGCAGTGGAGAGCTCCAGGCAGCTGCACGGTGTACTGTGTCCACCAACTCCTACCAGCTCCTTCCAAATACCAGAACCACCAGCCCAACAGAGTTGCAGAAACGGGTGGTGGAGATCCCAGTTCCACCAAGGCTGATTTTGGATGCTGGGGAGGTTCAGCCCTCCTCCCAGGATATCAAGGATGCTGTGGACCAGATGCGAGAGGAAGGTCATTACTGGCCTAGTTCTACTGGAGATGCAGAGACAACCATTGACAACTTGCAGAAATCTTTGGCAGACCTATCAACACCAAAGCAGCAGTCCTGGCCCATTGGGTCAATTGTGGTGACCATCCTGGTGATCTTGGTGGTCGTCCTATCCGGAGCAGTCGTAGCAAGAGTCCTGTTGCAGAAATGGAAGCCACGGAGACCTGAATCTGAGTTGGGCGCATCTGCACCCGTGAGGACCCACCCTTTGGTGGATGCTGCAGGCACCAGTGAACTTCCTGTAGCAGTGGTGCTCCAAGAGCTCAAGAAGGCAACCACCCTGCTGGGACAACCATCAATTAATCCAGGAGTGTCAAGTGTTAGTGACCAGTGAATCAAGGGTATGCACCCTTTTTAAAAGGTGGGGGGAATGTAATGAAATGAGTGAACAATTGAAATTTTATGGAATACGAGAAAAAGGGAATACAATCAGTTGAGCTATCTTGATGTTTTTATGCTCACCGCTCTTTCTCTCTCTTCTGTCTCTCTCACTGTAACTTGGTGCTGGGTTACACCTATTGTTCTCTGACCGGTGCCTCGTCCAGTCGCCTGTTGTGTTGTACATTTTTATGAAGCGTAATTATTCTTTCAATATTATAATTGAATAATTTTTCTTCAGTCTGAAAAAGAGTACAGTGCGAGACAGACCGAATTATCACGAGTGTCCCGGCATGACCACTAGGAGCGAAATGACTTTGGTTTATTTGTTGCTGGGTGAGTGACCCATTTCAGATTAATAGTAAATTGTTATTATTTGGCAAAAGGAGAGAGAGAGAGAGCGAGAGAGAGGGCAATTTATATCTTGTAATTAATAATGATTATATTATAGTGTAATTTAGTAGTAAGATTGCGTAGTATGGGCAAAGTGCTCAGTGTAGGGTATTTTTCATAAGAGGGTGTATTACTAAATGATAAATGTAGATTTTAGGGTGTTCTTCTTTTTACGGAAGTTAAACTGTTGTATTGGGCATTATTTGATAGTATAGTAAAGTTGTATTAATGGAAGCATAATTTAGTGCCATGTATCTTGAGGGAGGAATTTTGAGATAAATATAGTAATGATAGTTGAATATTTATAGTTATAATCATGATATAATGGTCTATATTCGCCTATTGTGAGCAAGTACCGCAATTAAAGGGTTTAATTGAGAAATAGCTCAAGAAGTACTAATTGAATCATTTATTTGGGGATATTTGTTAATTGGGAAGTAAATGTTAATGTTAAATGTTACTGTAATTGTTAGAATTTGTTAATTTTGGGAAGTAACAGTTAGCCATAACAATGAATAATAATAGGTTCCGTTGTCGGTACAAAGTAACAGTTACCAGTAACTGCTCCGGTGATTAGTAACAGTTACCAGTAACTGCTCCGGTGATTAGTAACCGTTCCAGTGATTAATAACTGCTCCAGTTATAAATAACAGTTATTTAGATATTTTGTTGTTTCGTATAATTTTTGATATTGGCAATGTTTGTAGGTAAACTGTAGCTGCCTACATTGACAAGGGACAGTTTATTTCTTTCAAGATTATCATTATTGTGTGATTTTGAGTTATGTTATTATCTGTTGGTTGATAAAAGTCAATAATAAGTGCTTGACCTTACACTTTGTTGCTCTCTCATTCCTGATCATGATTAGTGTTAAGTATTTAGAGGGTCTCTGATGCACCTCTCCGTGGTCTGCTGCTCCCATGAGAAGCGGAGGTCAGCAAACCTTAAGTTCTTTCATTCTAACCACTCTCTCTTCAAGAGTGTGAGCCAAGCTGACGCCACCATTGGGGTAGTATTGGCGAGGTGCAACAGTCCCTTAGTGCGTAGAAATTGCTTAGTCACATGGTAGTTTTGGTAGGGTAAATAGGCCTTGCTGACCCTCCACACAAGAGTGAAGCCTTACGATCGGCGACGTTTACACAGCTATACCTATTTCAGGTTAGGTTTAGGTTAACCTGAAATTTAAGGTTAAATTTTATTATTATTTTTTCCTCAATTAATCGTGATCGGAAAATGGTGTTTGATACATGAATTTGGGATGCCTTAAAATGCTGAACAAGATGGCGTCTTCAAATTAAAATTCCCTTCACGGGTTAAAATAGCAGATTTGGTTCAAATTTTTTCGTGATTTTTAGCTCCTGTGAAAATGGGAATTTTGGGGATCGGATAGATTGCATTGATTTGACTTTGACTTACCTATTTCAGGTTAGGTTAGGTTTGGATGGGTTGACTTAGGTTAACCTTAAATTTCAGGTTAAAGGTTTGGATAGTTGGCTTAACCTTAAATTTAAGGTTAAATGTTATTATTATTTTTTCCCCAATTAATCGTGATCGGAAAATTGTACTTGATACATGAATTTGGGATGCCTTGGAAGGCTGAACAAGATGGCGTCTTCAAATTAAAATTCCCTTCACGGGTTAAAAAGTTCAAATTTTTTCGTGATTTTTAGCTCCCGTGAAAATGGGAATTTTGGAGATCGGATAGATTGCGTTGATTCAACTTGGACTTACCTATTTCAGGTTAAATCAGGTTTGGATGGATTGGTTAAGGTTAACCTTAAATTTAAGGTTAAAGAAAAAATAGCCCGAACTCTCATTTTCCCCCTACTATTTTATATGAAAAAATATCATTATGTTAAAACGGATTACCATAACATGGCTATGTTATGGCATAAACGGCGAGGTGGAACTTCCCGTAAAGGGTCTCCCCACCATAAAAAAAATGAATCTACCTTATGGTAAAAACAAAGGGGACGCTCTCACTGTCCCGACCGTATTGCAATAGATAACGGGGGCTTCGAGAGGTAAAAAGAAGAAGGCAATATTTAATATATATCCAACCTAACCTCAGCACTTTACTGTTTATTTCATATTCCCATAGCAACATGACTGCAAGGCTTAGACTACATGGTACATGCAAAGTCTTTCCGTTCCAGACAGGGTAAATAACGCCGTTAACGGCTTTACCATTATAGTTAAAAAAAATTAACTTCTAAATTCTATCAGCTGTTCCTTTAAGGATAGATTTTTCCTTTTTGGATTCTTCAGCGAAGACCGACGAACTTAATTTTAATTTCTTTTTTCTTCTTATGAGGTGCCAACTTCCTCCTGAAAATTTGGTACCTATACCCATTGTAGTTTATGCTCTGAAGTTTTATGCGTACGGACAGACAGAGCCTATTTACCTCGTACAGTGAGAGCTAAAATCCAATAATAATAATAATAATAATAACAATAAAAATAATAAATTCAAGGTTAATCTTGTATGCCATTATTGACAATATTGGACTACATTATGGCAATATTAACCTCATTATGACAATATTAATGTTGTATATTTCAATGTCAATATTAAACTCATAGAATATAATATTGGAGTTCCATTTTGATTAGAAACATAATAGTGTAGTTCAATCAAAAGCTGTCCCAACTCCCAGCTGGAAATTATTCAGATTTTGGTGACCTTTTTTACGAGACCCCCCCCCCACCCTTCTCGAATAAAATGCCGATTTGGGACCGTTATTGAGTTGAATGTAGGTCAGGCAAGAATTTGTTCAACTAGTCCAAAGTTCTACGGTTTTTTTCAATGTAGAGTTTTAACAAACCGTTCCAATAATTTTGAAAGCGACGCAATCTTCATGATCTGCTGATTATTATGACAGCCGTGAGCCGTAGTAGGTATCTGTTCAGTCAGATAAAGTTCAGCTACAAATTCCTGTGCCTTATTTGTAAGGGCGATTGAATTGACCAGCAAAAATACTCCTTTTCTGCTGTAAAATCACTTCCCGGTGGTTCAGAACCCACCTAAAACTGTAGGAACAACTCATCAATGATCATCATCCAAGTTATACCCACGCTCAGGTTTCAGATCTATGTGGGCTTTTTCCTCTGAAAAAAATATTTGCTTGTTATTAAAGTCGATGTAAAACGTACCGGTAAAGTCGTCGTATGCTGAACTGTCTATCTCAAGAGCGGTCCCAACTCAAAGTTTGGAAACGGGGACACCAATGGGAATTTCTGACCTTTTCCGATATGGGGAGGGGGACATGACTCCCCCCTAAGACTACCTTTGATCTGACTATTGAAATTAAAAAACTCTGACGAGCTTTCTCACTCCTACTTATTAAAATCTAAGAAGAAATAGTGGTTTTGTGTTCTAATTTAATATTTTACGAATAGGAGATCCTGGTTTAATAAAGTGAGATTTTCTCTTCACTTTTCTAATGATTTACTTGAAAAAAAAATTGAGTAATAAAATTAAATCAATTAATAATTTAAAAAGTTAAGTAATAAAATTGAAAATTTAATTTACCTGATTGAGGCCGGGCAAGAGCTTCGCCGAGAGCGACCAATATGCAAAGAGCTTCAATGTACTTCATGCTCCTTTATGGAACCTAAAACAAAAAAATACAAAATAAAATAAATAAATCACAAATAAATAAAACAGAATTGATAAACAATTAATTATTCCCAAAGACTTTAATTCTATGGTCGATAGGCCCTTTCATCCAATAAATTATCAGTAATCACACAATAACCACCTTCAATTAGAACTTTTAATTTGGATAAAAATATATTTTCCTACAACTGCTCGTAAAGTAGTTCTTTACGTACTGAAAACTAATTGTAGAATACCTCTTTACTGCTCCGCAAGCGGTAAAGTACTTTTCGTCATACTTGTAGGTTATGGACAGTTTACCAGTCAAGCAATCAATGTGGTAAACAGCTGTTTACAGAAATCAAAAACAGCTGATGTAATTTGATGATCATTACCGTACACTGTGTGGTAAAAATCATCAAATGATTATTACCGCACTCTATGGGTGGTTGTGGCTACCACTTCACTGAAAAACCATTTGGTCGAAAGCTAGATCAGCTGATCTAGAACCATTCTTGCCACATTTCACCTTGAGTTGGTGTGTTGAGGTTATGTTTGTATAACAATGATTTATAGTTTCTTATTTCAACTTATCTGCTATTTTAGACTTGTATGACGAAAAATATCGTACGTAACTCGTCCGTGAAGATGTTTACCATACTCGTACAATAATACCGCACTCGACTTCGTCTCGTGCGTTAACTCATCATACTCGTATGTTAAACACCATTTCCCGCACTTGTAACGTAATATACTATTACGCTCGCCAGCTGTTTTCTTTACGCTTCTGTTTTGATATTGATGCCTTCCCATTGGTGGATCACGGAATCCGTGAGATTCCCATAACCTCAACAATGGCGAACGCTAAGTTCGCTAACCAAATCCGCGCATGGTCTGTGATGTTACAAACTACAAGCTTTTATTGTGTTGGAATCCAGAACTGCAGATTCAGGAAAAATATTGTATGTAATTCGCGCGTGAAGCTTCTTTATCGCTCTCGCAAAATTACTGCGCTCTGCTATGCGTCGCGCAGTAAATGTTTTGGCTCGAGCGATAAAGTCGCGCTTCACGCTCTTAATACATAAATAACTATTACATCAAAATAATATGATTAGCTTTCCACATAACGGACCTTACACATCTTCATCCTTTATTCACAACTTTATTTATTAAACATTATGTAGAACTTTTAGAATGTACAATCGAAGTCTAAACCACAGATATTTTTTCTCTGGAGGATAAAGCCCACTTAGGTTTGAGACCTGTGCGTAAGTGATGAGTTGGATGATGGTGATTGATGAGTTATACCTACAGTTTTAGGTGGGTTTCGAACTACCGGGAAGGGTTCTCACAGCAGAGAACAGTCTCTTTTCTTGCCAATCCAATCAGTCACCCTTTCAAAGAGAACCCAGGATAGCTTCATCTGACTGAACTTCGATTCGGTTCACGGCTATCACTTCCCTAAGTTAATAACCGAATAAGATATCTTTCAAAACGAAATACAAAATTTGAACCAGACTCTTGAAATAATTTGAGTATTTCAGATAATTATGAAATCGTTGAGGTACAAGTATTTTCAGTGATATTTATTTCAGTTGCTGGATTGACTCGTTTTCTGCTGTAAAATCACTTCCCGGTGGTTCGGAACCCATCTAAAACTGTAGGAACAACTCATCAATCATCATCATCATCATCATCATCATCACCCATGCACAGATTTCAGACCTATGTAGGCTATTTATCATCGTCAATTAAATCCTGATAAAGTTTTCGCCATTATTACTGCCTTGTCAAAGTTTGCCAACATGCATTATTACATCATATTCAGGTGAACATTGCACTCATATAGTAATCACCTGTTTGCTATCAACAGAAAGGAACATATACGCCCTTTCCTTATTAAAGTAACGACAATTTCCAGACTAAAAAGAGTGACATTTCTCTCTCCTGAACTGAAAACTACAATCAATGTTGATGCGATTGTGTCACTGCTCTGCTGCAATGTCCCAATAACTTCCAACTTTCTTATTGTGCAACTCAGGAAATGGTCCAATCCATACAGTCGCTTCGAAAATATAATTATTAGGTTATAGTTTGTGATGAGTACGTGAAACGTACAAGAGTGTTAAAGTAGGCAACGATGAAGATGGAGCGATGGCAAGAGTGTGTTAAGGATGGAAAGTTTAGAATAGCATAAGTTGAACACACATTTTACTATCAACATTTTGCAATATAAATGGAAGTTTCACTTTTCAGATTTTTCATCAATGAAAAAAAAATGATTTTCTATATTGTTCTCCTCATTAATTCGCTTTTAGTATTTCTATATTGTGTATAATTATGAGGAAAAATAAATCTTAAAGAACCTTTAGCCTATAGCATAACTTGAGAGCAGGCCTACTATTAAAATTTTGAAAAAATGAAGGTTGCAGTCTTACAGGTCTTTTTTATCATGGTTATTAATTATTATATTAGTTATTATCTTTACATTATCAATTTTCATCATCAGATAGATCAGATAGAGTTAAGCTGAGTTCTGCTGGGCTTTCTTTCTAAGGGTGACCGATTAGATGGTCAGCAAAAACGACACAGTTCTCTGTTGTGAAATCACTTCCCGACGGTTCGGAGCTCACCTTAAACTGTAGGTCCAACTCATCAATCGCCATCATCCACGCATAGGTATCAGGAAGCCTATGTAGGCTTCATAACTAAAAAATTATTACGAATTATTTATTTTTCTCCAACTATTTCATCTCTTATTTGTTTGTGAATTATTTGTATATTCCTTCCCACCACTTGATGAAGTGGCAGAGTGGAATTGCTGGTCTAAATTTTGCCACCTCCAATTTGAAAAAATCATCCTAATCTATATTTATTAGATATATTAAATATATTTTTTTATTCTTAAATATTTAAACATACATGATGCTTGTATTATTCATCTGATTTTATATTGAATGAAATTATAATGTATGAATTTATGAGGGAAAATAAATCTTCAATCTTGAAGCGACTATAAAGCTAAATGGTAGTTAAAAAGCCCTGAACACCCTAAGTGGATCAATATAGAATAGAACTGTGATATATATTCTCTCTACTACATAAAACCACAGGAGAGATAAAGATGACAAAAAACATGAAGAGAGACTGCAACTACATAATAATCCTGAGAAAATCAAACTTCCAAATAACGCCGGAGACATCAGAAGAAGACTGAAGAAGGATCTAAAAAATATTTCAAAAACTATATATAAGGATCTAAAGAAGATCCTATATACTGATGTGGCATCTAAAAAAGACTGGCGAAGGATATAAAAAATCCTCAAGACTAAAGAGTGACACAAAGAAGGCACTAAAGATTTCAGAACAGCTGTTATGGCTCCAAAAGGGTCGTTTTAGACTTTTCACCTTGACAATACGAGCAAATATGATTTGAAATTGACTTTCAGTACCTAAGTCATGTGAGATTCCTATGATTTGTTTATTATTCCCATAATTTGTCATTTCAGTGCTAAATAGCAATTCAAATTGGATAGAAAAAACATGTTTATTACTCCCATAATTTGTCATTAAAGTGCTAGATTGCAAGTCAAATAGAATAATAAAAAACATATTTTCCAATCTAATATTAAAACTGACACTGTATTTCACTTTTATATATTTTATAAATAATATATAAAGGCTGCAGGCTGATGAAGCTTCTTTTCAGAAGTGAAATGCATCTCTCAAGCATCTCCAATATAAGTGAGTAAAACAATATATAAATGTGAAATACAGTGTCAGTTTTAATATTAGATTGTTCATTAATTATTTCGACATGGAAAACATCACAGACATATTTTACTCTTTATTAAAATGTAGAAATGGAATCTATCAAATAGGGTGTAATTGATTTTTTCAATTCAATAGCCTCAAATCAGTCATTTCAAGTTCAAGTTTCAAGAGTGAGCTCATAAGTTAATATTCGTGGACTAACGCTTCAATCGATATTACAAGAGTTGAATATTTATTGAAATTTTGCGTAACGTTCGAACAAAGTGTGAATCCTGTTACGTGTTTAGAGTGTTAGTAGTAGTAGGCTAGATAGTGGTAGTCAGGCAACAAAATAACATAACGTAGTATCATACCGTCATCAGCTGAGACTCAAAGAACGGGTTTATCATACAAGAGTCCAGCGAAGAACGGTAAAAGAAACGGATTATGCTAATGAACTGTGTCAAAAAGCTCAGCTATCAAGAGTGATAACTAATAATAATTCCAACACGGGTGAACGGCTACATGCTTGTCAAGTAAGGAATCAACAAATTGATGTCCTTAAAATATCCTGGAGACTAATTACCGTATCATCAAGGTGTTTGAAGGGTTCTATCAAAGAAGGAATTGTTGATAAAGAAAGGAAGTGGAATGGAGGAAACACAAAAAGCATAGAATTGAGAATTCTCTAACTATTATTAAGAATTCTTAACTATTTCTTAATTCTTGAGAATTAGTTCTTCACAGTTCCTCACATAGAATTAGTATTTTCTAACAGGGCATAGAATAACTATTATTAAGAATTGAGAATCCTCAATTTCTTAATAATAGTTAAGAATTCTTAATAATAGTTAGAGAATTCTGTGAAGAAACACTTCTAATTCTAAGCGAGGAATAAATTTATTTTCTAAAACTAATGCTCTGTGAGGAAATATGAAAAATAATGCAGTTGGTAAGGATATGAATATTTAGTTTCCTAGTAGTGGCGAAGGTGATATTGTGGAAAATATTCATAAAGAATAATAAGACGAAGTTGTCACAACCACATTTATTATTGTGGATGAATGTGGATATGACAAATTCAAGTCTTATTATTCATTAGATATTTACTGTTTATCGGAAAGGCTTGAAGCTATCAGCTCACTATACCCAATGTATACAAAGGGTCTCCTATAACCAATACTTGGTAAACTTATTGAACTCATGAAAATAGAGAAAATTCTAGGTCCGAAAATGCTTTATAACTAAGAATTAAAAATTTCCTAGAAATTGGAAATGAAGATTATTGATGTTTCACAGTTAATAAAGATTATTTTTATAAAGATGACGTAGTGTTGCAGCAACTTATATCAATTTACTCTTTAAAAAATTTGTTGTGCCTTCATTTTATTTGTGAAATGCCACATTTCATAAGAAAATTAGCTAAACAATCGAATAAAACATGTTAAGAGTCGGTAACTGAAGTGAAATTTTCCAACAGAATATGTAAAATGGCTGACAAAAAAGCACCTACATTCAAGTTTGATTAACTGTGTTAAATCACAGTTTGAGTGTGCATTTGAATGTGCATTTGGTGGTTATCATTGGGATTAATTTTTCCAATATCATATATTATACATATTGTATATTGGGATATATAGACTGTATAATATAACTATGTTACGGAATAAACCGGTAAATATTCCTGACAAAACTCGTAGAGAAGAAAAATCAAGAGAATTATGAGCAAAAATAGTGGAATGACCTGATAGCCAAAAACACACTCAAACAGCATAAAAACAGCTTTCGTTGATTCAGAACAAAACCAATAATTATGCACAGTCTGTTCCAGCTTGCTATTTCAAGTGCAAACCTATTAATTAAAAGTGTAGTTTGTTTTAGTTTGAGCTTGAGTTTGGCTATTAGGTTATGCAAAACCTTTTTTAAAGGCGTGTTTACACCAAAGATGACAAAAGATTGTTTGTAGTAAACTAAGAATTTATCTCAAATTAGAGCAACATGTGGAAGATTTTTTGTAGAAAACTAAATGCTGCACTTCTCAAATTTAGAGCAACAATTGGAAAACTCTTGTTGCCAAAGAATTGGTGCGAAAGGTTTAGGCAGTAGTGTCAAGATGGGGTAACAGGTATTAGGTCGCCACTAGTTTCCTACAAGTTTCTTGGACAAAATGCGCAGCAACTAATATTCCACTTTTAGTAGTCAACTTTCTTTGATCTGTACTAGACCTAGTACACAGACAATAAATAAATCAATCAATCTTTACTGACACTCCACAGGAAATCAAAATTTAGTGGAAGATTTGTCTTTCCACTAGTGGAAGACAAAAAGTTGCTGCATTTTGTAGAAAAGGCAACAAATTGCTGCAACTTGTGGGAAATTTAGAGGAACACTTTGTTATAAACGAGGCTTTAGAATTAACAACGTTACAAAGAAAATTTACACGCCTTAAATACAAAAACCAAATTGACTTTTGCAGACCATATCATTCAAACTCGACACACTCTTACTGACATCACTATACCAACCTACATATTCTACATATTGTAGTGAATAAGAAAATGGAGAGAATAGTGAGAAAGAAGGCACAGTGGTTCTTGGCGTTATCTGGTATGTAAGTGTTTACTTCTAAGCAATTAATTACTCTTCTTTTGACACTTTTATGGTGTTTACTTTGTACTTTGTAGAATGTTCTAGTTGTTTGATGAACATTAATGGAGTCTTATCGAATATTGTGGAAAGTGCGAGTTTCCTTATCTATTTATTTATAAGTTGATAGAAAAATCGAGAGATATCTCAATTATGGAAAATTATATAAATAGACTTTTGTAAATTAGTTCAGTCTTGTTTGAAATTCGTCGTGATAAACAAGTTGTGACAGTTCTATATATTGTGCCTATATAGTGGTAATTCTTTCTCAGTGTCCATAGAGATAATTCTTTTTCCTATTTAATTTATAGCAGTGGACTACTAAATAGTTTTCATTGTATTACGGACTTGTGCTACGTAAGTTTAATTGTTCTTTTAGACGTTTCTTTTTGAATATTATTGGACAGTTTATAGAACAGTTATTATTTTTATTGTACAGTTATTAGATCGGCCTTTTGACATTCAGTGATTGATTTTTGTATGGTAATATTGAAAACTCGTTTATCTAGTTTTTAATTGATTATTTTTCTGTAAGAAATTACTGAACAGTGTGAGTTGTGGATTATTTGTGTAAATAAAGTAAGAGTGATACATTTAAGTAATAATAATAATAATATCGTGTGACCTGGCTGGCTCAGGTCTGGTGTCAGAGTTATCAGGTCGGTCGCACCTGAATAAGTTCAGGGCCTCTGACGTGACTTAACGGCTGTTTTTTAGGCAGCCGGGACCGACAGCTTAACGTGTCCTCCGAAACACGGGAGTGGCCCGAGGTAAAAACTTTCGGTCAGAACTGGGATCGAACCCGGGACCTTTGGGCTAACAAACCAGCACTTAACCCACTCAGCTACGGCCACTCCTATACATTTAAGTGTTGCCAGCGTTATTTTAGACATAGAACCCATAACAATATAAAATCTAAAGGACACGAAAAATTGTAACACGGACCTTGTAACAATTCAAAATTTACAAACACACCACACCCACAATAAACAAAACATCCTCAATGAACAATCAAATTTGAAATCACACAAACTTTTCGATCACATTATACAAAAACCACAATTATTCTTCTAACCAAAATCCTACATGCCGATCTAGGACGCCTTTCAAGATGAGTCTCCATGACTCGAAAACGTTTGGCCTGAGTTAGTAGAAATATTATTTATTCACAATTAAAATTGACTGCATGTCATTAAATTTACAATAAAAAGTCAATATTAACAACGCAGATCTTTATGGAACAAGAAATCCGAGAATTTTAAATTAAATTATCTACAAGTTTTGGCAGTTGGAATTAAAATTCTCTACAAGCGTTGCCAGGACAATTAGCCCAATTCAAATTACCAGCATATTTTACATACAACTCGACCATTGTACAAGTTTGATGAGGTCATGACAAATAATGTTAGAATGAGTGAATTGATAGCTGCGGTCTTTCGCCATCTTTAATTCTGTACCGAAGAACTTCCAGACCTATCTTTAAATTACTCATTTCATCATTTTCGTGAGTATAAAAAGACCACAAAGTCTTTGTAGCTCTATTCTAAGTTTGAGTCAATTTTTTCCCTCACAATTAACAATGAAAGCACTCCCGAAATTGAAATAATTCACATATTTGGGCATTAAAGGACTTAGCCAGAAAAACCAACACTGTATTCTTCATTGTGGTACGCTCTTGCTTGGAGATGAGTGGAGAAATGAGAAACAGAGAGAGATGGTGATGAAAGAGTGGCAAAAAAGAGGAGCGTACGGAGAAAGGGAAAAATGTGAACAGATAAAACCTGTTCCGGCAACTTGGCGTACTTTCGCCCGTGGATAAAGAGCTACCAACAACTGTGCTTGTTCTTTGATCTTCTAGATTCTAGAACCTTCCTTCCATTCTAACTGCTCGTGAACTTGACGTTACTTCCAATAGAACCTGATTGGATTCGAATTTTATTGTTGCTATTGTTTTGGGTTCTATCTCTAAAATAACGCTGGCAACACTTAAAATTTATCACACGCAATTTATTAACACAAATTATCCACAACTCACACTGTTCAGTTATTTCTTGCACAAAATAAGCAATCAGAAGCAGATAAATCGATAATGTTCAGCTAATAAAAAGTTTTCAATATTACTGTACAAAAATCAATCACTAAATGTCAAAAGGCCGATCTAATATTAAATAATAACTGTTCAATAATTCAAGGAGAAACGTCTAAAAAAACAATTAAACTTACGTAGCACAAGTCCGTAATACAATAAAGGCTTGAGTAGTCCACTGGTATAAATTAAAAATAATTCTCACAAATGACACAATATAATTATGTTAATTAATTATCACTACAGAACTGTCACTACTTGTTTATCTCGTCGAATTTCAAACAAGACTGAACTCACTTTTACAAAAGTCTCTCCTATTTATACAATTCTCTCCTATTATACATTTTTCCATAATTTAGAATCATATACAGAACTGTCAATACTTGTTTATCTCGACGAATTTCAAACAAGACTGAACTCACTTTTACAAAAGTCTCTCCTATTATACATTTTTCCATAATCTAGGAAGAACTAGATATGAACTAGACATCCATCCATCTTTCTATCAACTTCTACCGAATTCTAAAATAAACAGATAAGGACTCTCGCATTTTCCACAATACTCGTTTTAGTCGATAAATTTCTATAAGGTTCTAATTAAATATTCCACAAAGTTCTAAGTTAACATCATAAAGGTGTCAAAAAATAAACTGCATGACAAAGAGAGGACAGAAGAAGTAATTAATTGCTTAGACCGGAAGACTTGTTGACACAGGCAGATAACGTTGAAAACTGTTCTTTCTTTTCCATGTCACAACAATATTGTAGGAGTTTTAGATTGGAGATTATTATTATTATGTCTATTGCAATACTTTCTTTGTAGTGGTGAAGGTGATATTGTGGAAGATATTCATAATCAATAAGACGAAGCCGTCACAACCACATTTATCAAAAATATGGAGATATTAGTTTTGGATGTTACTCCATTATCAATCTCAAACAAACTAGCTAGTTTGTTGCTGATTGATAATGGAGAAACATCCAAAACCAGTATCTATATATTTTTAATAAATGTGGTTGTGACAACTTCGTCTTATTATTCTTTCTATCACAATAGCTTCATCTTGAATACTTCCTTGAGACATTCCCATTGCTTTAAAAACTCCCAGTATTGAAGATTATGTATTTAATAAAAATTTGTGATGTATTTCGAGGAAGAATCTCTATTTGTATATGAGAGATATTACAATGGGAAAATATTGTAGCAGAAAATAAAATTATTGATTGGATCTGTGCACTAGGGTCTTGGTGCACAATTCCTTGAATTGGCGGCTATTCAATAAATTTAAATGTCATTTATTAGCTAGAATTTTCATCTACAGTCAGGGCGTAATGTACCTTTATACTAGCAGGTATTGTAGTCCAATAAATCGGTATGTTGGCTCGTGCGAGTCCGATGTATTGGACCAATTTTCACTTGTGTGCAGTAGTTAATAAATTTGTGATTAAAATCAGTTTCTATTGTTTTACTCAATATCTACAAAAAATTTCTGTAGTGTAAAGTGACTTTCTGCCCACTCTGCAGATGTCATTTTTGCGAAATACATCATTTATGCTATCAAAGTTGAAATTTTCCTTTTTAGAGGGAGGAAGGGGGTGATTTATCTTTTAACAGCTAATTCAAACTCTTGATATTTTTCATAATGGAATATTCTATTCAAACAAAGGCTACAGTTTTTACAATTTTTTCTAAAAATTATTACAAAAATAGTAAAATTCCAATTGAAATGAAAACTATGTCATTTTGTTTCCTGAGGTATTGAACGAGTTCAATAGCCCATCAAAATCTAAAAATTCCATTCATTAGTCTCTGTATTCCACAAAACAATAAATTGTTGGAAAAATTTTCTCTCACAGCAATGGGCAATAGATAACACTTCAATATCTACCTTACACTTAATAAATAATATCTAACATGAAAACTTCGAAAATATCAAGACCACACCCTAGCATTCAGCTGAATACGTGATGGTTAGTGTAATCAGTTTTGTAAAAATGGAAGGAGCTAACCAATGAGAGTCGAAATTGAATAATTGTTAACTCCTCCCATTGCTACAGGTGTGTGTGACAGGTCTCAGTGAACAGCCAATCACAGCACAGTTCAGCCTGGTGGAGGCAGCCATTTTGTTATAACTTATTTTGGGTTACAAACGTATAGCCATTCACCAAAGCTCGGTTCAGCCTATCAGAGGGTTCCATTTTATTAGGGGCAGCCAATAGTATCACTCCTTTAAAGTTAATAGTTATGCTGTTGATAGCATTTGATTTTAAGTTTGTTGAGACTAAGAATGGTGTAACTAGCAAAATCTGCATATCGCTTTTCGTAATAAAAAATATGTGATTGTGACAAAATATGCTGTGACTTTATGTATCTAAGTCACTGTAACAAAACCAAGCCTTATTGAGTTGTATGGACATGATGGTTTATGCAGCAGTTTTCTATGCAAATATTTTTCCACAGTTTTCCTTCCCCCCCCCCCCCCACGTCTCACAACAACGAATATTATATCATGATAGTGTTATGTTATTCATATTAATGGATGTTTGCGTGGTAGGAGCTCATTTCTCAATTTCACATGAATTTAGCGAAAGCTTTCAATGTAATTCTCATAAAATAATGATTACAATCAAACACAGAATAAAATTAGTCTTCTGTGGTAATACTCGATGGTTATTAGACATTTCTCCTCCAAAATTGAAATGAAATTAAGGATTACTTTATTGTTGAAAATGCAAAGAGCGGTTACTGATTTATGTGAGAACTAGGCTCTTGTTTTCTGTTCGTTGTTCTGAGATGAAAAATCTGAGCAATGATAACTTTTTTAAACATTGTTTGGAATAATAAACAACCATTTTTAACAGTTTCTCATCAGCCTAAGCACAATTACTGAGAGGGCTCCTTGTTTTATATCTGATAGAAAGTTCATTCACATTTGAAATCACATGTTAACACTACTAATTGTCACTTGTAACTTGTAATTTGTCACTTGACAAAAGTTGTGTTATGTATTATAATTTCTGTTCTATTGTGTGCTTTGTAGAAAGAAATAAATAAAAATGACAATGTGTCATTTTTTAAATAGAAATTTTTGTTATAACATAAGATTCTATAAATTCTATCCAATAAAATTCTATAAATATATTTTAACTGACAATGTGTTTAAAATGCTTTGTTTTCAATAGGAATCGAATGATAACACAGCATTTATGTTTTTCTCATGTATAACGTAAAAATTTATGTTTTCCTCATGTAATTTATGTAATGTGTTTCTCCTACTGGATTAGCTCCAGGATGCATAAGGTAGATAAGATCAACATGATATTTATGATTTCTAATTCCTCTAAGTTCTATCAATAATTATACTGAAGACTCCGCAATGGCGGATATTGACAACAGCATTAGCTGCAATAGCTGTTGGAAATCGATGAACGCCACTGCTATTTTAATATAATTCAGGGGTGCCCACAAGAGGGGATATGACGTGTTTAACGAACGTGACGACATTCAAAATATATTATGATGTCACCAGATAGAATGCCAATTAATGACAATAGATTTATAATTATTATTATACTATTTTTTTTGTAGATTACGTCTTGGAGACTCCAGTTACAGAGTCTAAGACAAGTCAGATCAACAAAATTATTATACACTAGTTAAGTTACCATAATTACTATATCAGTTAGTTGCGGTGAGGCTTAATTTTGATTATGAATTAGCTAAAATTGTTATGTCTAGGATTTGTGTAGGAAGTTATTATTCAAACTTAGCGAGATGTGAGAGCTAAGAGGAAGGGGCACGGAATATTTCTTTTTTACCCTTACAAAAAAATGTTACCTATGTGAAGAAAGAAATGCACATACATTTTTTTGGGGTGCCTAATTTATGGGGGGGGGGGGGGCGGCTGGTGCTAAATAATTTAGTGGTGGGTGCTTCATGAGGCTTGGGAGGGTTGGCGTTATACAGAGGTGATAGCACTTTGAGGAAATTATAAATTATGTTCTGTTTATTTGACAGTTTGCAAAATTATCAGTTGCTTTAAATCCAACTTGAGATAAGATGAATTTGGAATAGAATTCCAAGAGTCGCTTATCCTACTATAATTTGGGGGAGTGATTAGCCGTGCCAGGTATCTGTTCTGTCAGATAGGATAAGAAACGAGCGCTTGGAAAGATGACTGCTTTGAAAGACTCTATTCTCAGCTGTAGAATCACTTCCCAGTAGTTCGAAGCCCATCTAAATCTGTGAATCCAACTCATCAAGCATTATCATTCAACACATTACCCACGCACAGGTCTCAGACATAAGTGAGCTTCATCCACCGAAAAAATTTAAATGCTGATCCAATAATTTGATAATAATTGTAGTTTTCAAATCCATTGCTAAGATTGAATATTTTTTATATTTGTATTTATTTTATTTATTTATTTAATGTACAAAGGCACCTTATTGAAGTATTTTGAGCCTAGGTGATGGATGAAGTTATTTATTACAAAGTTGGATGAAATGGTTGGTGATGTTGTTCTAAAGTTTTTTTAGATGAAGATTATCTTCATATGTATCACACTTATCTCATAGATGGATGAAGGAATAAAAACGATCTATTTCCAAGGAACTAAAACTCTTTTTGAATGTCCGCTATACCAAATGTCAAGGTTTTCAGAAAGAGGGTCTCAAATCCCTATAAAAATTTTATTACCCACAATCAAGTCCAGGCATCATTGAAAAAACTGACCTACCTAGACCTGAGTTACCGTTTCTACTATAGGAGGACCTGAACTAAAGCGATTAAAAATGCAAGAGATGCTCAATGTCCTTGCGGAACAGTAGCAGAGGTCAATGAACCCTGAATTAAGATCAAGGTTGTTGTGCTCCTGGGCCTGTACATGTCCACGCATACTTGATGTTCACCCTCTTTGTCTAGCTAAGCCTGTATAATAGCATGAGTCAGTCAGTATGTTGACTTCTCTGGACTCAACTGTAAATCTCCAAGGTGTAACACAACATGTGGTGTCGGTAACATGGTTAAAAAGTATACAGGTAGAGCTCTTCACAAAGTATATGTATCTATATATTATATACTGTACCCAAGTATCCGGTAACATGGTTGATGAAGTATGTTCTCGTAATACGACACATTTTATATATCTATGTATTTATGTTATGTATCCAAGTATGAGATCCGGCTATGTATGTTATTTTGATACGGTATTGGGATATGATTGGAGGAGGAAAAGAAGAAGACAAAAATAGAGAGAAATAGAGAATGAGAATATGAAACAGAGGGAGAAAGAGAGTGAGAGAGAAAGATAATGAGGAGTGAAATAACACCTGAAACTAAGTAAATATTGTATTCAGGTGAAAGAAGGAGTGACGTTGAAGTATCTGACTCAAAGAATGAGGGAGTGAGAGAATAGATGAGAAAGGTGGCGTAAAAGAGAAAGAGTGAGGAAGGAGATTCCTTTGCGTTTCTGACGATGAAAAGCGATTGCACCGCTAATGGTTGGTATTTAAATTTTCTACAAAGCCTCAAAACCCGTTAGCCAGAAGACCCAACAAACGTGTGATGTAATGGTGTTGGAGAATTCCTAACGGGATGTTCCTCACTCCACAATGAGTTAGGACTACGTTTTACTATTCAACCTGATCCATCAGCCTGGAATTAAATTAATAATGTAGCCTATAATTTATCATTCTTGTGTGTGGTGTCATATGGAGGATTATTGTCACAAATAACGCTCCAAATTATGCCATATGTAGGGAAGTGATAGCCGAGTGCCGTAGCAGGTATCTTTTCAATCAGAGATAAGCTACGAAACTCCTGGGCGCTCTTTGTAAGGGTGACCGATTGGATTGGCCAACAAATAGACTCTGTTTTCAGCTGTGAAATCACTTTCCGGTGGTTCGGAACCCACCTAAAACTTTTGGTCCAACTCATCAATCACCATCATACAACTCAGTATTCACGCACAGGTCTCAGACCTATGTGGGCTTCATCCTCCGAAAAAAAAATGTATCAAATTTATACTAGCCAATTGTAGATCTGATAGAAGATTGGTAATGGCGTTTCAACGTGATAAATAGTCTTGATTGAATAAGAACGTATAGTAGTTGGTTTTGTTGGTTTGAATCCATTAGGGTGGTAATCCTTTTTGACAAGTTATTATAAATGTGTGCCAATATAGATTGATTATTTATTCACAGAATGGAAAATGTAATGGGACCAAAATAGATTGATTGCTTATTTATTTACAGAATGAGAAATATTACAGAAACAATAGTATTTCAAGCGCAACACTGTTCCATCTACAAAATTCAATATTGAATATTTTCCAATTTTACGAACCAAAGTAACTAAAAAGCAGAGATATGAAATCACTTTGAGGAACTGTTCTTCCTATCAAAATTTACAAAGCATATCCACAATTTCCTTAATAATTTTTTTTATTTTTTATTGCTGATGATGCCCACATGAGTCCGAGACTTGTGCGTGGGTAATGAGGTTAATAATTGATTTATTCTATTGATTTTCATCATTTCAATGAACTACTGAATTATTATTAATTTTCATACTGAATTATTTTTAGAAGTGGTATAACATTGAATTAAGGACACATTGATGCATGATTGATCCCATGATTCGCATCCACATCTCTTCATCAACCCTGACCCTCCTGTTAAGTTTGATCATATGGTTTAAAATTTTATTTTATATTTTTAACTTTGACGGTTAATAGTTCAACCATAGACGAACCATCTTACTATCCCTGATCAATGGTTCAACTTAAATCCTTGGAGGATAAGAAATATTTCTAACAACCAAAAAAAAAAATATATATATATTATATTTTTGTATAATTCTGTCACTTCAATATTTTCTAACTATTCAACACACAATGATGAAGTCTATTTCACTAATATTAAATTTATTTATTAATATTAATATTTATTTTGGATGTTAGAAATATTTTTTGTCCTCCAAGTATTTAAGATAAATAAACTATCAACCTTCAAAATTAAAAATATAAAATAGAATTTTAAACCATATGATAAAACTTAACAGGAGGTTCAGACCCCTTATTGATGAAGAAATGTATTTATTGCTGATGATGCCCACATGAGTTCGAGACTTGTGCGTGGGTAATGAGGTGAATGATTACTTATAAATGCCTGACGGTGGAGCGGGATTCGAACCCACGACCACATAAACGACAGCAAGCTGAAGTTACGACGCCCCAACCAACTGCGCTTAGCGGACCGCCATGTGGGCAAAGAGATCAGTGGCGGATTTACGGGGGGGGGGGGGGCTTTCGGGCTAAAGCCCCCCAAAACCTCCAAAATGTTTTTGGAAGAGTGCAAATTTTTTACCAATATGATCAGTTTGAAGCTGAAAATATTCATTAGCAAGAATTACCTAATTCCACTACTAAGTCTTCAATTGTATGAAATGCGTTAACGTTTTAATACTGTATAATTATTTACATTGCCAGCAACCAATCAACTCAGTGTTTAGATTTTTGTACTTGCTGAATAGAAACAGTACTGTCTGAATATAAACAATACTTGCTGAATAGAAAAAGTAGTGCATCATAAAATTGCAGTAATTGAATCACGACAGTACCAACTTTCTTTTAATGAAAAGTAATGAGGAACTACATTAACATATCAACCAATGTTTTTTTCAACATTCTATCACAGTGGTCGGCAAACCAGTGATCACCAGCTACTGATATAGGTTATGTCATGGAAATATTCCAGATACAACGCTTGCATTATTGGTTTACTTATATATAATATGGATCTAATACCGTTTTAACTGATTTCTCAAAAAGATTATACAAACATTTTCTGGGGGAGTAACTTCAGATCCCATATTTCTATAAGAGGAAAACTAATCGTCAGATAAAAATTTTAGAAAAACATCTCTTTTTACAGTGTGGAATTCACACAAAGTTTATCTATTAAAACTAGATGAAACATTAGTTAATTGAAAAATTTGTAACTAATTAAAGCTCCTACATTGATTTTCATTCTAAAAAATTGAATAATATGACCGTAATACCGTAATAATACTATATTCCTTGACAAGCTGCTGAACACACCAAATTCAGCCATAGGCTGAATCCAATCTACTTCAAATTAAAATTAATTTTATCACTGATACGGTTCAAAGCACTAGTAAAGCTATTTTTTTTATTTCCCAATATTATGAATAGTTATAGTTCGGGTATGATTAGATTGATCATGAAAAAGTCAATAGCTTTCACACAATACTAGCATACTTGTATTCAGTGCACCTCTACCCCCCCCCCCCCCCCACCACTCACTAACATCAGTAGCTACCAGCCACCCCCAAACAAAATGTCTGGATCCGCCACTGAAAGAGATTGATCATCTAATAAATATTATATTTACTGAAGTATAAATTCTAACACTCCAATATTTTTCCCCAATTCACAACACCTAATGAAGTGCTATCAATGTAAACGACATCTAATAATTCGAAACATCAAAAATTATCCACGGAAATTTGTACGAGCGGCCTATTTCCACGTGACAGCAAACAAGACGAGAAAGGTTACGACTTGCAATTCGGAACAATTTCATAGGTCAGTGATTACATATTTTTGTTGTTTCTGTTCGTCGACGAAGACGTCGCGTTTTTAGAAGGGAGTGAGAAGGAAAATAGAAGATGTACAGGAAAGACAGAAGGATAGAGAAGAAAAGAGGATAGAACGAGACAGGAGATGAGAGAGACAGTAGAAAAATGCGGGAACGAAAGAGTTATAATTCTGAAATGGTAAGACACATAACAACAATTGTATCACTGACCTAGTCAGCCGACCGTGAAACTGCCGTAGCGGCCGTGCCGTGTTATACATTCTACTATCTTCTATATATCTATATCGCAGGCTGTAGAAGTTATACGAAATGTAGGTCTATGTGGACACGGACAAAAGATAAATTGAAGATAGCCGAGAAAAATGAGCTAAGTTACTAATCCTTATAGTGGAGAATTCGGAAGTAACATCTCCGTAGTTACAATACTATGGTGGGCGGTATGGTAAAGATTTTCTTGAGCTGAAGTTGTTTTTTGTATTACAGTAGACTGGAATGGGGAGACTTAGATCATGGAAACATGTGTTTACATGTGTTACATGTGAAACATATGTGAAAAAGACATGTGTCGCGCTGTCGCGCAGAAATAACCATTGGATTTTTTTTGTACGTCTTGGAGAGTCCAGTTAAGGGGTATAAGACAAGTCAGATCAACAGTTGTTATACAATTTTATACACTAGTTTCCATAATTACTATATCAATTAGTTGAGGTGAGGCTTAATTTTGATGAGAAAGGATCAGAATTGGAACAGTATCAGAATCGGATAAGTTATTGGATTAAGTTATTAAATTATATTAAGTTATTGAATAAGTTATAATTACTAAGTTATGATAGAATTATTATAGAGTGTAATATCTTAGCCTAAGCCTTTTGCTTATATATGATCTTTTGTCATTAGTTTATCCTTAGCCATTTAGTTTAACCCTATCCTATTTGTATAACAAATTAACCAAGCCATTCCAATTAATAAACGACCCAAGTTTTTTTTCTTTTTTTTTGGAGGATAAAGCCCACATAGGTCTGAGACATAGGTAATGAGTTGGATGATGATTATTGATTAGTTGGACCTTCAGTTTTAGGTGGGTTCCGAACTTCATAAGATTTATTAAATACTCCTATGATATTGCTCACACCATTAATCATGGTTCTTGCACAATAGATCATCCAAAACTAAATTTACATGATTAATTGATTATCACCATCACAAAATCAAACACATGTATTGGAATGGTAGTATTCACACCGCTTCAACGTGTTTGATTTTACGTTGATGATTGGCATTGAGTATTTGATGTTCCAAGCATGTTCCTGATGAAGCTTGAGTATTTGATGTTCCTGTGCAAGCATCCTACCTTATGGAAAAGTGATTGTAAATTCGAGGGAAAGTAATTGAGATCTATCTTTAGAGGTTTATTAGTTAAAAGCATCCAATACTCGAAAAAAATACAAAATAATTAAAAAATTGATTATTAATTACTTAGATTAATTAATTATTTTAAAGCATTGGTAAAAAAGTATACCTTTGTGAAATCAAACATACTGTGGAATGGTGTATGCCAGATAGGAAACACAGAACTGCGTGGATAGTACAACTCCAAAGCAAAACAAAATGATGTGTTGGATTTTTCAATAGAGAAAGTAAATTTTTACAATGAAATTTGGATGCTTCTGATCATGGTGTTGCAAGCACCATCACAGATAATGTGAGCTATGTTAATAACAATTCAAAAGCCCATTGGACTGGAGTCGTTCATCAGTTAAAATGGTCTGTTCAATCAAAGTTTTAAGACCAATGAGATTTTGTGGAGAAATTAATAATGAATCACCATGAATGAAGTAAGAGATTAGGTTGAGAATTAAGAGTATTTTTTTTAAATATCTAATTAAATAAATGAATCTTTTATTCAATGAAGTTCACCAAGCATACTAATTGCAAAATAACCGTGACAATATTTTACTAAAGTCTGCAAGAAGATACTTCCAACACAGACCAAGAAAGCAGAAAGAGAGGTCTAATGCTCTATCCCTTACAATTCACCCTCCCCTCACCCCCACCACATAGCAGCATTCACTCCGTTTCTCACAACAACAGAAAAGTGACAATGCGCATTCTACTGTTGTCGTGGTCCGCCTCTCCTCTCTTCCCTCCTGACTACGATACAGAGCATCTTTGGTGTTGGAAGACTGCTTCCCCGATTCCATGTTGGAAGTATTTTCTCCCGGACTTTAGGTTAAATTATATCAACAGCTAAGAAAAGTCATTAAATTAATACTGCTGGCTGAAAGAAAAATCTTTGTCTGCCAACAGGAGTAAAATAATTAAACTAACTGAAAACAACCTCAAGCTTCGATGAATTGATTTATTGAATTGGTTACACTAATAATGATGTTGAATTGACATTGCTTTATAACAAATGAGAATGATCAACGAACAATGATAGTAGTAAAATGGGCATCTTTTTGGCTTTACTACTTTTTGGTTTGTTGCCTTCCAGGAGGGGAAAGAATACAATGTTTAACGAGCGTGAAATATGATTCAATGGTTAACGCAGTAGGCGAAGCGGACTGCTAAACAGTAGGAATACAGGACTGTGAAGTGCGAACAGGAAAGAAATGGCTTTGCTTAAATTGGAGTGAGTTCATTCAATTGTAGATTGTATTGTGTGCAGTGGCTTACATAGTATTCAGTGAACTCTGTTTTTTTATACATGGAGCGCTGGATTCTTATGAATTTGGATTCTGGATTCTTTTTATAAAAATGTAATTTTTTAAGCGTGAATGAATAGTGATTGAGGGCCGTATTAATGAATGTTCTTTCGGGGTCTCTTGACTCCAGGGACTATTTAAATGTAATGTATTCATATAGGCATTTCAAATGTCCCTCGAGTCAAGAGAATTGAAGGAGGGTTCGTGAACCTCTGACAAAAACGTATTACCCTACCACCTTTGCTCTATTACCTCTTTTAAAAACCACTGCAATCATACATACTTTATAGAGTATTTTAATAGCAAGAAAAACTGAAAAAACGGGACAAATTCATCGTTTAAACTCCTATTAACCCCGGATATTTACCCCGGGACAAACCCCTATTAAATATCATGTGTAATGAATAATTTTTATAAAAACAAAATCTGTAATAGCTGAATTAGTTAATTTTAGTATTAACTTTTCATGTGAAATTTAACGACTTGCAGTCAAATATTTGTTAAGAATAAGTATAATAACTCACTTAATCCGGCCAAGCGCTTTCGAATCTATGAGATCCATCTTCAGAGGCGTGGGTTCCTAGATCATCATGTCAGTTTTTTGGTTAGAAGTGTTGTGGTTTTTGTAAAATGTGATCAAAAAGTTTGTGAGATTTAAAATTTAGTTGTTCATTGAGAATGTTTTGTTTATTGTGTGTGGTGTGTTTGTATATTTCAAATTGTTCCAAGGTGTTGAGTTCGTGTCCTTTAGATTTTATATGTAGAATGTGTAGGTTGGTACTGATGTCAGTAAAAGTGTGTCCAGTTTGAATGATATGGTTAATTTTAGTGTTTTTAGCTGAGTTAATTCCCATAGAATGAATAAAATTCACGAAAAAATAATCGTCAATAGTTTAAATAAATATGAAGTGTTTTCGTATACAATGAATACTTTCCATGGAAAAATAATCAGTTACGATTGTGGTAGCCTAAATTTATTTCAGTAATTTCTAGCCAATTTCAACTTCCACAACAGGTACAAGTCATTACAGTTTTCACCTTTTTTTCAACATTTCAACACGCATAATTTCTTCATTAATCATTGCTGTTTGTCAATAAGCCCATACATTTCAAACGTTTCATAATTTGTTTCCCTCATTTTCATCAAAATTTTGTAATACCTTCTTGTTCCTCACCAATGAACATTCACTTGTTAATAAAATCTATTTTTCAATTATTAAAATACAGTAAAAATCGATTTCAATGGTTTTTTCAGTCAAATTAATCTTCCCCAATTCTCTTTACATTTTCCACACAGTATTCAACACACTCCTCTGTTCTTGACCAATTTGTCATTGCATTCCACTGACTTTATCACTGGCTTGTTTCCCTCTTTTACATTACAATTTTTCTATGCCATTTTCGTCATATATCAACAATGTTCCTTCGCTGAACATTCACTTCTTCATAAAATCTATTGCTTGATCATTTAAATACAGTAAATTAATTTCAGTGTTTTTCAGTAAATTTTTTCTTTCCAATTTTCCCACGCACCATTCGACATACTCCTTTGTTCTCAACAAATTTATCAATTATTCATTCCATTGTCTTTATCACTGTCTTGTTTCCCTCATTTTCGTCATACCTTCCCGTTCTTCATCAATCTTCCCTCATCGAACTGCACTTCTTTCATCATATCTATTGTCTACCATTTTAATCAGCCACTCTTCTTCCAGCAATCTACGGTGGTCATCTCTCAGCTCCTGTTCTACACAATGGCCTAAAAGCCATCAACCGTTAACTGTCAGCAAGCATTTAAAGCCCATTTCACGTCGCCGATGTGACACCAAAAAAAGAAACAAAAAAAGACGAGAACAAAACAGAAAAAGACGAGAACAAAACAAAAAAACAACAGGAACCTTTTTGTGGCAATACACCTGTCAATGGGGATACAGTGTAGGTTAAACGTTGATTGCTCCCAGACAATCGTTGTCTAATGGGCGAATTCTGTTGGTTTAGTTTCGCCTATCAGACAATCACGGTCGCCGCATCCAAGCCTATCTCTTCTCATTCAGAGACTGAACTGTGCTCTTTGGACGTGATATTTTTCCAGGAAGTTTCAGTGTTTTGAAGATGGAGTAGCCTTGTTTTGGAGATGGAGTAACCTTGTTTCGGGACTGGAGTGTTTTGTCAAATTGTGTCAACACGATTTATGAATAGTGTCAGTGTAGGGCTGTTTCTTGTAGTTATTTAAAGAGGGTCTATATCAGTTTCATGGAGAATACTAACTTTTATATCCATATGGATATTTTCCATGAATAATCATTATGGACATCATCAATTCTATTATGTATTTATGGAGAAATTGGAATCACTAGAGATGCATCAGAGATGTATTCAATTTATTAATTGCACAAAAATGCTTTACAACCTACAGCATATCTAACTACTATAAAGAAAATTATGATAAATGCATGTAAAGTAATTAAAACATTATAAATTTGATCATTTTTTATTAATGTACCTGGTTGAGTTAATTCTGATCGGATTAAAATTCTTCTTATAGTTCGAAATAAATAATTATTGTAATTGATTTTGGCCTATTTTACATTTGGTACTGTTCGAGATAATAATTATGTGCTGTGTAATTGTATTATTTGCAAAATGTATCAAATTTATTTTGACGTATCAATTCAAAAAACTGATCAAGTTTGTAATACTGTTCATCAAAGTTTCCCTTGACAAATATAGTTGATATTAATTTTTGATTAATTTTTAGAAGTAATTGAGAATCATAAATATTGATGAAAGAAACTGGAAGGAGTGAAACAAAAGCAGAAAGGGGCAAATAAGAACATGAAAAAGTGAATTAAACTTAAAAAGATAAAAGTGTTCAAAAAGGTAAAAAGGGGGAGAAGAAATGAGAGGGGGAAAGGGAAGAAAGAGGGAGAGAAAAGAAAAGAAAAAAAGAAAGAAAGAGATATGGTGATGTAGGGGGAAATAGAAGGAATTGATTGACTTTTTTATTTTATTTTGTTGGACGTGGCGAAATTTAGAGCAAATAGTCCACACTTCGACTTAACCACGTCTAAAAATGCAAATCAAATAAAAAATTGTAACAATTGAAAATAACAATGTGGTAACTAAACAAAAAATAATCATTTCAAGTTACAACAGAGAAAAAAATGAAAATCATAAGTATTAGTTTTGAATAAAAAAAGAAGAAGCTACCTCCATAAAAAAATGAAGTGAAAAGAAAGAATGAAGAGGTAAGAATAAAAAAAAGCTGAATATATATTTATAAATTTCTTTAAAAAAGAACTGAAGAAGAAAAATAATATTTTGCAATCGATTATTTAGAAGGAGAAGATAGAAAGGGGATGAAGGATAAAAATAATGGGAATAATCGAGGGTGAAAATTAGTACGGTATTGATGTAGAAGAAACCAGCAAACTTTCTTAGTCACCATAAAATAGAAAACAGGGGCAGCAGCTCGTATTGAGATGAAAAAATTAAAGGATAAAAAGGTTGATTGACTAAATATTGACTTTTTATTTTTAAAAGACTTGAAACGTTGTATGTTACATTGGTAAATATAACAAACTTTCTTGTTTTATCATTAATTTGCTCATTCCACAAGTTCACAAGCCATCCATGAATTTCACCAGTTTACAATGTAAAACTTGGCTCAAATAGTATAATATAGGCTAAAGGATTAAAAAATAAATAAATATCAAACTACTTTTACTCGAAAATTTTCGTAGGTTGAGAATAATCAATAGAAAGCTATCGTAAAAGTTTTCATGAAAGTGTTAATTCCTGTTCAAACATTCCGGTAGCTTTAAATACAAAAACTTTAAAAAATCAAAACATTTGAATTTGGCAACCGGTCTGAGAGCTTTTTCAGATGTGATTGTTGATTAGATGAAAAAGTTGTTGAAGAGTTGTCATCACAACTTCGGGTTATATAGTTTGATGTAACAATATTGGACTGGTTTGACAGTGGTATTGAATTGTATTAGACAATTAAGAAATAAATTTGAACAAAATTTTCACTCTTGCTTTTCACCATTTTTTTATTGTTTTACTCAATTTTAACATCTAGGCTGCAATTTTGACCCATGATCCACAAAATAAGTAGGAGTTGTAAAAATAAACTTGTTGGAAGTAAAAATATCTAGTATCTTGGGCAACAATAGATGCTGAAAATGAAATTTGAAGAGAAGAATAGGAAATAAGTACAGCATCTTCAGTAGTCTTATATTCTACAAAAACTCAAATTTACATTTTATTCAACATAGAAAATTCTATAAAGTATCTACAGTAATTTATAAATAACTTGTAATTATTATTATAAATAATTTATTTATAATTTGTTTACAGAAATTAGTGAACTTGTTTACAGAATTAAAAATAATGAATGAGTAGTTTTAACCGGAGCTTGCATTTTAAAAGTGTAACCAGAGAAGATAATACTTGAGGCAAATGTATTACAAGATTCGACAATTGATTTAGATTTGATTTCTTATTACATTTGAAAGAAGTTGACCACAACTAGGAATAATTTTCCACACCTATTGATCATCAATCATGAAATGAATAATAAATCATTTATTTAAAAGTTCGGAAATTTTTAGGATTACTATTGTGTAGTGATCAGTATAATTGTTATGGCTCAATAATCTTGTACTGTAATTCAGAGAGAGAAGCTGTTAAAACGATCAAATATTATGACAAATAGCAATCGCATTTGTCACCAGTACCGTAGCTGAAAATAATAGGCAACAACATAATTTTCACCATTAAAACATGAATAATTCAGTGGTTACCAAAGCTTGAAAAACTCATGCATTTTTACGTCATATTTCTACTCCTGAAGCTACTGTATTAGTGTATATTGGAAAAAATAATAATGAAGGCTACTTTAATTTTGAGGTGATATTGACAGTTGAGTGAGCATGTTATCGGTAACATCATTACCTTATTCCATGACACACTTTTCGCCACCATCATTGGAGAATATGCGGTTATAACGGACCAAAAGGTGAAAATACTCATCAGGTCATCACTGTCCACATTTGAGGTATAACCAACAAACCCACGCATTCTTTCCATCGTATATAAATCATGTGTCTAACTATTGTCTAAACTATTATCATTTCACAATGGAAAAATCGAATGTGCTTGTTTTAGAAGAGATTAGTTGCAACTTCTGTAATTTGTAAGCTCAACGATTCAGTTGAAACCTTTAACAGTTTCTTCGCACCCAGAATCTTTTCCTTTTTAATATTGCATTTTGAGTTTCAATAGTGTTTTATTGATGAATATTTAAAATAAACTGTGTCTAAGGAAACATTCCATCCATGCGAAATGGCCATCACACGAATAAGTAATTGTTAAATTTACTAGTAAAGTCTATTTTCAATTATTATTTATGTTCAAATATCAAGTGAAACTATAATAAAATATGGATAATAAGATAATAAAATAATTTTGTTATAAGTAAAATATAACAAAATATGGAACTATAACATGGAAGTATTTTTTCTAATTGGATCTTCTGTCATTGTAGGAAATGAAATTTATTGGAAAGAAAATAAAAATGTACAAATTACAAAAATAAATAAATAGTTTCGTTACTGAATACTCATAATACAAATACAAAATATTATAAAAACAGTATTAAATTCAGTCACCTATATACTATATAGTACAGTATAGCTATACTATATACACATATACACTATATACTGAATATATTGTACAGTAGTGTAATAAGAAGAAACAGAAAAAAGTACTCCATTTGCAACCAGCAGTGTTGGAGTTACCTACCCTATAATTTGAACTTAAATAGACATAAACAAGAGACAGATGCCTCAATAAAAAATTATTAAGTGATTACTTTGACTAAAACAATTTACTGAATTTAAGGAGTATGAAACAAAAATAAAAACTTAAAAACGTGCTAACTTATAGACTGCAAGCCAAGGAGTATCATATTATTTATTATGTATAATTGATATGATTTACATAATTATTCACATAATTTATGTAAATGCATTGGTTGTATATTTTTGTTATTGGCAAAAAATCTATTATTATATTCTCTTATGTAATAATTAGAGCTATAGTAGTAAGTTATATATATGCAAAATAGTATTTTCTTTGGAGTTATGAAAGCAAATGAAAGTTTTGAATTTATTTTATTTAATTTATTTAATTTTTGCTTTGCTTTTTTAATATTTTGCATGTTTTAGAGTGTTAAATAAATTGAATTGGATTAATTCCAGAAAAGCTTGAACATTGAGAAGCGTAACTGAAAAAGCAATGCTATCTGATTTAGATTTTTCCAACATAAGATTTTGAGTAGTCGATTTGATTAGCAAAAGATTTTGATAAAGATTTTTCACAAATAATACTGCAGCACCCAGTTCTCAAAAAATAAACACTTCTTTCTAAACAGGTGAGAAATCATAAATTTATTAGAGAAGGTTATTTACGAATTAGCATTATCTTAGAATAACATTACGTTTTATTATGCTGTTGAATCAATCAATATTAGCATGAAAACACTAACAAAATGCAAGAAATTCTGGAAAATACTTGTAATGGTGTGTAAGACATGATATGAGGTATAATGGATATGCAGGAGTGCCTTGGAAATGGGAATTATTGAAAGTTTATACGGTTTGGAACTATAGATTAGAAATAGAGAAGAATGGCTGGAATAGGACAGTAGTATGAAAAAAGGAAGGACTAGAGAAAGATAGATAATTATTATAGAGAGATGGTCAATTAAGAGCACAACATTCACAATGTGGTCAAAGATTGCCAAATTTGAAAATATTGGAAAAATGTTGTACAAAAGACCAAAGCATTACAGTATTTCCAATAACAACTCAACAGTTAACAGTGTATAGTTACTAAGTTATACACTACTACTAGCCGGCAGACTCGCTTCGCTCGCCTTAACCGTCTAGCCAGGGGGCTCCGCCCCCTGGACCCCCGGGGGGTCCAACTAATCTATATCTATATAATCGAAATACCACTGACTTACTCACTCACTCATTCATCACAGAAATAGGTGATTTTGGGGAGAATTTTGTTACTATTACTTAGTATGCATCTAGGGTCTTAATCAAACATATACTTTTCATAAACGTTGGCTTTTAGCTATTGAAATTATTTTGGTAGCTCGGGATAAGTTTGCTTTGTTTGAAAAGACCTAACCTACTGAACTTGCCAGCCAAACAGCTTAAAGGAACAGCTGATAGAAGTCAACCGTTTTTAATCATATGGCAGACCCCTTAGCAGCGTTATTTACACTGTCTTTGAACAGCAAAAGACTTTGCACTTTGCATGTAGGCTACCATACAGTCGGAGCCTTGCAATATGTGGGAAACATAAGACTGGGTATGATGAAATGTTATTATGCCAGGTTGATGACATCTGTTAAGTGCAAATTTCAAAATATTTGGCTTTTTATCACCAAACTTTTCAAAAATCGTCGATTTTGGGCCCATTTTGGGGCTAATTTTGAAACTTTTTTCCAAGGTACATCTAAGGCCGATACTTAACATGAATACCACATTTTATCTGATTTGACCTTATGGTTCTCTAGAAATTGTTGTCACCTAAATTTTCAAAAATCTTCAGTTTTGGGCCCATTTTGGGGTAAATTTTGAAACCCTTTCTTAGCACGCGTCTAGTCCCCCTACTGAATACGTGTACCAAATTTTATCGTTTTTGGTCGAGTGGTTCCTGAGAAACTGTGATGAATGAGTCAGTCAGTGGTATTTCGATTATATATATATAGATTTCACATTTTTCGGAGGGGCCTTAAAAGGAACTTTTCTATTAGAAACTATGAAGAACTTTTCCATTCAAATCAATCGCTATCTCTTCGATCAATCTCCTACATAATAAATATGGCAATCTCCCAACAATGAGTGGGACCCGAACTTCTCAAACCAGAAAGTAATTTATGGACATGCAACAAATAAATTGAAGAATACGTTATTGCATTTGAGCTTCAAATCACAGGTGAAGCGGATTTCAACTTTCTATAAACAAGAGCAACTTAACTGACCTTGTAAACGACCATCCATTATTGCTATCCATCTATCCATTATTTCCAATGTGAATATGACGAACTCGTCTTGGATCGTACAATCAATTAAATTTCTCTTCACTTATTTCTTCACAATACTTAGGTTGCCAAGTAGAGGTCTTTGTTCTTTAAGTCATCAGCGTGATTAATATAATTCATCTTCAAGTCGATTAAATGTATAAAACACAACACGGTTTTATGCTGAAATTTTTTAAATATTTAAATTACTTATTTCTTAACAATAAATCACCGTATAGAGTTTGGCTCTTCAAGTCAAGGTTACATGTACTGTATGTTCAAGTCAATAATTAATTAAACGAATAAAGCACACGACACGATTGGGTTGTATGCTGAGAATTATTTTATGAATATTTTTTTTTCATATTTATAATCTTATTATGAATAATAAGTCGAAGTTGACACAACCACATATATTAAAAATATAGAGATACTAGTTTCGGATGCTACTTTATTATCAATCTCAAACAAACTAAAACTAAAGTACTGAGCAGACTAAACACGGAATGATACTATTGGCTAAGGGATAGGTTGACTTAATTGACGTTTTCTGATTGGCTGAAGGTCAAGCGGGGATAATAGTGGGACTTATCACTCCCACTAGTATCATTCCTTGATTAGTATATATTAAGCTGCTCTGTACATTAGTTTTAGTTTGTTTGAGATTGATAATGGATTAACATACGAAACTAGTATCTCTATATTTTTAATAAATGTGGTTGAGACAACTTCGTCTTATTATTCATTATGGATATCTTCCACAATATCTCTTTCACTACTACAAAGAAAGTTATAATCGTATTTATTCAACAGATTTTGAGAATCGATCTTGTTTCATTTAAATATTATGAGATGGATGATTTCAAATTAAATGAGTTCAAAACTAGCCTAAAAATGTGCCGTTTAACTACTGTATAATTAATTTAAATTTTCCAAAAGAGTCACCCCACCCTCCAAACACCGATAACCTAAACCCCCCCCTAAGCCCCCCTCGGCCACCCCATCATCTTGAAGGAGTATCTTTTTATCCGCCACTGACACCGACAAATTGTCATATTTCTAACTTTTTTAAATAAATCAATAAATGGTTGAATATGACATTTAATATCATAACATCTTTTTTCATAATTCGGCGTCATAGGCTATTATTAATTTGTTCTTGTCGTAAACATCATTAAAGTAGGACGTTAAATATGACATTTATAATTAATCCATGACAATTATAATTATTAAATATGACATTCAATAGGCCTAATTAATAAATTATTATTATAAAAATTAATAAATTCAGTTTCTGTATATTTGTCAGTTTGTTGAATTGTCAGTTACTTCAAACTAACTTGTGAGATACGAGCCGATATGGCCAAGTTTAAAATGAGTGCTGCTGTGCAGAAGGGTCACTATAGTCCAGTGATTAAGGCGCCCGACCAGCAATTGGGAGGTCCACGGTTCGACTCCCGGTAGTGCCTGATATTTTTGTACATGAGAATTCATCGATTTCCATCAGCTATTCAATGCTGTTGTCAATATCCGCCATTGCGGAAGTCTTCAGTATAAATTAATAGCACTTTGAGGAATTCGAAATTAATAAATTCTGTTTCAATAATTAGCATAGCATCCTTTTCCCATGATACTGCACTGCACTAGAACTTATCTCACAGCAAGACATGCATCTGTTAATGACCTTCTTCAAGGATTTACTGCGGTTCTAAAGCGGCCCATAGACGACCAACCTTGTCGCCAACTCAAGTTGTCAACTTGGTGTCCTTGGTTATGTTGGAGTTCATGTTGCGTGTCTGTGGCTAGGTTGGTGGTTGGAATTTTGGTTGGAGTGGAGGTTGGTGTTGAAGTTGCAGGTTTTTGAAGTAGGTTAAAAACTTTGGATTTTCTGTGGGCGGAGCCTTATGTTGGCGAACTTGTTGTAGTGTCTGTGGGCAGGTTGTCAACTAGGTTCACAACATCAGTTGAAATCTCGTGTCATCTTCGTACACTTGTTGTCCTGTTTCTTGATAGTTACACATTGCAGTTTTATATTTGACGATAAATTTGTTGGTTATTTTTTACTTTTCAATAATTAGTTAGTTTTTACTTTTTTAAAAATTTAGTTGACTTTTTTTAATTATAATAATGACGACAATTCCAAATAATGAGCTTTGGAATGATTTCTTTGTACTGCTGAAGAGCTTCCAGAACTCTGGAAAGTAAAGTCAGACGTTTTTAAAGATGGGTTAAAAAAGAAAAATGCGTGGGAGAAACTATTGCAAGTGTATATTAAAATCGATCCTGCTGCTAATGCAGATAGTTTAAAAAAAAGATTCGCCAACATTAAAACTTGCTACCGTAGAGAACTAAAAAAAGTGAATGCAAGTATCAGGTCAGGTGCTGGGGCTGAGGACGAATACGTGCCCAATTTATGGTATTTTGATCTACTTGACTTCCTCCATGACCATGAGGTCCAAATACCTGGATTGTATTGAATTTAGTAAATTAGAATGAGAAAACTCAGGGTACGTTGGTACCACTCTTTCATCCACATTTTTCTTTTTTTTCTTGGGCGACTCTCTTCATCATCACACAATTCATTCAAAATAAAAAATAACAAATGATTCTGACTCATTACTGTGAAATAAGACCGAAATATAATTTATTATTACGTATTAATAATAGGCCTACTATGTTAAAAACGTTAATTACGTGCAAGAAAGCTAGATGGAGGAAAGGATAATTTGACCCGAAGTGATGAGGCAACTGAAGTTGACAACAAAGTTGCAAACCAGGTTGCAGATTGAGTTGTAGTCTGTGGTGTCCAAGGACATCAAGTTGACAACTTGAGTTGGCAACAAGGTTGGTCGTCTATGGGCCGCTTAACACCAGAACTTTCAATGCCACTGAATAACGGTTAAAATATGCGCGTTGAATGGGCATAACGGCAAAAATATGACTATCAAGTTACAGGGAATGATGTTGATGTTCCATAGTGGCGAAGCTTCATTATCGAACTTGACCCAGTGAATACCAACGTCCACGTAATGCTAGATCATGATCACACGGCCAAGGCAATTTCACAGGCCGACGTTATTACTCGTTCTTGAAAACAGGATAAAACGCGTGATATTACAGGGATTTTTGTGGAAAGTCACGTCATTTTTGTTGCCCATCGAGTCTTGAGTGTAACAAGATGTATTAAAAAAGAAATATTGGATGGGATCTCTTGCTTATTAAAATGAGTAGGCTATAATCATAAGTTATTTGCAGCCTATTGTAGGTTTAATAAACAAATAGGATTTATAATGAGTGTAATTTTCTTGAGTGCAGCAAGATTCTTTAGAATGGTAATACTGTATTGTATGTATGTATATAGTACCATAGCCGATTCGACTGTAGGTGACTCTTCAGACCTCAACGCTATGTTTTAGTCCAAAGAGCGTACTACACAAACGAGGAGTGAGGTAGTTTGTGATTGCTTTCTTTCCTCACTGAGCTAACAGAATTTTATCAGTATGCCAAGCCCACCGAAACAAATTCTGAAGCTCTGTGCTTGACAGTCCACTCTCACCTTTACACAGGGTCTGGCTGCACAGGTGAGTGTGTATACTATCTAGCACACCTCTGAGCTACTTCCTGCGTCCAAGCCATCATTCGACAGAGACGTTTGGAAAGCAACACAATTGATGTAGCCTTTTTTGTATCTGAGATGATCAAAATTTAATTCATCTCAAGCCACCCACATACTGTATTGTATAGTGCTTAGTAAATCGAGGATGATCATATATTATTTGGAGCGAATGTATTTGAGGGCTGATAGATAAGTAAGATTATTAGATGAGTGTAATTTCAATGTATTATGGTTTGTTTCTCCATGAAACGAGGTTTGTTGCTAATGTTAGATATTTATAACTGTTATTAGATTTATTCCATGTGTTTTTCTGTTATGAAGAATAGTGTTGGCATTATGATTGGATTTAATTATGATTATAAATGTAGAGTTAACTAGCTGGGATCGGCTACAAGTCTTAGCACAAAAAGTTCAGCTAGAACCCCATTAAAAAACCCTTGAGATCATAACGCTCTCTTAAGGGTTGAGAGTGAAAGGGAAAGAGCTTTAGAGCCATAAGTGTTCCTTTGAAAAAGGGAAACTTTCTATCTATTATAATATTATAATTATTTGAATAGTAAAATTATTTTAATTTAACATGTTTAAAAGAGTCCCTCACCCGCAATTAGTTTTTTTAAACACTTCTAAAAACAATTAATAATTATTGTCGCCTGACATTTTAAATGTTTTTCTAGTCGGATACATAATAGTGTATTTTTTGTCTATCATCACACCAGTTTTATGTAGGTGCCAAGATTTTCGATTTCATTTTCTCGAGCTGCAACGGGATGAAGAATGGAAACACTCAGCATTCATAGATTAAAATATTCCTAGAATATTTTACATTCCTAGATGAAAACCGCTAAGAAAACAACATTTGAGGACATGTTGAGCTCTAAGCACATAAACTTATGGAGTTTTATATTGAAAGATACATTTCAATATTCAATTTGTACCAACACAACACGATAGATTATAAATGTATTATTCAAACATTCAAAGCAAAGCAATGGTCACATAACAATTTGTCACGCTCTGTGACTGTGATTCTGTTACAATTGATGGACTGCCAAGTGCCAATTGAACACCTAAACGAAGCGTGATATAAACTGTGATGATGAGTGATAATCCGTGTCAACCGGCAGACAATACTCAAGACCATTGTCATCTTGGAATGATACCTGTATAGGCTTTTATACCATGATATTGTGATAGTCAACAGATGAAATTGATATCATAATCTATCCAATTTCATTCATGGTTTGAATTGTGAAATGCAATCTTGAAAATTGACTGGAGAAGAGCTTTAATACGATTCTTACGATTTTTGGTAATTTTGGATGGTTTTTGATCATTTTGGATGATATTTGATCATCCAAATGATTTCTTATCATAAACAATATATAATATAAACTTGAAAAAAACACTTTTAAATGGAAACTAACTCACGTTATGGCGTGACGGCCGTTTCGCTCTGTTGTCTAGAGCATCGTCAGACGACCCACAGTACACTTGACCATTTAAAAGTGTTTTTTTCAAGTTTATATTACATATTAGTGGAAACAAGATGGATCTTCAACATCATAAACAATATACTGTATAACGATCCTGTAGATTTCAACTTTGCAAACTGAGGCCTACTTGGGGCTGAACTTGAAATACTCGAGGGTAAAAGATAGAAGTGATGTAAAGGTAATAATTTCTGAAGATAGAAGTTCCCAAATTGAATGTGACAACTAGATTCTCATAGTCGTGACGACATAAGGTTACAACAGGGACAGTACAGGTTATTTTTGGTATTATTCGGCCCAATAAAAAGCAAATCAGTATGATTGAGATTGATAATGGTGTAACAACCGAAACTAGTATCTCACTGTATTCAATAAATGTTGTTGTGTCAACTTCAAGTCTTATTATTCACGATTAAAAAGCCCTCACAAATGAAAATCCCGGCTATACAAATTATTGGATAGTTATTACTTTCTTATCAGTTTCATTGAAATTTTAAATACATTAGCATAATATAGAGAATAAAAATAATAAGGGATAATTTTTCTTCTACTTCATTTCCTTCACTTCAAAATATGGAATATAATAACAACTGATTCCCTTTATCTTTCCTGAAAAAGAAAGATGAATATAATCCGCCTGAAGTGGTTCAGAACCCACCTAAAACTCTAGGTCCAACTCATCAATCACCATCATCCAATTCATTAACTACGCACAGGTACCAAATCTATGTGAGTTTCATCCTAAAAAAAGTGTTACTGAGAGACCTTATCTCAATGAGAACAACACGCATTTTTCTGTTTCAAAATTTGCAAACTACTGTATTTATGCTTGTCAGTGATCTTCTTATTGTAAACCTGCAAGATAACTGACTTGGCACAATAGAAAAATATAGCTTTTATTGAAGGATGGAACACTCCTCGCTCCTCGCCTTTAGACCGTGGTAAACCCACAATTTCAGATGTGTTCCGAAGCACTGGGTAAACGATAATAAAGCAGAAAAGTCAAGTTCAACATGATTTCCATCCTATTTTCTCACAGAGAACCACAAATTAGGTTTATGACTTATTAAATTTCACTTCTGTAGGAGTAGTAATAGCATTTTCTTATTCCATTTGATTTTTTATTATTTACAATAATGAAATTAATTTTTTTCAATGTCAAATATTAGAAAGGACTATTTTTTATTTGTTGTGACATCGATAATTGAATTAAGTAATTGTTATATGAGATTGACAACAGTTCGAGATCAAAGACAGTGGAATAAAATCGTGAACAAACTATAGAGAAAATGCAAATTTTTTTTAGGAATATTGAATTTGCATCTTATTTATTTATTATGACAAAATTACAATGAAAGTGAAGGCACAACAGACTTGAGTCCAAAACTGCTCTCTTCACTAATTTTTAATGTTACATTTTCCAGAACATTGAGGTTAATACGGACTAAAAGATTATATTTGCTAAAAAACTTTACTTGAAAAATAACAAAATGATTTTCTGTATAATGCCAGCCTCTACCTCGAAAGGAATGCTTTTATTCTATGAAAGAATGGCAATAAATCTGAACTATTATTATTATTATTATTATTATTTTATTATTATTATTATTTTTATTATTATTATTATTATTATTATTATTTAGACATTTTTTTGTTTATTATTATTTTTTTATTATTTGTTTAGACAATTGAGGGCACTGCCCGAAAATTAATTTTTACCGACATCCACGCCCGTGCTGCACACCAAGGCTTCCTGCTGTTCTGCTGCACTGACAAAGGACAAAGTCACTTGACAAAATTTGTATTGTATATTATAATTTCTGTTTGTTGTGTGCTTTGTTGAAATAAATAAATTATTATTATTATATAATGTATTTTGGAAGTCTGACCGGTTTATTTCTTATATTTTATAATTGATATATTCTTTTCCATGTTTTGTCTCGTTTGATTTTGTAAATTGTGTGTAATGAGGATATAGGGCTACAGTCTCATTTAAACCCAAATAAAGAACATCATGTATTTATACGGCTACTTCTAACTACAGAGAACACAAAATAATTAATAAAGTTCAAACAAACTCACCAAAGACACAGTAAACTCAAGCAGTAGCAGAAAGTAAATTTCCGCAGGACACACTTGTTTAGTTCTTGCACTCGCGTTCACAGGCAACGTTCTACTAACTGAAGATGAAAACCGTTCAGCCGGCTGAGGAGAGTCGTCGAGAGTTGAACTTAGTAGGATGGGTCAGTGACGTCATTTGAAGGAACCGCTTCTTCCTAAGTTGGGTTTAGAAACCCCCTCCCACCTTCCAACCAAATGATTCAATAGCAACATGCACCAGAATCAACTTGGATGGCTCCAAATAATAATATGCAACTGTGACATAATGGGAAGGTGGTGCTTTATGGTGAACTATGTCAGGGTATGGAAAAATAGCTGCACAGGCTTTTTAAGCTGAATAAGCTTTTTCAGTTTGATCAGCTGTATTTTTCTACAATATTAACGTTATTTTTAGCAAATTCCGGCTTTGATTATCTCTTCAAACCTCAAAAATACGTTTCAGTCTACAGGGAAGGCTACACTGCTACACCCTCACGCTCGCTATACTCACAGCTCATTCATCATACAGTTGATAAAAAGTTACAATCCTTACTTCAATCGTTGAAAAATCCTTTGGTAAAAAGACTTATGACCCTCTTTTAAATTATTGAAAAATATTTATCAATGTTATATAGAAAAGGGTAACATTCTACTGAACTCTGACAGATAACCCTCGAGCAATTATTTCCAAAAAAATAATCAACAAACTTATCTATGATTATTTTTGAAATATTTTTATTTTCAAAAAGGATAGAAAGATCGGTGATGTGCCTCACTTCAAATCTTCACTTGACAAGCTATCTAAACTCCACTTACAAAGGTTCAAAACAATCCAACCTTTTATAAAGTAGTTGGTGGCATTTTTATCGTTTGATATGTTCACTTTTTAAACGACGAAGATTAAAACAAAACAAAAATATTTCCTCTAGTGAGCATAGCTTTTACATTGATCACATAAATGATAAATATTACTAAAAGAATATAATTTAACCTGAAGCAGTCATTTTGTCAAAGTGAGTAGTGTTTTAGTATTTATAGTTAGCATCTTGCTATTTAGGGGTCATAAATATTTAGGCTTACATAGAGCATAAAGGAAACACCACGAAGAGGGATGAGTATGTTCGAAAAATGATAAAATAATGTTGACAGGAAAAGAGATCAGACTTGTATGATACAAAGCATAAACTTCAACTATTGGAATGTCCTAAAAACAATGATAGCCCATGTAAATGGAACTGAATCTACATTTACTGCACTGTTATATAGAAATAAAGACTTTGAAATATTGCAATTGATCATTTGAGATGACGGTTCAATTACCTCCTGTGGTTATGATTTGATATAATATAACCAGCGAACACATAAGACCATTGGTCTTATGGGTTCGTTGAATATAACCTAAATGCTCATGAGTGTTATATTCAGGAATCAGTTCTAAAATTAAATGTTCTTTGCCGCAAAACTGAATAATACACAATAAAAGCTCTATTGTTACCTTATCAGCAAGTATGATGAGTTTCCATCTATCATTTCATACACTTCAACATGAATAATTCTCAAAAGCATTATTTTCATATCAATCAATCTTCCTTCTGCTCCCTATATTCTTCTCATTTTGAAAAGATTGTTTCCTTAGTTAATTTCATGCACAAATGCCAACATTATTTATTTGTTAGATATAAATAATATTATTATAACATGTGACTTACGATAGAAACGAAGAAACTACAAAACTCATGCGTATAACTGCGAAGACGAAGCTTATTAAAGAAGACAAAATTGAAATCACCTTATAAAAGCATCATTTTCAATACATTACAACTGGAGAATACTAGTTTATGTTGCTCAGTGGAGCACTGGACCTCAGTAATATGTATCGCTTCCCGGTGGTTCGGAACTTACCTAAAACTGTAGATCCAACGCATCATTTACCATCATTTAACTCATTACCCACGCACATGTCTCAATCTCAAACCTATGCGGGCTTCATCCTCAAAAAAAGAAGATATTTGAGCGTATTGCTTGAGCATAAAATATTTTAGTTCTAAAAGAAGTAGGATACTTCAGCATTAAATATTTCAAGGAGACTTGAAAAGTCTTCTGAGTGAATGATTTTCGAGTATCCCTGGAGCTATAGAAGCCTCAAGGTAGCTTCATAAATACGAGCCTAAGAGAAACTTTATCTTGAAGTTAATTTTCCTTTTCATAAATAAGACCAATAACATTGAAACAAAGAGTAAAAGAAAGTAAGATTTGAAAAAGTGGCATCTGAACTTATTAAATAGGCCTGACTCTTATTGTGTCATGAATACTTGTTGAATGTCAAGTGAAATTTCTCCTCTATAATTATTGTTAACGGCAAAAAGAATTGAATCAAAGGCTACTTTTATTATCAACAATGTTAAATGAAAATTTAAACGTTTCATCCGAAAATGCAAGTTGAATTACAAGTCAAAAAATAGATTAAGTGTTTAGGATGATAAGACGAGGCAAACCACAAGTCTTCTCTTCTCCACCGTTTCACCACAATTTTAAATATGCCTCCTCTTTTTTTTATTCTTCTTCTTCTTCCTCCTCAACCTCCTTCCCCACTCCTCCATCTCCCCCACCTCCTCCTCATCATCATTTTGGAATATCACTGCTTCTTTTCTAATAACAAAACTGGGAGGCTCTTTCCTATTCATTTTAACAGTTTTCCTGTATTTTAGAAAACGTTTACCTATCATTTACATTCCTCAATGTCAATTTTCACTTTCTGTTAGAACAATAGTCAGCCTAGGAGCTGATAGCCTACAATCGCATTTTATAAGAGAATATATTAAAGAAGGAGCACTCTTGAAACTATATATTTTTACAGAAATTATTAATTTAGAATTCCTTTAAAAGTGTTATAATTTATACTGAAGACTTCCACAATGGCGGATATTGACAACAGTATTAAATAGCTGATGGAAATCGATGAAATGAATAGCACTTAAAGGAATTCGAAATTAATAAATTCTGTTTCTGTATATTTGTCAGTTTGTTAAATTGTCAGTCATTTCAAACTAACTTTTATATATTTTTCTCAGTCCTTAACACCCAATGACTCGTCCAAATGTAAGAAAAAAGTTATAAAACGATAACTATATCGTTCTATTGCTCCCGTAACTCGGTTGGCTGAAATCCACACTGGTAGATCTGCTCTAAGATCTTGCTCTATGTTCATTATTATCCCCATTTTAACTGGTCCTAGACATCATTATCAACAAAGCTCCCAAGTTTTCAAACAGCAGCAAACCTAATCCAGTCTAATCATGATTTTATGTTCACAAACCATGTGGGGTAATTTACAAGCAGCGATAACATTTGCTCAAAGTTATGCACTTGGAAACGGTATTCCTATATGGTTGAGAACCATGTGGAATGTATTTTTGTATACAAATTTTGTATTAAATTATGTATTAAGTTTTCGTATTAAGTTATTAAATTATGTATTAAGTTTTTGTATTCAGTGATTAATTTTGTATTAAGTTATGCACTTGGAAACGGTATTCCTATATGGTTGAGAACCATGTGGAATCCTACAAAACCATTAGTTTGGAAGTTTTTGTATTAAATATATGATTGTAGAATTTTAGAGTGACTGAAATATCATAACATTGTGCATTGTGCTCTCTTGTTTTCCTAAACAATTATTTTATAATTTAGTTTCAATTTATTTAAAAAATAAGCACTTACATTGCTGAATAAAAAACTAATACATTCTTACATTTAAATAAAAACTAAAGTGTATTTACTGGTAAATGTAGCTAATGTGTCGTGATTAGTGTTTGTAGTAACTTAAGCATTATTACTGTCATGATAGTTTTAGTGAGTTAGTAAACATTGTTACTGTTTCATAACTCTTTGAAGCTCTGTGAAAGTGCACATGAACTTGTAACCTAATCTGATTCATCCAGGATTGCAGTTGGTAGAACATTTGAACATCTTCAGTGATGGTGATAATGTGATATATATCCATAATTAATAATACCAATGTTGACTCAACCACTTTAATTGATACCACATGAGATACTAGACTATAGTTTCGACTATCACGTTATTTACAGTCTCAATAAAAGTTAAATTGAGATTGATGAGACAGTCAAGATTATGGTCTAGTATTTCATGAGTTATTAATTAATATGGTTGTTGAAAACAACAACAACAACAACAACAACAACCTAACTGACAAAAAGAACAACTTAACTGCCAAGAACAAACAACCAAATTGACAACAACAACCTAACTGATAACATCAACAACCCATCTGACAACAACAATCATCAACATGACAACAACCAACAGCATGACAATGACAATATCAGTATCATTCATTATCTCAACATCTTTTGGATACTAAGTAGAGATTATCAACCCTGAACTTCTCACAGAAACTTTCGAGGGTTTCACCTGCCGATATGCACGTACAAGACAAGACGTCCAGATATCTATGATGTCCGCGTCATTAGTGGAGAGTCGGACGAAGAGGCCGGTTCACACTGTGCAAGATGTCCCCGATTCAGGTTACCGACCTGAACTCATGCTCAACGCTCAACTTGAAAGCACGCTAAGCCCGATTAAGATTTCTGACGATTGTCAGTTATCAGGATTGCCGTTATGGACGTGTAGGCGTTTATGAATGCCCAACTACACTAGCGGAAGCTCTGTTGGTTATAATTGTAGGTGTACAGAACAGCAGCGGTAAACGCAAGTGTGAACGCGTTTATAAGTTAGAAACTGATTGGAAAACAAATGATGAAAAATACTATTTTTCCTGGATTATTATAAATTGATGGAATGTAGGAGCTAGAGAAAATGACATTTCAAACTGATGATTCATATGAAGTTACTCGCAAGTTCACAATAGGATTTGCAGTTTTTCAACAGTTACCTGCCCTAAAGGGTGTGTTTTAAGCAAAGTGCATAGTTAACATTTTCGGGGTTTACTCTTACCATCTTTTGAAGATTTTTCACTTATTTTATCACTTATTGAAAATAAATTTACTAATTTAAACCGTGATAAACATCAGTAATTGATAGAAACTAACTGTAATACCCACTGTCACCTTATTCTTAATTGAAATTCCATCTTTGAAAATGTTACATCTAATAGAAAAATGAATCCTTCAATTCTAAATGAATCTATTGGACATGAAATGAGACGGCATTCAATTTTAAAATAAATAAATCTTTATTGCAGCAACTCCTGAGGTCGTCAGAAGCATTACAAATTGCCATATTTCACATCAAAATCATTTTGTCTCATACAACATACTAAAACGTTAAGACAGATAAAAACCCAAAATCACATTCAAAATTAGCCTAACAAAGGGGTAGAAAAATGAGAGTATAAATGATTCCAAATATTAATTGGATGAATCTGTAAACAGGTACGGTAGTTGAAATAAATTTGTGATGCAAAGATTTGGGAAGTGATAGCCGCGAGCCGTAGTAGGTATCTGTTCAATCAGATAGATAAGCTGCGTTCTCTTAGGTCCTGTTTGTAACGGTGACCGATTAGATTGGCCAGCAAAAAAGACACTGTTCTCTGCTGAAAATCGCTTCCCGGTGGTTCGGAACCCATTTAAAACTGTAGGTCCAACTCATCAATCACCAACATCCAACCCATTACCCACGCACAGGTCTCAGACTTATGTGGGCTTCATCCTCAAAAAAAAAAGGATCCATTTGATTTTTTGGTTGGTAACTTTCAAGTCATCAAAATATTAACATTTAAAAATCGTTGCATCGTATTTGATTGACCGTTTTGACGGTTTTTGACATGCTGTACCTGGTACTACCTTCACTTTTTACTATACCTTTGTACTACCTTATACTTTATAACAGCACTGTTATCAGTGAGTGTGTCAAATTTCAACCACTAGCTAATTATTACAAATCTTCAAGATAGCAAAGTTTTGTCTATTAGTGGTCTGATTCTATTAGCTCATTACAGGCTTTTATTCTATTAGCCAATAATATTAGTCCGTGTATGATACATGAAGGTTTCAAGTACCCAATTACTCATTAACGATTTTATCCTGGAAGCTTCAATTCACAATTATTACTGTTTTTTACTCCCAAACTCTAGAATTTGTAATTTATTTTTTTTGGAGGATGAAGCCCACATAGGTCTGAGACCTGTGCTTGGGTAATGAATTGGATGATGGTGATTGATGAGTTGGACCTACAGTTCTAGGTGGGTTCCGAACCACCAGGAAGTGATTTTATAGCAGAGAACAGTCTTTTTTGCTGGCCAATCCAATCGGTCACCCTTACAAAGAGTGACCAGGAGTTTCGTAGCTTATCTCCGATTGAACAGATGCCTGAATGATACGGCACCCGGCTTTGGTAATGCAAAGTCTTATTTTAATTGATGGACGTTATGACGCAATCTAGTTTGTTGAACAGTGAGAGAGAGGCTCACGATGAGTTACTACCAATTATGATGGTTAAATATCACAAAAACCTGTTCTAGAAAAATGGAACAAGCCATAAATAAACACAAATAAAAGCTTAGGTAGGCCTACTAATAAAATACAGTAATTACAGAGATGATAGAAGTGCACCTTCTATATATCTCAAAGTGAGCCTGGCTATGAACTTGGATAGTACATGGTGTAAAGAATAGAAACTTGAGTTATAAATACAACTCAAATAGGATTATTATAACTCAATAGGATTGCACATCCCTCTTGCAAGCCTAATTCGCTCATAAAGTTGCTTTTCGAACAATAATTGTACCGTTATAGTTAAGTCAAGTCGTAACTAGGAAAGTTATGGAAATAATTTTAATTTATCAATTTTATGTCCTTTTAAAGTGAAAATAATCAGCTTTTATTTCCGATTATTATCCTGCAAGTCGCGAGATTGATAAATGTCACTGGGATTATTTATTTATTCACTGTCAATAAGAAGGCATTTCTACAAAAAATAGTCTTGTGTTATCATGTAAATATTACTTTTTGTACGATATGTGATAGAACAAGCTGAGTGAGTTTGATTAGTGGGAATAATACTTATAGGAATAATAATAATAATGATAATAATAATAATAATAATAATAATAATATAATAATAATAATAATAATAATAATAATAATAATAATAATAATAATAATAATAATTGATAATAATAATAACCTTACACACCACCTGCATTTGTAGAGAATAACCAGATCAAAATCTACTGGGATGTACAAATGTTTACTGAGAGGCAAGTTCTCCACAATCAGCCCGAAATCCTGATGATTAACATGCTGAGGAAGGAAGCACTGATAGTTGACATAGCTGTCCAAGCAGATGAAAATGCTTTAGAAAAGGTGAGAAGAGGTGAGAAATTAAGAAAGTACCAGGAGCTAGCATAGCCTTTCAGCTAAAGAATATGCATGAATTGAACAGTTCTAAGATAGTTCCAATAGTGGAAACTGTGATGCTAAAGACAGCTGTGGAGAGCTGTAAATTGATTGGCCTTTCAGAGACTGGTGGAGAAAATGCTGAAGTCTGTTTTGCTGGATACATCCAGAGAGAATAGAAGTAATATAGTTCTTCTTCTATACTCTCTGGATACATCACGCATAGTGCGCTAATTATTAAAATGCACTTGATAAAACCCTGGATGTACAAAACAATAATTATCATGAGATGGAGGTTTAACGTTAATGTTCTTCCTTTCAAAGAACTAATCGTAAATGCGAGATAATAGTAACAAAAATAATGATACGATAGAATGTATCAAAATTCTATCACTGAATTTTTCTAGTTAATTTTTCAGACCTTGAGCTCCATTTGAAAGAATCAATTTTCCTCTGTGATGTTTTCCATGACGAAATACGGTACTTAATAAACAATCTAATATTAAAAATGACACTGTATTTCACTTTTATATATTGTTTTACTCACTTATATTGGAGGGATGCATTCCACTTCTGAAAACAAAGGCCGACGAAGCTTTTTTTCAGAAGTGAAATGCATCTCTCTAGCATATCCAATATAAGTGAGTAAAACAATACATAAAAGTGAAATACATTGTCAGTTTTAATTGTTAGATTATCAATTTTCCATCAACAAATGAAAAGATGATTGAATTAATTTGTGCTTATTGATCACCTCAGACAATTTATATTCTCATTAGTGCAAAACATGAAACTCTGCCATTTTTTCCTCACAAAATTACAAAACATTGAGTGTATTAGGTTTTCCTTTCCACTCAGAAATAAAAATTTTAATTGTCATTCTCTAAAATTAATTATGAATGCAGCAGTTTTCTCTACGGTACCCGGGAAAATATACTCATATCCTTAAAAATATTGAACCTTAAAAATTATATAAATTTTCTCCTAGATCAGAAAATTCCTGAACAGCCGGTGTGGATTAATTCTACAGAACTCAACAACCATCTCATGTCAAAAGCTAATAAAGTTATGTCAACAGTTATGCCGCGAATCGTAGGCCTAATCTAATCATCACGATCTAATTGATAAGGACACAAAACTTGAGCTCTTCCGTTTACTATGATATAACAAAGGCTAATTTCAGAGGTCAACCAATTAATGGCTACGTATGTGCTATGCTGCTTATGACTGTGCTGCATAACTTTCTCTGAAGACGCAATGCCAGATACACGCATGAACGGGGAGCTAGAATAGGCCCTTATCATTATTTGGAGTAGAAAGTTTTTTTTTACGAAATAGTGTTACTCAATCTCAAAAAGTTCCTTCCTCGTGAATCTCAGCATTGTCAACACCGACTTATCTATTTTGTCTCGAACTTTTTTTTTTTTTTTATAAATATCCAATCAGCTGTACACAATCACTGTATACTTTACACGAATAAAAAATGTCTAGATAAGTAGGTGGATTCACAGGTTTTAATTCCTTTGAATCATGCTATTTAAAAAAAAATAACCGATGTTCAAGCAACCACCCTTTTTTGTACATTTATAAAAAAAATCGCAATTACCCCCAAAGAGTTCTACAATTCGATTATCACACAGTTAATCTTCATTTCTAACTCAAAAGTTTTCAACTCTTCTCTTATTTTATTATCAAAACAATACCAATAATATTTCAATAATACTTGATAGTTTACTTAATAGATTGACAAGTGATAGCCCAGTGCTGTAGCAGGTATCTGTTCAATCATAGATAAACTACGTAACTCCTGGGCGCTCTTTGTAAGGGTGACCGATGGGATTGGCCAGCAAAAAAGACTCTGTTCTCTGCTGTAAATTCACTTCCTGGTGGTTCGGAGCGCACCTAAAACTGTAGGTCCAACTTATCAATCACCATCATCACTCAATAGCATCATCATTAACCATCATCATTGTTAAAGCATCATTCATTACCCACGCACAGGACCTAATATGGGCTTCATCCTCCGAAAAAAAAGAGAAAAAAGTTGTACAAAGTAAAACGTATTATTACATAATACTAGATTATTATCGTAGCATAATCTTCCTTGTGAACTAAAATTGATAAAGCAGGTAATTCAAACTTCATAAAGCATTTTAATCCCAATGCATTGGAATCCTATTGCATTGGTAAGTCGGTACCGGTAATTAGAATAAGCTTCTTAAATAATGTACTGTTAAACATAATTTATTTTCCCAGTCCTATTCTAAAGAAGATCGTTATTATACATTATTGTATGCTACTGTATCATCATAATTAAAATTCAATGCACTGTACCTGACGATTCATAACACTGTACCGTTACGCAATTACTGACTTATTGTCCAGCGGTTATTCAGCAAGTGTAGGATCAGGATGCATTGTACCTCACCATCATTTATGTGCTATTTTTGGTACCCAATGAATCTCAGGCTCCATTGTGATGGATAAATGGACAGATAAATGATTTAAAGAATAATATTCAATAGATTTCGATTTAGAAAGACAAAGACACGTATAGCATAGATAAAGAAATGTATCGATTCTATTGAAAGCCAATACATTTTGCAAAATTCAGTCCATCATTAATTGATTTTATATTGCTTTATTAAGAGATATGGGGAGAGAAATGGGAATGAAACATTTGATTCTCGAAGTTGAATTGCCCTTTTTCACATTTCCAGCCTATCCTATCCCAAACCTCACAAATTTGTTTTCATGTAATTCAAATATGCCTTATTGTGGTTTGAGATGAATTAAATTTTGTTCATCTTAGGCTCAGGTACAAAAAAGACTACATCAATTATTGTATTGCTATCCAAACGTCTCTGTCGAATGATGGCTTGGAAGCAGGAAGTAGCTAGATATACTCAGTAAATTGAGGGCCGCTTAGCGCAGTTGGTTGGGGCGTCACAACTTCAGCTTGCTGTCGTTTAAGTGATCGTGGGTTCGAATCGCGCTCCACCGTCAGGCATTTATGTGTAATCATTCACCTCATTACCCACGCACAAGTCTCGGACTCATGTGGGCATCATTAGCATTAAAAAAAAAAACTTTGGGATCTTGGGATCAAGATGGCAGCGTCTAGTAACCAGCAAAGTTTTTGTGGCGTGTGTGAAAATACCGTGAAAGAAAATGATAGCGCGATGTGTTGCGATGGTTTTTGTGCCAAATGGTTTCATATTGGTTGTGTTAATGTCTCTATTACTGAGTATTGCAAGGTTAAGGGTCTGGGGGGTGATTTCATGTGGTTTTGCGATGGATGTAGGGTTAAGTTCGCTGCGTTGATGTCTGAGCCTGTCTGTGGGACCAACTCTGCTAGTGCTAGTAAGGGAAATAAAAGTGTTTCGACTGAAAGTTCTGAAAATATAAACCTGAGTATAGTTCTAGACGAACTCAGTAGACTGAGTGAAAACTTTGTAGCATTAAGTACAAGGTTAGAAATCGTCGAGAAGAAAAATATTCTGTGTGAACAAGTAGCTAGGCCAACCCATCTCAACCTAACTGTAAGTGACGAGAATATTAAAAGTCTCATAATCCTACCAAGGCCACCTGGAAGCTCATCAGTGATTCTTACAAGACATGGCCGGTGACAAGATGCAAGCAGAGTCCAGATGAATTCTACAGTGCCTTCCTGAATACTGTGACTGATATTGTTGATGGGTTCTCCACTCCAACTACAGATTCTATTTTGATAGCGCCTCCGTCACCTCAAATGTTTTGTCATTTCTGGCCAATAAGTGGGGATGAGCTGATGGATATTGTTGGGAGCTTCAAGACTACATGCAGTCAGGATATTTATGGCTTGTCTACATTTGTCCTGAAGAAAGTTGTGTGTGCTCTGGTGGGTCCACTCCTTATGTTGGTAAATTCTTGCCTGATAGAGGGCATTTTCCCTGATTGTCTCAAGATCTCTAAAACGGTACCGATTTTCAAAAAGGGTGACCCATATAACATTGGCAGTTTCAGACCTGTTGCCATTGTGCCAATTTTGGGCATGATTATTGAGACAGCCATGTTGAGACAGATGAAAAATCATTTTAAAGTAACAACTTGTTGGGGGACATGCAGCATCGTTTTAGAAGAGGATGGTCCACTACCACAGCTGTGCTCTCTTTGGTTGAAAGGATCCACAAGGCGTTTGAGGAGAGGGTATCAGTGGATTTGGTGCTGTGTGATCTCTCTAAGGATTTCGACTGCATATCACATGGCATTCTGTTGAAAAAGTTGACCAGATATGGTTTTTGGGGCACAGCATGGAGCATGGTGGCTGATTACCTAAGAGACAGAAGACAGGTTGTGTCAATAATGGGCGCCACTTCAAAGGAGAAGGATGTACCTCATGGAGTGCCACAGGGTTTGGTGCTTGGCCCATTGTTATTCTTGATAATGGCAAACGACCTGAGCCTGGAGGACTCCAGTCTGCTTTTTGCTGATGACACCACCATTATCAGTCAGGGCAGCAGACCCCATTATGCTGAATCAGAGCCCATGAACTCTTCTTGGAAGCAAAAAAGTGGTTTTCAGCAAATAAATTGAGGCTCAATGAGAACAAGACCCAAGAGATGTTGTGTACTCTTGGCAGCACAACTTCGAATATGGCACCAGTTATCCTGCTTGGTTTTACCATTGACACAAAATTATCCTGGGAGCCACATATAACTTCAGTGTGCAAGAAGCTGTCAAGGGTCATCTACCTACTCAGAAAAATGAGAGTGCTCCTAAGCATCAACCATATGATGATGCTGTACCATGCAGTATTTGGCAGCCACATCCAGTATGGCATCTTGATCCGGGGCACTCTGCTCATGTGGAGGACATTCTCCTTCTTCAAGAAAGGGCGCTCTGTGTGATGACTTACAGCAAGTATGATGCCCATTTTCAGCCCTTGTTCCAGCGTCTGGGCATTCATACAGTCTTTGGACTTTATATACTGGCTTCGCTGCTGTATGTCAAGAGAAACGTGTCATCTTTCCTGAGGAGAGAACAAGTGCATTCTTATGGCACATGACAAAGATCTAACTTGAGTGTACCTCACTGCCGATTGTCAAGGGTGAAGGATAGTTTCCCAGTGCTGGCATTGAGGATGTACAATAGTCTGCCAGTCCCAGTGAAGGAACGCCCTTTCAGTGCTTTTAAGTTCTCTGTATCAAAGTGATTTATCGGGAGGAGTTTCTACCAGCTGGATGACTTCTTTGCCGACAGCTTTGCTGGGCTGTGACACTGCCTCTAGTGTGTTGAGTCTGGTCAAGGTTCGACCATTGTATTTGTTTTATTTTTATTATTGACACGATCTATCCAGGAATGCCTGGCTCATGATCAAGAAATTGGATATTGGATATTGGAACTCAGAGGTGTGCTAGATAAGTATAGAGACACTCACCTGTGCAGTCAGACCATGTGTAAAGTTGTGAGTGGACTGACAAGCATAGAGCTTCAGAATTGTTTTTGGTGGGCTTGGAATACTGATACAATTCTGTTAGCTCAGTGAGGAAAGCAATCACAAACTACCTCACTCCTCATTGTGTAGTATGCTCTTTGGACTAAAACATAACTTTGAGGTCTGAAGAGTCACCTACAGCCAAATCGGCTATGGTAGTCTACCATATACATACAATTCAGGAATCTTAAAACATTTTATAGAATATTGACTCCCAGACAAGTACCCTTCACCATAAGAATATTAGACCTTATAACAAACAACACTGTTCCTGGTAAATAGCCAGGATAACAACAAATTATTCACCCGATCACTGAACAGCTTCAAGTATTTTGATATTACTACAATAGTCATCAAAATTGGATTGATTTATGTGTATTTATAGTGAGTCTCGATTTCCCAATAATCCGAGTTGAATTCTTGGATTTCTTGTTCCATAACAATCTGCATTGTTAATATTAACTTTTATTGTAAATTCAAAGACTTGCAATCAATTTTAATAGTTGTGAATAAATAGTATTTCTACTAACCTTTGGTCAAACGTCTTCATGACTCAAAAACGTTTGGTCAAAAGTGATTAGAAATATTTTGAATAATAATAATAAAACGAAGTTGTCACAAACACATTTATTAAAAATAGTGAGATACAAGTTTCGGTTGTTATACCATTATCAATCTCAAACAAACTAAAACTAAAGTACAGAGTAGCTTAATATATTCTAAACATGGAATGATACTATTGGCTGAGAAAGAAAGAGGCTGACTTTCATTGGAAGTTGTGATTGGCTGAAGGCTATAACAAGTAACGCCCCCTAGTGGGAGGAGTAACAAGCAAAAATAAGAGTCAAATCAAGAACCAAAAACCGTGAACATATAGAAAGCAACAAAGAAGAACAAAACACAATTAGGCTAGAATTGAATCAGTGAGCTTCAATTTTTCAATTTTAAATTGATTCAATTCTAGCCTTAATTGTGTATTGTTCTTCTTTGTTGCTTTTTAGAAGTTCACGAATTTTGGTTCTTGATTTGACTCTTATTTTTGCTTGTTACTCCTTCCACCAAGGGGCGAGACTTGATATGGCCTTCAGTCAATCACAACCTTCAATGAAGGTCAGCCTCTTTCTCGCTTAGCCAATAGTATCATTCCATACTTAGTATATCACACTAAACATATATTAAGCTACTCTGTACTTCAGTTCCATTTTCATATATATAGTCTATAATATTTCGTCTATATTCAATAGTAGAAATATTATTTATATATAATTAAAATTGACTGCAAGTCGTTGAATTTACGATAAAACGTTAATCCGTGTTGATTGGAGCTAGCATGTAACACTTGTATATTTTCTGCTAAAAGGTTTTATACACAATAATTAAATATAATCAAATCTCTTTGAACGGTTTTCAGTGCTTCATTTCGTGTGAAATTCCTTCTAATATTATCAACCAAAAAATAATAAAGATGATATTTTTTTTAGATAAAAATTTCCATTGGGACTAGACCTACAAAAATTGTGATTGTTTACTAGAAAATTAAGTTTAAAAATCAGTTTTAAGTTGAAAGCCTGCTGCTCCTCCACATTCGATTCATTCGATTATATTAATTTGTCTATAGGAATAAATAAACACGAATCAAAAAAAAACTCGGAAGATACGGAAAATTACTGAGTTTTTCCAAGTAACTAGGTTTAATTATTTCATGAGTACATCATTTTAGAGTAAGGACTAATAGGAACTCTAATATTTTTTAATCAATTTTATAAATTCAAATGGAATTCATAAAAAACATAGCATTGAAATATGTTTCTTTATTTCCTATGCTTTTTTACCTGGAATATTAGTACTGTACCTACATCTTTAGAACCACTCTTCAGACTTTCTACAGATACATTTTTCCAACTTTCTTTATTCTCAATAATTTATTAGATATTACAATAATATTATTATCTATATGAGATAAGTATTACACAAACAAAGCTTCGGGTTATCAAGGCTTAATTAAGTTATTGGGACTAAAGAGTATATATCAAACAAACATTATGTTTTACTAGGGATTGTGAAAATAAACAATGACAAATCATTCCCAACTAGGGATTGTAAAAATAAACATTGTACAAAACACTCCCAACATTCTTTCGAGGTTACCTCATCGGTGATTCCCAATTCCACATGAATTCTTAAGTCAATAATAAATTGATTAGCTTAATTTGTTTGCCAGGACTAACAACTAACAACAACTACAGTTCTTTCTAGGAAAATCACCCTTCGTCCCATTCGTCTTCTGCTATGATAAAGCACCGTTACCTAGGAAGCAGGTCATGTCATAATAGTATTACGAATCAGTAAACAGATTTGTGAAGCTCCAGACTAATGGCGAATTGGGTGTTCATTGCGCTTATTACTCTATTTATGCTACAGCAATTTATGTGATCTCCAGGGAACCCGTGCCTGGTGTCTGCTTTATAAAAAACAGTAAAAGCTCACAAACTGCCATCTTTTACTTCTTCACGCCCGTAAATTATAACAGAATCGCCTGTAAACGTTCACCGATTAGACTACGACATGGTTTAAACGATTTGATCGACTGTGACTGATGTAAAAGACATAATTTTAGCAGGTGAAGAATAGGTGAGAGGTTCCAACCTGAATTATCATTTCTATTTTATCTGTAATGTTTTCCATGACGAAATACTTAATGAACAATCTAATATTAAAACTGACACTGTATTTCACTTTTATATAATGTTTTACTCACATATATTGGAGATGCTTGAGGGATGCATTTCAATTCTGAAGAGACTGATGAAGCTTTTCTTTAGAAGTGAAATGCATCCCTCAAGCATCTCCAATATGTATGTGTAAAACATTATATATAAGTGAAATACAGTGTCTATTTTATCATTAACTTTTTATGATAAATTTAACGACTTGCAGTCAATTTTAGCCTAATAGAGAATGAATAAATATTTACTCACATAGGCTGAAACGTTGTCGAATCGTGACGATTCATTTTCAACAGCAACCCTGCAAGGTTGATTTATTGATCGTCAGTGTCCTGTTAGAATGTAACTTGGTTATTATTGTGAATGAAAAGTTTGTGTGATTTAAAATTTAATTGATGATTGAGGATGTTTTGCTTATTGTGTGTGGTGTGTTTGTATATTAATAAATAAATGTTTAATTTCTCTTCTAAAAATAAAGTACAATTCAAATACTAAACTCGCTTTTTTTTCGACAAGAGAAATCAGGTACTCCCGAGATAATTCTTTTTGGGATTTACCAGCTAGGAATTTTTTTAAATTTAAATATGTTCCAAGGTCAACTTTAGATTTTATATGTAGAATTTCTAAGTTGTTATTGATGTCAGTAAAAGTTTGATGCGGTTGAGGGAGGTCGATTCGGTTTTTGTATTTAATGCCTGTACATGCTCTTTATTGTATAGTTGTTTGAATGCACAGCCTGTTTGTCCTATGTAATTTTTTTTACAATCAAAGCAGTTTAGTTTGTAGATCCCTTACGCCGCGTCTCCACCAACCGAACATTGTTGGCGAATACAAAAACGGACAAACATTAAACATATGGGTCACCGAACATGTTCGTGAGTTCAATTGAAATGTTCAGTCTGTGAGTGAACAGTGGCGACCAACAACAGGTTCCCACCACTACTCCCACCACACCGATCATAATAATGTTCGAGAAGGCGTCCACACCAAACAATGTTCGGCGACAGCAGATAATTCCAGCAAACACTGTTCGCCGGCATGTTCGGTTGGTGAAGACGCGGCTTTAGAGACCGTATTTGTTTGTGTTCAGTGTGGCTTAGAATGCAAGTGCGATTTTTATTTTGTTTTTAATCCGAATGCGACAGTGTAGCCGGGTTTTTTTTTTGAAGATCTTTGCTAGTCTGTTTGACTAATGAATGTCATTTTGATGTATTTTTTATTGGTGGTGTTGGTGTTGATTGTTATTGTATGGTTGAGTTTGTCAATTAGGTCATGTTTGTAGCCGTTTTTATCAAATATTTTTCAAACACTAGAAGTGGGTTCTTGGAGGGTTGATAATTTTGACATGTTGATGATTACATTTTATTTTTTTGATATTACAATTAATAATTGCTTACAATATAGACGTTAATAAATTTTGAATTCACATTGTAATCTTATTAATTGTAATGGGTAGTCTAAATGGGAGCAGTCGAACTGCACACAGTCGTTCTCAGAATTCATAAGGTGTTACTCCAGAGGTTAGGTTAGGTATAATCCGCTTAGTAATTTCTTGACCACATGCGCAATTTGACCCTATCCAGTCTAAATAAATACAGTAAAATAGGTCGGCAAACATTCAATGAATGCTATTGGTCAAAAAAATTATGCCACCGCCTGGATCCCAAACAGGGTTGGCCAATATAAGCTAAGAACCACCATCGCAACCACCATAACAATAACAACCATCCACCATAACCATTTATGCTACGGTGTAATGGTTTTTTTTGAGGTTTCTTCTGATAAAGCATTCATCTGATACTTGAGCCTACTCATATTAATGATGATTTGATCCTTTTGATACTACAATCAACAATATTATTGTTAAATTCAGACGTTGAAAAATTTCGAAATTTTTTGAGGATGAAGCCCACATAGGTCTTAGACCTGTGCGTGGGCAATGAGTTGGATGATGGTGATTGATGAGTTGCGCCTACAGTTTTAGGTGGGTTCCGAACCACCGGGAAGTGATTTTACAGCAGAGAACCGTGTCTTTTTTGCTGGCCAATCTAATCGGTCACCGTTACAAACAGGTCCTACGAGAACGCAGCTTATATCTATCTGATTGAACAGATACCTGCTACGGCTCGCGACTATCACTTCCATTATGTAAAATGTAATTGAATTATGTAATAATGTAAATTAAGTAAATAAATTATGTAATAAATTAAGTAAATTATGAAATATAATAAGATATAAAGAACAATTTCAAATCAAAAATTAGAGAAACTGTTTTCCCATTTTCATCTTAAAAAGCTGTAGGTGATGCTATTCATCAATGTAACTGGAATCTTTCGTGTTTCGGAGGACACATTAAGTCTGTCGGTCCCGGTAGCTAAAACAAGTCGTTAAGTTTATCAGAGGTATTTAGGAGTGACTCGAATTCAGCTTTTCTCTCTTCACTCCATTTTGTTCCAACTCTTGGAGGTTTTGTCTCTGGTATAACTTCCCATTTATAAAGTTTTATTCTGAAGTTTTTTCTATTGTAAATTTCTTTGTTCATTATTTTGGCCAGTACTAGGTCGTTTTTAACATTTTGTATCAATTCTCCTCCATTGACAAGTGACGCTACATTTTTATTATTTCTATTATTACTATTATTATTATTATTACTATTATTATTATTATTATTATTATTATTATTATTATTATTATTATTATTAAAATATTATTATTATTATTGCTATTATTGGAATAAAATCAATATAAAAGAAAATCTTAATCATATTGGGCTACACGCATACTCAAAGTCATGGCGAAGCAGTCAACAAGGATTACATTATTTTTCTTTCTCCAGCTTTTGCATATGAATGGTTAAAAACAAAATTATCTTCACATAGATATATACAATAGTAAAATCAGATAATGCTATTTTTATAGTGCAAAGAATTATGTAAAATGATCTCAATTGTATAATCTTAATTGATTTTTTTTGTAGATTACGTCTTGGAGACTTCAGTTAAGGAGTATAAGTCAGTTCAACAATTCTTATACACTAGATACCATAATTACTATATCAATTAGTTGAGGCGAGGCTTAATTTTGATGTGAAAGGAACTCTTGTACACTATAAAAAACTTTATCAACTAAATATTTTTTCAATTGTTTATTAAATATTTCTATATTTTCAAGACTCTTTAAAAACTGCGGTAGCTTGTTGTAGAGCTTCCTACCAATATAACTAGGTTTTTGTTTGAATCAGTGGTGGATCCACGGGGGGGGGAGGGGAAGTTTCCACTCCCCACCCCCGAAACGGAGAGGAAGGAGAAAGAGAAGAGAAAGGAGAAAGGAGAAAAGAGAGAAGAAGAAGAAGGAGAGAAAGAAGAAAAAAGGAACGAATGGAAATAATGATAGAAAACATGGAAGAAGTGGAAAAGAGATGACAATAGAAATTAGTAGGAAGAGAGATAAAAATGAAAGAAGACGAAAAACGTTAAAAATAAGGATAAAATTAAAAGTAGAAGAAAATGAAGGAGAGTTCAAAGTTGTTGATAAGCGAGAAAAATGAGACAAAAATGCCTAACCAACAATTAATTTTCTATTGCAAATATTGTGTACTTCAGTACTTGGTCTGAAAATGAAGCCAGTTCTGATAGGGGTTTCTGGATTATGTAGCTTATCAATACATGGCTGAGGACTATTATGGCAGAAAAAGCAGACTTGTTTTATTAGCACTACTTTACATTCACTCAGATAATCACTTTAGAGCCTAGATCCTGGATCCTCAAACATTTTTTGAGAGATTTTGGCTGATTACAGAATAGTTTTTCAATTGCGAATAATGTATGTAGTTTTTCTAGTTAATTTCATTTTTTTCATTAACAGCTTGTGTCAGTGGCATAACTATGGGGGGGGGGAATCAGGGGGAAATCCCCCCCAAGCCTAAAGAAAATTTGGAATTTTAGCTGGCCATTGTAAGACAATTTTTGGCAAGGGTCAAAGATGTCTGGAATCGCTAAAAATGCCGTTTTGTAGGAGATTTTTTTTAATGTTTCAAGGAGTACCCCTCAATTATTTTGAAAGAAATTTTCAAATAGCCTACGGCAGAGTTTCCCAAAGTGTGGTCCTGAGAAATTAAAAAGTAAACATTTCAAAATTTTTTTTACATAGTGCTCTTTGATAATTAGTAAAGTGTATTTTCCTCAAATCTAAATCATATTGCGATGGCAGCAGCGTGTAGCGCTACCATCATAAAATCATTTATGTTATTTACGCCTCTACAATTGGTATGTCAATGTCTTGTTGTACTTGTATTACTATGGGGATGGGTCATGGGGCAGTGAAGAGGAGTGGGGAAAAATAGGGGGTCCGCGAGGACGGCTTGGTTTCAACGGGGGTCCTTGGAGCCAATGAGTTTGGGAACCACTGGTCTACGGCACTGTACATTGCCCCAATCTGGAGCATTGAGGGATCAAATATAGAAAAGTGGAAGTTTCAAGTAAGGTCCCGGTTCTCCCATCAACAGTAACACAAGAACTAGACAAAATTTACTTTGACACAACGTGGGTTGAAGTGTTAAGTTAGAAGAATTAAAGCCTAGAATCACTTGACATGAAGAGTTGTAATTTTGTAATTGAGAGTTGTAATTTTTAAAAAATTTTCTCGGGGAGTTTCTCGAACCCCCGTTCTGAAATAAATAGCCATGTATATTGCTTCAATTTATCGTTAGAGGTGTACTACTCCAAATTACAAATTACTATTGTAATTATTGTACCGAGAGCCTGACCCTCCTGGCAACATCCCCCCCCCCTTCCTAGACTGACCCTGTAGTTATGCCACTGCTTTGTGTGATGTAGCGATACACATTAAAAGGTTATTAAAATTTGTATTCAAAGTATATCATTACAGGCAATAGGTGAACAATTAAATTTGGAAAGTGAGTTTCATTTCAATTGAAAATATCCTTAAATTGCCTCATTTTCAAACACCCTGGACCACCCCGCTCCCCTGGCAACCATACCCCACTCAGGTATTCCCCCCCCCCCAAAACTGCTGCTGGATCCGCCCCTGGTTTGAATAAGCTACTATTAACTGATATTAACTACGGTTTGAAATGGCGAAGTTTGGACAAAGATTATAGTCCATTCTTGACACTAACTAGGATGTGGAATAAGAAAAAGTAAAGATAAAAATTTGACGGAGAAATAACGGACAACTGTATTCATATTATCATGATCATATTCTGTATCACATTTCATGATCATATCAGGAGGAGGAGGAGGAGGAGGAAGAGGAAGAGGAAGATGAAGAGGAGGAGGAGGAGGAAGAGGAGGAGGAAGAGGTGGTGTAGAAGGAGGGGGAGGAGGTGGTGTAGGAGGAGGGGGAGGTAGAGGTGTAGGAGGAGGAGGTGGAGAAGGAAGAGGAGGAGGAGGACGAGGAGGAGGAGGAATAGGAGGAGGAAGAGGAGGTGTAGAAGGAGGGAGAGGAGGAGGTGTAGGAGGAGGGGGAGGTGTAGGAGGAGGGGAGGAGGAGGTGGAGGGGGAGGAGGAGGTGTAGGAGGAGGAGGTGGAGAAGGAAGAGGAGGAGGAGGAGGAGAAGAAAAAAGAAGAAGACGCAAGATGAAGTTTGGAGGCTACTGGCTAGATCAAGAAAAAGAAAAAGTTGAAGAGAAGAAAGAGAAGTGAGGAGGCTAGTGGCTAGATCAAGTGCATGGCTATTGGCAATTTACAGGGCCTTGACCGCTGGAGTATGAAGCCGCTAACTGGGTCAATAGCTTCCAAGTTTCCAGTCGGCCATGTCTGAAGAAAGGATCACATGTCGCGGCATACACTGTAACTGCTATTACTACTACTAGTTACTAGTAGTTATACTACTTGTTACTGCTGGACTCACTGTTACTACTTGATACACTGTAACTTGTAACAGTAACAGTTATCACGGATAACAACATTAAATATCACTGGGTTGGTATACACGAATTATTTGGTTACGTCTAGCCTCTAGGTCTGACTCTCGTACTTGCGAATTCAGGATTGCGGATTTTAAGTTTGCTGACTCATTTCCGTTATCTTTTCACGGTATTTATGAGGAGAATTTGACTTTTTTTCTCTTGGGCATGGAGGAATAGGGGGGGGGGGGGGAAAGAGTGTCTTTCGTTTCTGACTTGAATAATAATTATTATGAACCTTTCTTTTTCACCTATCATTAATATTTTTCAACAAATCCATTTCATGACATTAGCAAACAGGAATACATTCATATTCAATTATCACGAATATTCGTTTTCAATAATAGCAACAGTTTACATAAGTAAAGGCTCTTTTATGTCTCTGAAAAATCAGACATGTCTGGCACGGAAAATTCCCAAGGTTTAAGAAGATGAAGCCCACATAGGTCTGAGAACTGCGCGTGGGTAATGAGTTGGATGATTGTGATTGATGAGCTGGACCTACAATTTGAGGTGGGTTCCGAACCGCCGGGAAGTGATTTTACAGCAGAGAACAGTGTCTTTTTTGCTGGCCAATCTAATCGGTCAAAATTACAGCCTACATGCATACTTATTTATCATCTATCTATCTATTTATTTATTCATTTATTTATTTATTCAGACAAAGTATAGGTATAGGAATGTGCCTACATAGGTAAAACCTGTGTGTAAACACGAGTTGTTTGAAACGTAATAAATATCAGTATAGAACTGTATATAAACAGTATATAAAGTATAAACAGTATATAACAGTATATAAACAGTATATAAACCTGTGCGTAAACACGAGTTGTTTGAAACGTAATAAATAACAGTATAGAACTCTAGTAGACTATGAATAAATTTAAAAAATATTTTTATAAAAAAAAAACAAAAAAATGTTGTATTGTCATTTTTTTGTAAAAATTCAGTATAATAAATTCAAAATCAACAGTGAGAAAACGCAATGGGACATACAAAATTATTACTGGCAACGAGAAAAAATTCTTCAGAGACAGGATGCAGTGATACAGTGATGATATGAATGGTGAGCCTAAATTTTCAAGTCTCTTACCAGCATGTAAAAATAAAGCAAATAATTATTATTTAAAAAACTTACATAATTACTACAAGAGTCTTCGTAAATGCAAATCATGTTTTGGAGGAAATGAGGAGATTTTACTACACTTTCAAATAGATAAACAAAGATTGTAAAGCTACACATTCGACACTGGTGTGAGCATGTAAGTGTGAGCAAGCTCATACACGCGATCTAATAGTAACCAGCCATATTATTGCGATTTTCTAAAATTGAAAGTGGTGATAGGAGCTGTTGGCCTACTGCCTAAACCAGTAATTGTAATGGAAAAATTACGTGAATGAAGTTACACGACCATTTTTTTCTCAGCTCTATCATCAATCACTTTCACAAAAGATGTGTAATTTAAAAAGTTTTTGCTTGAATAAGGCTCGTTTACTGCTCATTAGTTAGAGCTGTAGAGACGCTTTATCGTTAACATCATAGCGTTCAATTTCTGAATTGAAAAACTATATCTAGAATGAAAGCTTATGTGTAGACAGTTGAATGTGTGAAAGTGAGTGGTATAATTTCATATTATTTACATAAGTAATTACTGTTACAAAGTAATTCTTGTAAAAGTGTGTAGTATTAGTTTATGTTATTCACATAAGTAATTATTGTTGTTTGATCCAATCCCGTTATCTATTTTCTATGGTGATAATTTCATTTGAAACTGTATTCACAAGATTCCCATGTGGGAATTATGTTCCAATTGTTATCAATCAATGACATGTAAATATTTTTTATAAAGATCAATTTATTTGTGTTTGTGAAACATGGAATCAAATGAATTTTCAATCAATCGCAGTAGATCAACTATAGGATGTTTTCAAGGTGATAGATACCCCAACGATTTAAAGGCAAAATAAATTTTGTAAGTTTAACAAGCCTTCAGAGACATTTTTTGACAAAATAGTCAAAGGAAATGTCTGGAACCACTAAAAATATGATTTTGGAGGGATTATTTTTTCAAAAATTTCGGGGTGTACCTTTGAATTACGTGTAAAGAAATTTTTGCAAGTACATTACTCCAATCAGATGAAGTGGGAAATAAAAATAACAGAGTTTAGCCTACTTTAATTTTTCTATTAAAATAATGAAGGGACGGATCTCCCGTTGACAATGACGCAAGAGCTAGATTTACTTTTACACATAAAAACTTAGTTTAAAATGTTAAATAGGATGAGCTCATGTCTGAATCATGTTAAAATGCGGTTTCATTGGGATCATTTTTTTTTTAATTTTCCGGGGAAGTACCCCGAACCCTTTTTTTAAATTTGTCAAAGCCTATAAATATTATAGGGGATTGTAGGATTCTTCCTTCTTTCTCTCAACACTATAATAATTATTATAGTGTCCTAACACTCCCTTCTCACCCCACTACATCACTAGTCATCCCCCCCCCCCAAAGAAAGGACATTTAGTTATCCTAATTTACTGCCTAAATAGCTAAATGCCGTAGAATATCTGAATAATTTATTTTGAATATGAGATTCAAGATTGCGGTTCCATATTTTAGTAGATTTTAACGTGTTGAAATTCGCTTCTTTACGATTATATATTAATTAATTATTAAAAACAAATTTACTGATTTTGATCAAACTCTTGTGTTTTTTATGTGTCGTATGGTTTTAATCAACAGACCTGAGTCGTTTTTGAAAAAAATCAACGACTCCGACATAGGCCTAATTTTGATTCAAAATATGTTTTTCAATTTATTTTTCTAGTGGGTATTTACTGGCTTTTTTTGGAGTATGAGGCCCACATAGGTCTGAGACCTGTGCGTGAGTAATGAATTGGATGATGGTGATTGATGAGTTGGACCTACAGTTTTAGGTGGGTTCCGAACCACCAGGAAATGATTTTACAGCAGAGAAGAGAGTCTTTTTGCTGGCCAATCCAATCGGTCACCCTTACAAAGAGCGCCCAGGAGTTTCGTAGGTTATCTCTGATTGAACAGATACCTGCAACGGCACTCGGCTATCACTTCCCTTCATGGCTTGAAATACAGTTAACGAGAAAAGTTTTGACAAAATGTAAATCATTTAAATTTTTATGATTTTAAATTAAATTTTATATTTAAATTAGGCTTGGAATTTGAAATAGAAATGTGATTTGGACAAAAACCAAGTTTGTTTCAAGGATCACCTGATAAACCCAGGAATCAATCTTGACAGACTTTTTAACATTATCAATAAAATTAATATATCTATAGATAGACTAGTGGAGAGACAGCTGATAATGGTATCAGATTGGCCAATTTATATTTTAGTGCTAGGTTAATATGAATTACTAACCTCGTTATTACTCTATTAACCTTGATGTGAGTGTTTTCCATCCTAAATTCTCATTGAAAAAATTGAAAACTGGAAACTAGAATTTCAACCAATATTCCAGTTCATATATTTAGAGGACCCTAGGTAAATGTTCATTCACTTGAAATGTCTGAAATTCGATAGTATACAGGTACGTCAGTATTCCTTATTTAAACAACAACTACATTCTAAAGCGTATGCGTTTCCCTTCACTGATGAAAATCATTAAAGTTGAAAGTTCTCACATCATTCTTGGCTGAATTTTATACAGGTCAGTTTCCTTAAAATTTGTGGTTTCAATCAATTTTTTATGTTATTCTGACTACAAAACTGAAATTTGTTGGCGTTTACTTATCGTTAATTTGTGAAACAAATTCAGAAGTCCCTGTTAATGAACAATGTTATTTGTTATTGAACTCAGTTTATTAATCAACTAAAAATGAGCGCCAAAAAAAAATATTTTTGTTTTATAGTTAGAATAATTTATGACAAATTGATTTTAAAACCATGAATTTGAGAAAAGTAGACCAGTCATTTGATGTCAGCTTACATCCTTGTTTTCGATATTCTTTTGAAACATGTATTCTGTGAACTGAATGAATTGAAAAAAAAGAATTTATTTAAGCTTTTTATTGATGAGCTTTTGTATCACCCATGAAGCTTTCTATTCACCAAAATGTTTACTATTCATTATCATCTGAAAACCACAATTTTTGTCAACAATAATATCCCAGTAGTGCTGATTATATTCGAGCTTGTAACTACTTCTGAAGTGAAAATATTAAATCTCCAAAAATGATTCATTATTTTTTCTTGTTTGTGCGGTATTCAATCACGTTTATGCTTCTGACGTGACTTTTTTGTATAACTTTTTCAAATTCTTTTCTCCTCTATTTTCTTTGAAAGTTTACCAGTATTTTAATTGATTAGATCCCTTTCGGCTCATTATTTTTCACAGTATTAAAAAAAAAACAATTCTATCTATTATTGTGAAAACATAACCTAATTTTGGAGAATTATGGGGAGTCCGGTCCTACAAGATTTCAAATTATCTTATCTTAAGAATTTTATTACATGGCTAAACGGAGAAAATGAAAAAAGTTTTCCACCATCAAAAGCCATACCCTAATAATAATAAATTATTGTGGAATGAACAATACGTTTGCATCTGTTTTATTTTTTGTCGTTTAAGATGATAGATTATCAATGCTTTTCTCTCATAACCTAGATTAATCCATTCATTCGTTTTTGCATTAACTTTGTTTGTTAAAATAATTGATTGATTTTCATTCATCCTAATTCCAATAATTCTGAGCTCATATTTTCCAATATTCGAATTTATTGCAGTTACAGATTAGAAAGACAAACATGCATGAATCAGAAAAATTAATAACATTGCTGGTGTGACATCTTCAAACTCAAATTGTGCAGTAGAAGAGAATCACAAAATGATAGAAATCGCTCGTGAATCAAAAATTAAAAACAGGAATGAATCCACAGATGAATCTGATTCATTAGACAGCGATGAATCAGGAAGCGTCTGTTCAAGAATGAAAACTGATTCATCGGTGAAAGAAGATTCATCTGTAGAAACTGTTTCGTACCAACATTCAAGAATCAGTTCAAGCAACTCAAAGTTGAAGAAGGAAGGAAAATCCAAAAAATGTTCAAATGGAAAAACAAAAAGTCGTTTTTCTAGAATACTGAGATTTTTCGGTAAGAAAAAACATAAGAAGTTTGAAGAAAGAGAAATTTCAGAAAAAAATGAATTGGAAGAACTGAAAAGTATAAATTCGAATACTGAAATAAATAATACAGGAACAGAAACAGCGGATCAAAGCCTTTGCGAAACAAGTGATATAGAAGACGAAGAAAAAGATTTTAAAACTGTTCAGAAAGATGCTTCAAGTGAACATGAAAAATCAATCGAAAGTGAAAGAAGTCTGATTTCTAAAAAGATTATTTGCTGCTCCACTTGTAGTAGTCCTATGGTTATACATGAAATTATTCTTGCAAATTCAGAAGACGCTACTAATCAACCTGTTAAAAAGCACAGTTCTAAAATTCTCAGAGAGACCCTATTGATTGAAGATGAACCTGAAAGGAGCTCAACGTTGGAAAATCATCAAAACTCCGATACTCCGAAGTCACAGAGTTCTGTTGTACTTTCTGAAGATCCAGAAAGCGCAATTACTGAAGAAAATCAGTATAGCCTTGAAGCAACACAAAAAACACCTGAAAACTCTGCGATTGTTAAAGTGAATTCTCAAAACTTTACTGAAAAAGTTGATGAAGTATATGTGAAAGAAAGAACAGAAGGTGATGATTCTTCACAGAAGGAATTGGATCGGCAATCTGGTAATGGAGTGGACAATAATTCTGAGACAAATATCAATGACAGCTCTGAAAGTATCACCCAAACTGATTCTGAAAAAGTTATAGAGAATATTGATTACACGGAAACGTCTTCTACATCCATAAACAGTGAATCTACTTTGAAAGTTGATCAAAATGACGAAAATACAAGTGATACGAAAGAAAGTGATAGCACAATTGTAGATAAAGATCAGTTCCTAATCTCAGATCAAAGCATTGAAAGCCATCTAGAAAACAAGCCAGAAATTGTAGATAAATTTTCAACATTTAAAAAGAAATACATTTCAGTTAGATCAAACTGTGATACACAATCAAGTTTAAAAAGCGGGGAAATAGTGGGCCAAAACAGCTTTCAGAAGACACATGTTTTTACTCCTCCACATAAATTTTGTATTCCAGGGAATACTGAGAAAATGAACACAGTTATGTGGGTGACTCATCATTACCCTCAAAGTTCTATCAGGAATAAAGAAGGGAAAGATGAAGAAACGGATGAAATTTTGAGAAAAAAGTGTGAAAATTCCATGAGGTATTGTGCTCCAAGAGATATCCTTGAAATGACCCTGGGGAAATTTGACAATGAGGCGTCAAAATTGAAACTTGCTAAAAATGCTACAGATTCAGTACAGCATATTTATTTGAATAAAACGTTCCATTATCACCCAGAATCTAATGAGGATTTCAGTGACGAGTATGAATTCCCGAGGAACATAAGAATCGACGGAATAGTTTACAGACAATTTCATCGCGACTACATCCCCATAAAATTGAAAAGCGAATACAAATGGAAACTGTTCGCTAGAAGAACCATTTATTCCCGCAGTAGAAAGTCAGTGCACCCCTCAAAACATAGCAAAATTACCAGCAGAAATAGAGAAAAGATTAAAAAGAATTCCGAAAAACAGAGCAAAAACAAAATAAAATCCCATAATAATTTATCTCGTGTCAGTCTAACTGAATCAGCCAATGATGGAGATGACTGTATCACATTATTTGAAAAACAATTGTCGAAAATTAGTATTTGTTTATCTGATTACAGTGACTAATGATAGATGTTATAATATGTATTGTAAATGTGGCATCTTGGTGATATTTTTTCATACATATCTTAAAAATGTTGTTGCGAAAATTTTAATAAATTTTTACATCCTCGATTGTTATACTCATTAACAATAATTATTCTTTCATTACTATCCAGTTATAGGCCCAAGTTATCAGTTTAATCGTCTCCATTCTCGAGTAAAGTCTGGACTGTAGTCTGCTATTTTATTTTGATAACATACATATCTAATTTCTAGTTTATTATTATTATAAGTACAAGAAAGTACAAAATTAGTGGAAGAATAAATTCATATTTGGTCTTTTAACTTAATAGAAGGTCAATTAATGGTCAAGGTATGAAGGTCAATAGATCTGTTCATCAACAAAAACTATTGAATTTGCAAATACTACATAATAGATTCTCAGCTCCGATTATGGCGAAAGAGCACTGTGCTGCGCTCTAGCAGTGAGGCTTACAACTAGTTACTAGCTCTAGTTACTTTTCGCCTCGCTAGATGGCAAAAGCAGCCGCGTTCGGTGAGTAGACTTGCAAACCAGTTTCATTGCTCCAATGTTCTACAATGCGGGATGCGGAGCTCACTCCGCAGCTGACGAAGGAGCATCGTTGTCCAAGCTGCGGAGCTAGGACTCGATTTCCGGCGGGGGGAAATGACCTTGAGAGCAAGTACTGCGATGTGCGAAACCAGTTTCGGAAGCTCCTCGAGCAGTGACTCGGTTCCGCAGTTCACGCTCCGCCGGAAGAGTGCGTTGTACATTGTCTGGGACAACACCCATACGGAAAGCCGTGTAAACAGTGGTCTGCGCATTTCGCTCTCCATTCTCCGCATTTCACATTCCGCAGCTAGGACCACGCGCCTTTACAAGGCAATTGAGGTTCACCTCAACCACATCACTAACAAAATTAACATTATCTCATCTAAGAACACTATTACTTTGATTTTATACAAATTGAAAAAATATATAAATAATTTTATCTTAAAATATAATTGTGGTGATCACATATGGCGTTGGCATAGTAACCTCTTATTTACTTCAATTGTTTATTCACAATACTCTATTCATTCATGCTGAGTTCTTCGTTCAATAAAGCCTTACTTTTCAAAAGGTCTTTAATTCTAGTACAATATTTATTGAACAAAAGATAAAAATGTAAAAATGTCTAAACGAAATAGAAAAGTGTGTGTTCAAACTGAAGGTGAAGAAAAATTATCATACTTCGAAAGCACTCTAAAACCTCAAAGATTAGAACTTGAACCAAGTCAAGCGGACAGCGAGAGAAAATGGAACCATTGGATACAAACTTTTGGAAATTATCTAGACGAAATCAATTGCAGAAGTAATAAACGACTAAAGGTATTATATAATTTTATCAGTTCAACACTTTATGAAATAATATCTGATAGCAATTCTTATGAAGAAGCAGTTGAGACATTATCTAATATCTTTGTCAAACAGAAGAATGAAATTCATGCTAGATATCTTGTTACAAAAAGGAAACAACATCATGGAGAAACAATAGACCAATATTTAGAAGAGCTAAAGAAATTAAGCATCGATTGCAATTTCACTAACGTTTCTGCTGCGACAAACAGGGATAATTTCGTTAGAGATGCATTCATTTCAGGAATTCAATCTTCCCAAATCCGACGTAGATTACTTGAACACTAGAAGAAACTATAAATATATCTCGTACATTAGAGTCTGCCGAAAATTATAGTGAAAGCTATGAAAATCAAAATTCCGACTCAGTGATAAATCAAATATCCCACACTTGGAAGTGTTATTTTTGTGATGGGCAAGATAAGCATTCTCGTAATGCTTGTCCTGCTAAGGCAGTTACTTGTCGAAACTGTAGAAAAATTGGTCATTACTATAAAGTTTGCCGTACAAAAAAGAATGTTCCATCTGAACCAAGCACAACAAAATTAGATGCCCACACCAACCACATTCTCGCTAGTGCAGCACCAAAATGTCTCCAAAAAACAGTGGTTCAAATCAAAGTTAATGGCTTTGATGGAAAAGCCTTAATCGACACTGGAAGTTCCATAAGTTTTATTAACAAAAGATTTATCTCATGTAACAATCTATCTACTGTCCCCTGCAATGGAATTTTAACTTTGGCATCAAATGACTTCCATACAAAAACTGAATCATATGTTCCAGCCCAAATCAATTTGAATTGTGAAATTTATGAAAACGTCCCACTACATGTAATGTCTAATTTATGCACAGATGTGATAATTGGTCAAGATATTCTTAAAGAACATTCGTTTGTGAATATTGAGTTTGGTGGAGACAAACCTACTCTTTCTATCTGTGCCTTATCACAAGCAAAAATTGAACCAATCTCTATTTTCAGAAACATCTCTCCCAACTCCAAACCCATTGCTGTGAAGTCGAGAAAATATTCTCATGATGACAAACAATTCATCAAGGAAGAAATTGATCAATTATTAGCAGAAGATATTATTGAGGAAAGTTATTCTCCTTGGAGAGCACAACCTTTTGTAGTCTCAGGGGAAAATAAGAAGAGAAGGCTTGTGATAGATTACTCTCAAACCATAAACAAATACACTCTTGTTGATGCTCATCCCTTACCTCAAATAGAAGATTTGGTAAATATTATTTCAAAATTTAAAATTTATAGCTCTATCGACCTAAAATCAGCATATCATCAACTTAAAATCTTAGAGTCAGAACGACCTTATACAGCTTTTGAAGCAAACAATTCGTCTCTGTACCAATTCAAACGAATTCCTTTTGGAGTAACAAATGGCGTGGCAGCCTTTCAGCGAACTATAAATTCAATCATACAAAATGAAAAGTTGGAAGGTGTCTATGCCTACTTAGATGACATTATTATTTGTGGAATGCACAAGCTGGATCATGATAATAAACTACAACGTTTTCGAGATACAATAAAAAAGTACAATCTAACCATAAACGAGGATAAATGCAAATATTCTCAAACTACCCTAAAATACTTGGGATATTTGATTGAGGATGGTGAAGTGAAACCAGATCCAGACAGACTCCGTCCACTACTAGAATTCCCAATCCCAACCAACAATAAAGCTTTGAAACGAGTCCTTGGTATGTTCTCTCATTATTCAAAATGGGTATGTGATTTTTCAAAAAAAAATCCATCCTCTAGTTCACATTGAGAAGTTGCCACTTACAGAAGAACAAACAAGTGCATTTCATTCCTTGAAAAATGAAATAGCTTCATCCATTTTAGTACATATTGATGATAATGCCCGCTTTACGGTAACAACTGATGCCTCGGACCAAGCAATCGGAGCTATTCTCATTCAAAATGATCGCCCTGTAGCCTTTTTTTCGCGATCTTTATCGCAAAGTGAAATCAGGCACTCTGCAATTGAAAAAGAGGCATATGCTATTGTCGAAGCAATCCGAAAATGGAGACATTACTTACTAGGGCGCTCTTTCACCCTGATTACTGATCAAAAATCGGTGACATACATGTTCAGTACAACTCATACAAATAAAATTAAAAACGAGAAAATTACACATTGGCGCCTTGAACTTTCTGAATATAAATATGATATCATTTATAAACCAGGCAATCTAAATGTTTCTGCTGATGCTTTTTCAAGGGCTTGCGCATCAACTGGCTGTTTAAAAGATGACACTCTACAAAAATATCATGATGACCTATTTCACCCTGGTGTTACTCGTTTTTATCATTGGGTAAAAATAAAAAATCTTCCATTTTAACTGGACGATGTACGTCGCATATGCTCTAAATGCCAAGTGTGTTCAGAATTGAAGCCTCATTTTTACAAACATTCTGGATCACTCATAAAGTCAACGTGAACTTTTGAACGTCTTAATATTGATTTCAAAGGTCCTCTTTTATCATCTACCCAAAAGAAGTATTTACTTATTATAGTGGATGAATACTCTCGTTTTCCATGGGCTTTTCCTTGTACAGACACATCGGCCGAGACAGTCATCAAATGTCTAGATAACCTATTTGTCTTATTTGGCCTACCTTCATACATACATTCAGATCGAGGCTCGTCATTCATGTCAGATCGTCTTAGAACTCATCTACAGTCAAAAGGTATAGCAATCAGTCATACAGCGTCTTACAACCCAACAGGAAATGGACAGGCAGAACGTTACGTGGGAGTACTTTGGAAAACTATCACTTTTGGGCTTGAAGAGTCTTAGCCTACCAACTTGCAAGTGGGAAACAGCTCTTCCAGGAGCGCTGCACTCAATTCGTTCCCTACTGTGCACAGCAACCAATGCAACTCCACACGAACGAATGTTCCTCCACCCCCGACGTTCTCAGACCAGCACATCTCTTCCTTATTGGTTGTCAGCCCCTGGCACAGTCTGGTTGAAGAAGTTCGTTAGAAGAACAAAAAACGACCCATTAGTCGAAGAAGTTGAACTCATACAAGCCAATCCTGAGTATGCATTTATTCGTCATCAGGATGGACGTGAGTCTACAGTATCTCTACGATATTTAGCTCCTAAACCTCAAAGTTCATTGTAAGTCAAGATTCTCTGAACGGGGAAGAATGTGGTGATCACATATGGCGTTGCCATAGTAACCTCTTATTTACTTCAACTGTTTATTCACCATACTCTATTCATTCATGTTGAGTTCTTCGTTCAATAAAGCCTTACTTTTCAAAAGGTCTTTAATTCTAGTACAATAATATATTTATCTGAAATATAAAAACTCAATGCCTACTTTCCTAAAGAAAAACTTATATAAAAATGTTTTTATTGAAGCTTTTTTAGAGTAGTTTCTATACCGGTAGGATGATATTACGGAAATTTATTTGTAGCAGCTACCAAGTAGGCTAATATTTTCAACAAAGCGTTGTGAACTCAGAATCACGTAAGTTATTCTGGGCAAAATTGCATAAAGGTACTCACTACATGTTGTAAAATTAATATTTTAACTTCGGAATATCACACTACAACACACGACGCTTGCACAGTGAAGCATAATCACCATCACAAATGAAAACACATGCTGTGGAATGAAGGTATTCACGCTGCTCATATATGTCATACACCATTCCACAGCATGTGTTTGATTTAGTGATGGAGATTATTATTGAGAATCGGATGCTCCACTGTGCAAGCACCATTAGAAAAACCCTAAAACTCCTAGAACGTATTAGGTATTACAAACAAATAATGCTCACAGAAGTTGAAGTTAATAGACCAATGAAAGTTAAAGAATAAAAAATAAGGTATAAATGGCAGTGGCGTACCGATGGGGGGGCGGGGGGGGCGGTCCGCCCCAGGCCCCGCACCAGCATAGGCCCCCAAAAAATACAAATGTATTTAAAAAATAAATAGCTTATCAGCTAGAAAAATATTATAATTTTAATACTTTGATTAACTAAAAAAATTAATTAACGATACAGAGGGGATGGGGTGAGCAAGGCAAGTTTTCTTGGGCCTCAACGTCAAGGGGCTTAATTATTTTACAAATGTAAGCTAGTGACGAAACAAAATTAAATTAAGGGACTCGAAATTGTCTAACTGGGGGCCTCCAGGGTGCCGTGGGCCCTTCGGGCCCGTTTTTATTGCCAGTATAGTCATATGAAGTATAGATTCAACTATAATATTTCAAATTGCAACGTTTATAAACAAGTGCTCATCTCTGTTACTGTTCAGATCTGATACCCCATAGTTTATTGCGATCGTCAAATGTTTCGCGCCATGAATCAATTAACAAAAAATAATATGAGGGAAGAGGTTGGTAACCAAAAAAAAAGCTTAGAGTTGCATTTTCAAGACCTGGAAAACAATTGTTTTCTCATGTGGAGAACTCTCGGACCCCCCAATGTTTTGGGGTTCCGTCACCATCCATATGTTTGGAATTGGATGTGCTATTATTGTTATTAATTAGTTGAATCAAGTTCCATTGAAAGTCATGATAATTTTTATATTTTTACACATTTGACATATTCCAGTATTAGTGAATAGCTCGATGCGAATTTAAGAGATTACACAAAAATTGAAGAGAATTTTATTGCTCTCTCTGGTGCCACTCATCGCCCTTTTCCCTAGCTTCCACAGCTTTTTTATGGAATTGTTTTCATTTGGCCTACACTCTAATTTCATCTTTAAATTAAAAAAAAAAAAACAATTCAAATGAGTTACACAGATTCTTTTGAGTACAGTATGTAACTAGGCATAGCTGGAAGACTTGATGCTAGTAGGGAAATCGAGTCATTTAGTGTTTAGTTATGGTGAAGGTGTAAGGGAGCCTCCAGCCACAACTCTGCCCCGAGCCACTAAAATGTCTCTGGGTGGCCCTGACTGTAAAAATAATGATAATTTGAAACCACTATTACTTGTTAAATTGACTTTATAAAAGTATTATTTCTTTTAAATTTTATACATTGAAATTTGTTCAGAGCTAATTAATGAACTAACAATATACGAAAAGTGGATTCACGTTCTTAGGCAAACGATTCATAAAAGCTATGATTTATTGAATTTAAGCTTTCAGTTTGCCCACTTTATAAACTTCATTTCAATAAATACTCGTATAAAATTACTGTTTTTAAGCCTAAAAATAAAAAACTGAACATCAAAAATTCCAAAATTTTCCCACAGTGAGGACTAAAAAGGAATGGATTTAAGCTTTTCTAGACATGAGTCTAGAATTTCTTGGAATACGATTTTAGACGGACTATTTATCAACATTTCCCCGGGGGAAGCCTCCTAGACCCCTCTTGTCCTGGGGGTGTTCAATACCCCCCGGGGGGGGGGGGCAAGTCTCCGATAACCCCCCCCCCCCTACCATGAAAAGATTTTCGCTACGCTACTATATATATATATATATATTGGGCCCCCTCATCTATAGCCGCCGCAGGCCCCCAACTATGTCGTTACGCCACTGATAAATGGACATACAGAAGTCAGAGCTTAAAGCCCACACTACTTCATTACACAAACAGATAGGAGAAAATAATATTGAACTATGCAACAAGTGGCATGTAATTCAATGTTAAATATTAAATAAAATGGCAAAATTCAAAACTTGAATTTTATCTTTTTGCAAATTGATTTTGTTGTTGAGAAGAAGACTATTACGGGCTGTTTCACCTCACTGTTTGAGCCATGTAATGGGAGACCCATATTTTAAACCATTAGGACAAGCACCCTATGCAAAATCTTGCAACATCAATTGAGTGGCATTAGTACGGTAGTAGGCATTTGTTGGTCTCCATACAAAAAGCATACAGTGGCCTTGCATTGAGCACAAGTGGGGCCGCCTGCAGGTGCCCCTCAAATCCTGGACGCCCTCCCGGGAAGACGATAAAAGAAGAATACTATTTTAAGACTGCTCAACTATTGAAATAGTATTCAGAGTAAATATTTATTTTATAATAAATATTATTATAGATAGTATTGGTACTGTTGGTGATCTATAGGCCTATAGTTATTTGTGCATCTAGGGACTAAAGTGCAATTTTTTCTCCCTGGGGGAAACTGTTGTCACCCGATGGTGTAGCCCTAAAAATGATGCATATAATAATGCATAATTTTTTCTGTATAGACGCTCAGTCATCTGTCATAAATGAACGCTCTCGTGAGATGACGTTCGACCTCACAATCGAAATACAGCTGCTTCTTTTCCTAGATCGAAATATTCCAAAGATCGATATACAGCTCTCTTAAATTTTCATCGACCGTGTAAATATTTATTTTATAATAAATATTATTATATTATAGATAGTATTGGTACTGTTGGTGATCTATAGGCCTATAGTTATTTGTGCATCTAGGGACTAAAGTGCAATTTTTTCTCCCTGGGGGAAACTGTTGTCACCCGATGGTGTAGCCCTAAAAATGATGCATATAATAATGCATAATTTTTTCTGTATAGACGCTCAGTCATCTGTCATAAATGAACGCTCTCGTGAGATGACGTTCGACCTCACAATCGAAATACAGCTGCTTCTTTTCCTAGATCGAAATATTCCAAAGATCGAAATACAGCTCTCTTAAATTTTCATCGACCGTGTAAATATTTATTTTATAATAAATATTATTATATTATAGATAGTATTGGTACTGTTGGTGATCTATAGGCCTATAGTTATTTGTGCATCTAGGGACTAAAGTGCAATTTTTTCTCCCTGGGGGAAACTGTTGTCACCCGATGGTGTAGCCCTAAAAATGATGCATATAATAATGCATAATTTTTTCTGTATAGACGCTCAGTCATCTGTCATAAATGAACGCTCTCGTGAGATGACGTTCGACCTCACAATCGAAATACAGCTGCTTCTTTTCCTAGATCGAAATATTCCAAAGATCGAAATACAGCTCTCTTAAATTTTCATCGACCGTGTTGCTATATTCCTTTTTCTTCAATCACGACGTTGTCTCGAACTTCTTTCCATGTTATTCTAATGAGTTTACTTTTACTCCCTAGGAAGAAAAAGTAAGTAGGCTAAAGTGGTACTTTAGTATTCGATTGAGTAAAATGCGACTTTAGATAGTATAGGTGGAGGAAAAAGTTATTAAAAACAATGTTTCTTCGTTTTTTTGAGAACTGGGAAAATTCGGGGGGTTATGACGAATCTCAGTTCAATAGCATTGAGTATCCCATTTCATAGCCAACTGATAAAGATATAGAGTCAAATCTGTGATATGCAACAAACTTCATTTTTAACCGACTTCCAAAAAGAACAAGGTTCTATATTCGACCTGTTTTTTTTATGTTTGTACATCAATCATTCGAACAATATTGAACCGATTTCGATGAATTTTTTTTTAATGAAAGAGCATTGCTCAGCGGTGGTCCCATCCAAGTTTCGCAAGGATCGGCCCAATACTCAGCCCAATACTAAACAAAAAGGAGCATTCTTCGATGTCTTCATTTCAATCAAGTTTGAATAGGATAGTTCCACACATAACCGCCAATCGGATAACCGGTGTCGTTTACCAGGCTGATCATTGTATCAGTATCATATGGAGCGCTTCACATCTAGACGGTTTTCGAAATCATATGATGCAATGCAATTATGCCAGGAAAACGACATCGGTTACCCAAAGCTGGTTCGGTGTGAAACAAGCCTGTAATGTCCCGTTTTGACCAATCACGTGAACTCAATTTGAATCTAGAATAAGAAGAATAAATAATATTTCTGTCCATATGTTCATATGAAAATTGTAAATAATTTAGTTGATGTTATTGAGTCATAGGAATAAGGTTATTCAGCTTCAATCATAAGTTGGAGAATTTGGAAAAACAGCTGATCTCAGAAGTATTTTTAGTTTCCCTGCTGTGATATATTAAGAATATTTATTCACCATTAAATACATGTCCGTACAATTTTGAGGTTATGTTTGATGATCCTTTTGTACTAGCTCAAAGTTTATGTTTTTTATATTAAAAAAAGTATATATGACTAATATCACGAAAAATATCGTACATAACTCGTCCGGGAAGATGTTTACCATACTCGTATGATAATATTGCAATCAACTTCATCTCCTGCGTTAATTTATCATATTTTCAGTAAACACAATTTTCCACACTTGTAACGTAATATAGGCCTACTATTTCAGTGTATGTATATTCTGAGAAGGACCACATCAAAGAGGCCTTTCGCTATTATATTTTTCCTAAATACAATATTCCACATTAAATAAAACGTTGTAGAATTTTCTTTAGTTTATCTTTTCTTATAAGTGGATTTTTAGTTAAGTTTGGATGTTATAAATCAATTATTGGCTTGCTAATTTGATAAATATTTCATAATGTAGGCTTTAGGAAATTTCTCATGTTTTCAAAGTTTGAAAATTCAACTAAAAAGCTTAAAATAAAACATATTTTAAAACAAAAAAAGAAACCGACTTCAGTGAAATGATAAAATACTCACGTACTAAAAAGTTTAAAATAAAGTATTCACTTTAAACTAAGAACATTTTTAATTTCATACATGTAATCTTTTGAAGTCGGCGCCAAATTTCCCATAAACTTTTAAAATATAACATAATTACTCTGTGATTTCTTCCATGACGAAATAATTGAACAATCTAATATCAAAACTGACACTGTATTCCAGTAAAAGTGAGTATAAATCACATATTTAATTGAAATACAGTGTTAGTTTTGATATTAGATATAATTTCTTATCAATCACTTCCCGGTGGTTCGGAACCCACCTAAAACTGTAGGTCCAAATCATCAATCACCATCATCCAACTCATTACCCACGTAATGGTCTCAGACATATGTGGGCTTCATTCTAAAAAATAAATTATAAAATATTTGGCGCCGACTTCAATAGATTACTTGTATGAAATTAAAAATTTTCTCAGTTTAAAGTAAATACTTTATTTTAAACTTTTTAGTACGTGAGTATTTTATCATATCACTGAAGTCGATTTCTTTTTTTGTTTTAAAATATGTTTTTTACACTGAAAAGATGAACAAATGTAGCTGAAATTTTGCAATTAAAGAATAATTCTGACTAGAGTGACGTCATGACTTTTCTATTTTGCTACTTTCAGCGAGTCATGGAACATCCTTGTTTCTGTGAAGTTGAAGATCCATCTTGTTTCCATTAATATATAATAAAAACTTAAAAAACACTCATAGTGTACTGTGGGTCGTCTGACGATGCTCTTAACATCAGAGTGAAACGGCCGTCACGCCATAACATGAGTCATAATTTCCACTTAAAAGTGTTTTTTAAGTTTTTATTAACCGTGTTTCTATTAAACTGGGGCCTAAATACTGAGATACGATAATACTAACAATATACAAATACTGACATATATTTTATTCTATTTTGGAGTGTCCAAGACGTAAAATTCAAAAAAGATTAAAATGGAAGTGGACGAAGAAGACGAAGATGAAGAAAAAGAAATGATAAATATTGAAGAGGGGCACGGGATTAATTTGATCGGTATTGACAAGTGTGTAACCCAGTTGGCTTAGCCGTAATCCGTCAAAAGCAAGCGGGGAGAAAGCAAGTTCATTTCGTTTTCTTTGCCCCTGCCCGCCCTACCGCCTGCCCGCATACTCCTCTGCCGCTCTGACACCGGGTTTTTGACAAAGTGATTAATTTGTCCATCATCTCAGCCACTATTGGCCGATTAAACTGCAAATCATGCAACCAAACGCGGAAATGTTCCCCGGTTTTCCTGATTGGAGTTTCATAAGGAAAGAGTGTCTTGATTGTCAGACAGAAGACACCAAGAAAAGCAACCAGAAGTCCTAAGAACAATGTAACTTAATACACATCTTATCTCTGTAGGTAACTTAATACACATCTTATCTCTGTAGGTCAAATTTATTTTTTATGGAATCTTACGAGGCTAATTGTTCGAGAACATTGTACGATATTTTTCAATTATCTGGCGTTCTCGAATCGATTGCAACGCATCGAATGAACTACACGGAATTGTAATACGTTATTTAATTGTTGTAATCCTCAATTTTCTTGTTTACGGTTCACTACAAAAGTGACAACCTAAAGTATAGAAAACAATTATGTACATAATGTAGTAGGAGGAACATAGGATGCGATGAGAAATTTAATTTATAAATTATTGTTTGATAAAACCAATTTAAAATTAATAGATGTGAATATTAATTTGTTCTCTGTGAAGTTTCTCATGACGAAATACTTGATGAACAATCTAATATTAAAACTGACACTGTATTTCAATTAAATATATAAGTTATATATATATCACTTCAGAAGAGAAGTTTCGTCAGCCAGTATCTCCAACAAAAGTGAGTGAAAATCATATATTTAATTGAAGTACAGTGTCAGTTTTGCTATTAAATTAATTTGTTCTTTATTTTCCAGTAGTTCTATTTTCTCTTATTCAATCTCAAGTTATTATTATTTCCTATTATACTCAAGTGATACTTTTTATTGCATGTGTTTTTCTTTAGATTATTGCAAATTAATTTTTCCAGTTCTTATCCTTTCATGTAATGTAAGCATTGATTGCCTATTTCATCGTATTCTATGGTATGGTACTAACTTAAAATTATCAAGCCCACAGAATATGTTAACGACTTAACGTCGTATGCATAACGTGTACCGTATGCTAACAATTAACACGTTTAATAATGTTGAGTGGGAGAAGAAACGTTTGTCTCAAAATGGCCTTTAATGGAGAATATTTAATCCCTTGTTATTTAAAGTGAAGGATTTCGTTAATAGAGAGCCTTTTATACAGAGGTTTGACTGTAATTTATTTAGATATCATTTATGATTAATTTTTGAAGTTTTACAGTATTATATTGAACAAATAAGTTCTGTTTTCAAGTTGAATCAGAATATCAGAAACAAAGATAAGAATGAAAACGTGATAAGAATTTAAATAGTGTGCAGTTCCGAAAAAGAACTGCCCCCCTCCACAAATGGCGCCCATGCCTCTCATCCTGATAAATCCTCTCCTAATTTATTATGATTCACTCGGAAACAGACCAACGTACACTTTTTCGTACTTATTTTCCAACAAATAAGTTCTAATTGAGTTGAGGCAGAAGAAAAAGAAGATAGAAGAAGCCGGAATGAGACCAATACATGCGACCAGACTCTTTAAAGATGCAACACATTATAGTAAGGACGCCGAACAAAAGATGGAGATCTGATTGTGATAAGTCTGAGCTCCCAGTCACGATCTGAGAGCCCGCTTCTCAAAGTGGAAGCACCAATAGTAGTTTCTCACGATTGTCCCATTAAGTACACACTAGCAATGCACATTTGGTTGTAGATTTTGTTGCTGTTGCTGCAAAAATGCTTCACATCGGAAATGACTCGTGAGATTTTTGAAGTCGGCGTACTTAAGACAAACTAGAGGCTTTACAATTATTGCACATTGTAAATTATGTGGTCTAATTTCTATTTCTAGTGCATCAGTTTTGAAGGAGGCTTGTAGTAGAAAACATTCCAATTTTTTGACAAAATGAGTTGAAATAGCCATATTGTTTTCCAGATCTAAATGCAATAATGCATCTATTGAGCTAAAGAAAGCAAACATTCCTGAACATATGATGCTACAGCAAGCATGTTGAATCGGGACTGAGATTTAAAAGGAAAATATTCCAGGAATGTTTCCCTTCTCAACCTCAATGCGATGTAGTTCATTATATGGCCACCAGATGTTTAGAGGCATTTGTTAGTCTATGCGAATATTTCAAAGTTTATTATGATGTGGTAATATCAGTTGTTGAGTTAGTTGATTTTAATCTCAATCAATTTTGAAGACCATGTTTGAATTATCAGATGAAGAAAGTCCAGCTTAGAAGAGGAGAGGTGTGGGAAATGCAGTAAACAAAATGAAGCTAGCAAGACTTAGTGGAAAAGAGTTTGTGACAACTTCTGAGAGTTTAGTAGAGCAAAAATCTACTGGCCCTGATTGCAATTGTAAGAAAAAGTGTACTAGTGAATTTAGTGAGGAACAGAAACTAAAAATCATCAAACAGTTTACAGTGGCAGACCCAAAAACGAACAGGACACTTATTTAATGGGGTTGATTGAGCGCTGTGATGTTCAATGGCACCGACCTAAAGGACCTGATTCAAAACAGTTTATGTCATGTTTTAAATATCTAGGGTTAGAAGCCAAACCTAATGATTTAGGCAAGGTGAAACATTATGTACCAGAAGAATGTAGACTTTTCTATGAAAGTATCTTAGAGTGGCCTACAACTCACCAGAACGAAGATGATGACTAATTTCATACTAAATAAGGGTTACAATTTATATAAAATATATATAATTGACTTGGTAAGTCCATATTTCTATAAAATTGTTCATACTTTCTGATTTGATACAGTAATATAGACTCTTGTGGATAGAAAAACACTGGGCTTTTATGATTTTTCCTCCTTTTTTTATGTTGAGATTGAGAAGGAAAATATTCCAACTGTTTCATTTGCCTCCCAGGTTAATACTATTAAATAAAAACTCAAACAAACTCTGCAGTGCGGTTACCATAGTTGTGATGAACACTTTTTCAATTGTACATTTTCACATTGGAACAATAGTTATGTTACTGTGATGTTTTTTTCGTTTCCCCAAAAATTGGGTAGAGTGGAATGTTTTCCTTTTTAATCTCACCGATTCCATTCTATCCTTCTACCCCACATCATCTTCAAGACCTATCACTGAAAATCATTCTAAATTTGTTTAACAAAATACGTGTAATACTGTACTGACTTGAAATAAATAAGTTATATTTTTCATAAAATAAAAAAATATATAATAATAATAATAATAATGTCTTGAAATCTGAATTATTTTGCGACTTGGTTTTTGCGAACCCAACCAATAATTTCTATAACTTTTTACTGTTTATTATACTGCAAATAGGCTACGTAGCCTAATGTAATGTGTTTCACAAAAATATGGTAAATTCGAATACAGTCCTCACCTAGGGTGAGTGTCAGGACTAGAAAAAATATCAATACAATATTCAACTGAAAAGCACATTAAAGTAAGATAATTCATCACCAGCTTAAAAGGATTGGAGAAGGCCTATTGTTGGGGTCGAATTATCGAAGAAGACAGATTCATTAGATGTATTTATTTAAACTTGATTTAGTGCTGGAAAAATACGCATTCTCATTCGACTGAGTAGTTGAAGTAGGTACCGTATGTCAAAGTAATTCGCCAGTTTTGGAGGAGGTGCATTGTTGAAGAATGAAGCGAATCATTATTGACAAAAGGCAGACTCACTCGTATGACAGACAGAAAGAAGCATTCATTAAGCTGCAATAGAGGACAATACCCAAGTTAGAAGACGGTCCAGATAGAAAATCGATTTATTGAAAGAGAGGCCTGGTCTCTAACTTGACAGTATTAGGTTATCGGAATGTTGTGAAGTCGAACTGAACTGAACATAATAATTATAAATTTATTCGCATAACCCTCTTGATCATCATGAAAGGGATGGATGCTATTTATCTAACGTCAAATTTTCAATTAATAATAATAAGCGTATGGCTTTTATTGGTGGGGAGACCCTTACAGGTAGTTCTTCCTCGCCGCTTAAACAATGTTATGGGAACATGGTGGACCAACTATTTTAGGTGGGTTCCGAACCATTTTCTTACAGCGAACCGAAAAAGTGCCTAATTTTGCACTAACTGTAGCATGCAAAATAGTCTATTCTTGCACCAGTGCGGGAAAGTAAATTCCATTGCGCGAAAATACTTTTCCACACTCCAGATTTGCATCCTAACAACACAAAATAGTGAGCATGTAATACCCAGGTTCCCTATTCTGCATTCAAAAATAGGTTGGCTACTCTGCTACGACTATTTTGCGTGCTACAGTTAGTGCAAAAATAGGCACTTTTTCAGGTCACTGTAGAAGATTAATTTCTTAAAATGGACAAAACATTGTCGTAACTATTATCTGTTTTCTTAAATAAATATGTTAGTGACAATATTGAATCTCATTCATTGTTCATTAGATTACATCTAACACAACATCACCATCACCATTTACAAAGGAGGACGATTCGAAATCATGGAAAGAAAATAAGTCCTAATTGATTAAAATTGTTAACTGAATGTTTTTTTTGACTACAGTTGATGAAGTTGTTGAGTTGTACGTTTGACAAACTAATTGAACCAGTTAAAGTGGGGGGCTAGGTTAATCATGATGCAGATGATGGAAAAAGTGATAATCATAAAAAATGACAAAGAAGGATAATTTATTGACGCTGACGCTGTGACGCATATCATTTTCTCCGCCCGCAGTTACATGTGCACTGCTTCACGGATATTACCAACGAATATTAAGATTAACATGTCAAGAGACAATGGGTTTAGCTCTTTCAAAAGATGGCGTTTAAAGTCACCGCAGCTCAAGCTATTGTGTTAGTTTTATTAGCGTATACACTTCAGTTCCATAGAATCGTTATTTGAAACAGTGTGTAGATGGTAGTACCACAGGTGGTCCATGTAAAGGAAGGTTTGTTTTTCTATGCTTGCTGTTTCTGGTAACTTTTCAAAGAGTATCTAGGAATCGTCAAGAAACTTTTCCATTCCAATATAAAATTATTGAGAAAAATACTACACTAATCGTCACTCACTACACTCCTGGATACTCTAATAAACCACATTCATCAAGTATTCTGCCAATTATTGTTCTTTAGAAATGAATCGGGTTTCACAGTCTTTCAAGCACGGTGGTCCTTGTCAAGAAAGTGGGTTTCTCAATATGATTTCATTGAACAGTTATCGACTACATTGGTTATTGATTATACTGTACATGAACGAATTAAAAAAGTTAGATTGATAACGTGAGTTAATTTCCTCTTAAAAGCGCTTTTTAAGTTCTTATTATATATTAGTGTAAACAAGATGGATCTTCAACATCATAAAGGTTAGATTAGTAGTGTAGGCAAATTCTCAAGGCATCAGACCGAATAGATTTTCTGTTATTGATTGAGATCAACAAATTAATTGTTGGTAGCCGCTGGTAGGAAGGTAATTCGGTTTACCTTTTACAAATGTATGTCCTTTTTTGAAGTATGTCTGGATGCCCCAGGGGAAGGAAGTAATTTCGGGGGCCTCTTTATGACCTTTTCTGCAAGTTTGAATCCCATCGTTTAAAGCCTATTGTTTATACTAAATTTAAACCCTCATCCTGCTCAGTTACAGACCTGTGCTCCACACAAGGGTGGATTAAAGGGGGGGGCGGAGGGGGCGACCGCCCCCTCCGAGGGCTTGCACATTTTAAAAAATAAACACACGCACACGGTAAAATTTTAATTGTCCCGCCAAATCTTTGACAGACGGAATATAACATGTCATCCCACTTGTCTTATTTTCTATATTACCTGTACTTTATCTTTAACTTTTGTTATCTATATAATTATAATTCAATGAAGAATTAACAAATGACAGAGAATGAAGGAAATCTTATATCAAGTGAAAAACTTTTGAATGAGATTAATCTCTTATAGAATAGGTAGGGGCATATACATCTCTGTTTGTATTTGACCTAGTACGTATCTATTAAAGAACTGGTATTATGAAGCATGAGAGAATGTTGAGAGTAATTTAAATATAATATATAGGTCTAAAAATCATCACGATCATGAATAAATTGCTTAGACTCAGTTCATTTCTTTGTAAATTTTGATAAAAAGTTAAGCTAGCAAAGCAATTTTTGTTCAAGACATATACAACAATTTCTATTCATTTCAGATGAATATACAGAAATAAACTACCATACTCTAGTTAGGGGAAATTTGATTGTTCTTAAACAGAAAAAAATATATTTCTTCTCCATTTTAAGTGCTAGAATGGTGTAAAATGCGGTTAAAGGCTACTAAATTTCCAAAATTGTTATTCCACATCAACCCCCCCCCCCCCCCGGACCACCAGTATTTTTTCAGTATGTCGCCCCTCCCCATAAAAATGCATTAATCCGCCACTGGCTCCACAATACGCAGCTGCTCCCTACGAAACTTCCTGACAAGAATGATACTCTTAATAATAAATTTAACATCAGACCGTCCTACTTTCATTGATTTAAGATCGATAAAATTGATTATCAATCACAATTGCTCCACAAATGTTGTGGACGATAAGTATTGACTTTATCGAAGAGTGCAAGTTCCAACAGATGGACAAGCACAGCGGAAAATGTCACTATAGTGAAAGCAATAATGGCGCGGATCTGCACGCGCCGTAGTTTACTCGATCATCGCTCATCCCAATTCGATTTCCTATCATTTCCTCAATTTTCTCGCCATATTTTCCGGATAACGTTCACTTTTCCGAACCATCTTCCAACATTTTCCACGCCTCTTTAACTCACTTCGGTTCGCGCCAAAAACTGGATAAAAAAACGCGGGAAAATGGCGCAAACCAATCGCGGAATTGCGATAATAATTTGTAATAAATTCGATTTCATCCTCTCACCCCTTGTTCATCTGTTTCTTTCCTGGCTAGATTTGTGACGACCTACAAAGATTAGACCTTCTCATTTTCACTATCATTTATTCGGCTTAACTTTTCCCTGATAAAGAAAATAATAAGGGGGTTTGGGGAAACTATATTTACGAAAACACTAATGCTACAACCTAAACACACTATGCATCTGCCAGCCCTAAATGCAAGATACCTGAGAGCAAGGTGAGACATGTAGTAGACAGGTCAGATTTAGCGTTAATGAATAATAAGACGAAGTTGTCACAACCAAATTTATTAAAAATAGCCAATCTTAACGCGTTTGTTTGAGATTGATAATGGTATAACAACCGAAACTAGTTTCTCAATATTTTCAATAAATGTGGTAGGGACAACTTCGTCTTATTATTCATTATGAATATCTTCCACAATATCACCTTCACCACTACTAAGAAAGCTTAAGCGTTATTGCAGTTTTCTCCAAACATTATTGGATTACCAAAAGTCAGAGCTTTACTGGGGGAGGGGTAGGAACGAGGTGGTGGGAGGTCAATCTCGCAGAAAAAGGTTAGCAAAACCCCCTTTTTCCAATTTGTGACCCTTCCCCTAATTTTCCGGCTGAGAATGCAATTGCAACATTTAGTAGACAGGTTAGCATTTGCGTTATCGTAGTTTTCCCCAAACTTTGGACCCTTATAAATTAGACCTTTGTTGGAGAAGAGGTAGAAATGAAGGGGGGAGGCCAATCTCGCAAAAAAGATTAGCAAAACCCCTTTTTTTGTGACCCTCCCTCTAACTTTTCATCCCTGATTGCCTTTGCCTGTGATAGAATAACTAAACAAATAATAAATTATTATTATATATATACTGTATCAACAAATTATTATAATATATATATATAATACTTATATAATGTATCAACAAATCATGAAATCAGTCCCCATTAGGCCTACACTTGTGGCCATCCCCCTAACTTTACATCTGAGAATACTTTTGCCTCTTGCCTTTGATAGAATAATTGAACAAATAAATAATATTACTGTATAAACAAATAAGTCTCCATTGCACAGATGAATTATCGAGCAAAAACTATCAAACTTAATTGAACTTGATCATCACCATAATTTTCAGTCTGGAAAATTGTTAAATTCAATTGAACCTAATGATCATCAAAAAATGAATATTCAGTCTGGCAAAGCAAAAGTGAGATTCGACCTACATGAATCAATGGCGGCCTTACCTTTGACTTTTAATTCGAACGAAAATTCAACAACCTACATTCGTCATCCAGAAGAGTGTTCATTCACGTTCATTTCCGTAATTACAACGCGCTGCTAGGACAACATCCTCTTCGCGACGGCGCGGCAATAATTACCATTCGTCTAAGATTTCTTCTTCACTCGTGAAAGACAGAGGCAGTTTGGTGAACTAGTTCTCTCGTTTGTGGCTATAGTGTTGGCGAATAATAACTCCATTGTATACAAACAGTACCAGACATGGTTGGCACTTGTCTGTGTCTCTCAACTAATTATTCGTTGAGTTTTGTTTCGCTGATTGATTTGATACTTCTCTGATCGAGATCGAGATGGCCTTGGGACAGTAGTCACCGAAATTACTATGAGAGGCTTAAGAGAGATGAATGAATGGAATTTAAACTTGAATAGGATTAACATTTGAAAGGGATTTAATTTTTAATAAGATTAAATTTGAAAGTGATTACAATTTGTATGGGATTGAAACTTGAATTAGATTGAAATTTAAAGGAATTGGAATTTGAATGGGATTAAAATATGAATAAGATTAACATTTAAAAAATATCAAAATTTGAATAGGATTAAAACTTGAAGAACAAAATTTGAAAGGGATTGAAATTTAAATGAGATTTTATTAAAATTCAAGTGAGATTGAAATTGGCTGTTATCAATTCATCATTCAATTCTTAAAATTCATTATCAATTTCTAGCCAATTAAAAAAGTTGCATGACATAGCTGTCAACATATATATTAATAAATGCACACCTGGAATTTCTTTAATTCATCATTAATTTTACCCAATTAGCAAAATTTGCATAGAAAAGCTATCAACAAATTTGTAAATAAATATTACTCTTGAATTTCTTTATCCATAACGATCTGCGTTGTTGATATTAACTTTTTATGGTACATTTAACGACTTGCAGTCATTTTTAATTGAGAATAATTAAATAATTTACTGACTTGGCTGGAATGTTTTCGATCGGCGACGATTTATTTTCAACATACTCGACTTCGAAGCAACTTTCTAAAAATATTAATTTTTTAATTTTCGCAAAATTCGGCTTTTTTCGAAAATCTTATCCCGGTATCGGTATGATTTGAATGTAGAAATTAAAATATGGAGAAAGTATGTTCATAAAAAGAAGGATCAATTTCATCAAAGGTTATATAATATTACAGCAGCTTGATGACTACAAGACTTATGAGAGTGGAAGTCGTTCTTAATTTTTTGCTAAATGAAAGAGAGTTTCGAACTGATTGAGCCATGCTAATCAATTTCCAGATCGTTAAGATGCAACATTACGTTGATAATTTTTTATGACTTCCTGCATAAAAGAGAGTAGAGACTTATCCAAATTTTTAAAGGTAAGAATCATCTTCATAGACTCAATTTTTTCTTATTTATTTAATAGTCAAAGACTTCAACTTTGACATATTTATTTATTTATCTACGACCTTGTCATAATGTATACATTACAGTTTCACAATTGATGCCAAAACAGCTGTCTTTTCGAAATGCTTTTTGAAACCCGTTGTATAAAGAGCTCATTATAGTACAGGTTCTACATTATAACACGGGTTCTGGACCAATCAGAAGCATTTTTGATGGAATCAATATCGTAATTCAATATTGTGAAACTATCAGCTGATTTGATCAAACTGCTAACCTAACAATCTACTATAATAACTTCTTGTATTATTTTGAGATGAGAGGTTAGGTATCTCTGACTGTCACAGGTAAAATGAAATTGTTTTAATTAAATAATGTATACTAGTGGTCGTAGATAAAATAGTGTATGCAACGATTTTATTTGGCCATTAAAGCACTCGTGAGATATTTATAACACTCGCATTCGCTCGTGTTATAACTTACATCTAACTCGTGCTTTAATAAGGGTCAAAATAAAATCGTTGCATAAACTACTATTATACATCTATTCATTACAAAACACAATCAAGTAAAGATACAACAGGCACGTTAAACTATTCTTTCCCGTATAAAGGCCCGTTTAAACGGAGTCACTTATTGCGATAGAGCTCTTTCATAGGTTTTTGCTACTATATTTATACTATTATTTAAACTACTATTTTACTATCTATAATAAATTATATTAATACTAATATTACTATTATAACTAATAACTATTTAACTAATTATAACTAACTATTATACTAATTTTTATTTTAGCAAAGAACTATTAACTATTAATATAATTGTATTAAATAATATTAATGAAAATTATTATTTTAGACCGTATTATTAAACCCAGAACTCAATGTCCAAGCTCGTGTACAGGAAGCAGGAACTAAACTCTTATAACACCAGTCTAGCTAGACTAGCTGAAATAGAGCGAGACGAGTCTAGCACGAGTCCACACAGTGTATCAAGACTAGATTGCCATACAAGCTTGAGGAATAAAATAAATAAATAAGCTTCAAAAAACCCATACACTCAATCCTATAAAATTTCCTCCAAAAATGAAAATAACTTATTATAAGATGTATGTGTACTTGTAAACCAAGATTTATATTGCATATAACATGATTAGCTATATAAAAATGAAGTAGTGAAATTTCGTAGACCGTGCACGTCCTTATCTCGATCTTGCCATTTTTTAATAGGTTTCGATTTTTTTCGTGCTGATAATGCTTACACGAATACGGGAAGTGATTCATAATGATGTCATGAATGGTGGACCTACAGTTTTAGGTGGGCTCCAAACCGCGAGGTAAGTAATAATAAAGCAGATAACATTTTGCTGGCACATCTCACATACCTCATTCAAGTCACTATCGATTTTTTCACTGTCCTAAAAATCAACTATCAAGTAAGATTATTGATATTTTCACTGCGATGCTATAGGATAAACTGATGTTGGTTTTTATCACTTCCAAAAATCAATCACTAAAGAAATAGCGTGGAAATTATCATTATTTCCACCGCTATTCTTATTGATTACGCAATTATTGACAGACGATCATACAAAAATACCTTTAAAGAAAATACGTTAACCAATAGCATGATTGTTTTATCTAGAGATCTGATCTTGCCCGACCCTATACTATTCATTTTGTAAACATGAAATGTCTATAAAACTCGAATTCTACTATAGCTACACTACAGAATATACGCAATTATTGTCTCATATACGAGAAACTTGAGAAAACATCATAACCAATATTGTTACGGACTTGGGTTTCTTGTTCAAGACGCTACCACTCATTTTCTGAGCATGGGAATTCTACAAAATCTCAAATTCTACAGTACCTATGGAATATACGCGATATGTTTCAGGAAAAACTATTGGAAAATCACGACGACCAATATTGTTACAGCTTGTTCAGATTTCTAGCAACATCTGAACATGAAAACTCTATAAGAATCTTAAATTTTACAACAGTAATGAGCATAGCGTGTCTGCATTGTATGTCAAACAACAGTGAATTAGTGGTGTTTTATTTCCTTGCAGCGACGTGGAGACGATTGGGAGGCTGAGAGGTTAGTACGCCCTCTTTCGCACTCATCTTGAACTTCTTGTCTCACTAAGCGTAAAATTATCTTCTGAGACACACACCAAATAAGAAATAATAAGAGATGGAATGAAAGAGAATGACAAGGAAAGTAAAAATGATAAATCATAAGGCCGCAAACTGTGGAACACGTTACCGGGAGAAAGGTAAAAGCATAAATACGGGGAAATAACACTGAAAGTGAAAGATAGTCCAAGAATAGCTAATGCGAAGAAATGAGACCAGCTATTTGCTTGGCAAATATTTTTCTCTAGGTTCAATCTCAGTTGTCTCGTCCCATAGATTATCATGTAGATTTTTTCGAGGTCAATGGATGAGTTTTATTAAGATTTTGTATCCCTGATGGAAAGGATTGTTTTTGAGTAGGCTAAGCTGTGATGCGTGAGTAAAGGCTACAAATTTCAGATAGCTATGAAATGACGAGATGTATTTTACTTGGAAAAATACTTGGAAAAATAGTTTCAAGGCTTAAGCCTATTGAAACAAAACAAAATAGGGAGTAATATGGAATTTTAATTGTAATGCATACATTTATTTATTTTTTTGAGGATGAAGCCCACATAGGTCTGAGACCTGTGCGTGGGTAATGAGTTGGATGATGATGATTAATGAGCTAGACCTACAGTTTTAGGTGGGTTCCGAGCCACCGGGAAGTGATTTTACAGCAGAGAACAGTGTTTTTTTTTGCTGGCCAATCTAATCGGTCACCCTTACAAAGAGTGCCCAGGAGAACGCAGCTTATCTTTATCTGATTTAACAGCTATCACTTCCCACAATATAGGTAAGATGTAATTAAATCGCCCGTTTAAATACTTACTACTTTATGACTGTTAAAATAATAAATTATTTATTTGGGGTTTCAGTTGAATTTAACGACTTGCAGTTAATTTTTAATTAACAATAAATAATATTTCACTCACTCTCTGGGACGAACATTTTCGAGCTATGGAACTCATCTTCAAGGCCTCCATAACACGAAAACGTTCGGCTTAGAGAGTGAGTAAAATATTACTTATTCTTAGTTAAAAATTGACTGCAAGTTGTTAAAATCACCTGAAAAAGGCCTTGAAGATGAGTTTCCATAACTCGAAAACGTTCGGCCTAGAATGAGTAAAATATTACTTATTCTTAATTAAAAGTTGACTGCAAGTCGTTAAATTCACCAGAAAAGTTAATACAGTATTAACAACGCAGTTCGTCATGGAACAAGAAATCCAGGTATTTTATTTGTATTATTTGGAATTATAAAATGGCACAGGCACCAAAGAACTAAGCCACTATTTACAAGCTGAGTTCAGATTGTTTACCCAAGATTTCAAGAGAGGACCAATTACTGCTTCTCAGTCTACACCTATTCACATTTATGTTAAATGTGAGTTTATTTCAATTAAATTCATTATTTAAATTGCAACTACTTCATAAAAATACTACTAAAAAAACTACAAAACCTACTACATATAATAGGATTCCATTTAATTGCGAATCATACCGTTCCATATATTTTTGTTGTATGTGCTTGTATTTATGGGGCAGGGGATTGTAGTCAAAGAGTTCAAGGTCTGTATTAATGAACCCTCAAGGCTTCTTCAACTCAAGGGAGACTTAAAAAAGTATTTCGAGTGATTCTGATTGGTCTATTCAAATTAATAGACGTTAAAAAATTTGAATAGACCAATCAGACGCCACCGGTAACATTCACCAGCTTCCGGTAAGACTCCCAGGAGCTCAACCAGTAACATGTTTAGGACCATCAGCTGATTTTTTAATCAACTTGACCTGGATGTTATAATTTATCCCTACTTGTGGCGCGCGTCCCCAACTGCAGTGGCTATATAATTAGGTTCTTAAGTGTCATTCAAAAATCGAAAAACTAGATTTTGTTAAAAAGTTGATTACCAACTATTGCCAAAGAACAACTATTGCCAAATGAATAGTACATACAAGCAGAAATATCTGCAACTTAGAATTAAAACAAAAAATAAAATAAATACAACAATGTTTTTATAAATCATTAATCATAATAACAAGAAAAAAATTAAAATACATTCATAAAAAGTATCTACAAAAATACCCTAAACGAGAATCGAAAACACTAGATTTAGCTAAAAACTCAATTACTATTCCAGAATATTTTCATCTAATCTAAGAAACAACCAACCAAGTCAGCCATGTCAAGTTGTTAGAAAACAATGGAGGCTGATGACCAATGCCAAGGGCAGTAGGCAATGAAAATGGAGTCGAAATTAGCATAAGTTAGCCGACCTTATCAGAAAGAAGCCGGAAGATTACTAATCTGGCCGCGTTCATTGTTTCAGGTTGGCAGACATGGTAGAAGGCGGGAAGGTGGTGCACATATAATATAGAAAGCAGGAAGGAAATGAAAGATAAATGTGTAGACGAGAAAGAGACAAAAGATAGGAAGAAAGAACACGAAAGATAAAGATGAGCACAAAGAAAGAGACAGAATTGTTCGAGAACAAATAAAAACAGTTGCTAAGGGGTTTACATTGAACTAAGATGGACGGCAGTAGAAACAACAAAAACAATAATTAAACATGAGGCCTGATTTCGGTAGAGAAGTGTGAGAATTCTGGACGAACAAAACAATTTTCGCGCGCAAATTGCTACTACATTAAAGCCTTGACCGATTTCCCGCGCTAAATTGCAATCAACTAGCGACGAATGGCTCTGGAGCTTATGCAGTACCGGTATTGTAAGGAGGAGTTCCGGAATGAGAAGACAAATAGTATTTGATAAACGAAGAAATCGATATTCATTCATATCGATACAATAGAATGAAAAACAATAACCTATTTTAGCTCAATATTGTGACAGTTATTTGTTAGAATGTACAGAGAACCATCATAATTTAAAAGCCCAGAATAGTGAATGTTCTCATTGCGAATTTTAAAATGTAAGAAACAACAGGCTTATAAAGTCCAAGTCTTTTGTTTCTTACTTTTTAAGTCCAAGAGGTAATGAAGTCCAATAAAGTGAATAAATGCTAAAGTTCACATTGTGAATTTTAGAATGTAAAACCCATTAGGTTCTGAGTCCATTATTTAGAATGCTGCAAAAAATGTTTACAATTTATCTTTCTTTTAATGGCAATTTTTTTGTATTTATAATTTCTATTCTCTAATAATAATATATTGGAAAATATCCATAATAAATTCAACCCCTACTATTCTCCTCTCTCCTAGTCTTCATTCACTGTTACAGCTGCTCGAATCTGGAACAGTCTTGCACCAGAGCTTATTTTTTCGCCTTCTTTCAAAACTTTCAAATCACGGCTCTTGTTATCCTTGATTAATGATACATTGGCATAAAATCTTTCAAACTTGCTTTTATTATCATTTTCTAATCATCACTTAACTTTTTTTTTTGTTTTCAACCTTCGAATAATTACTTTCTGGAATTAGTTATGATTATTATAATTTCTTCTCATTTTAATATTTATTATTTCACATGAAAATGCATAATTTATCGTATAATTTAGTTTTGTAATGTGTTACTGAAGCTAGGTATCTGGATGGTAATTATTTTTCAAATTTTTTGTAATTATTATCTTTATTCTGTAATTATATATTCTGTAACTATTATTTCCAATACTTTGTATTTATTTATTATTTTGTAAAATCAAATAATTTGTAAACTGTATGTTACAATAGGCGAAAGCCTTGTGACAATTGACAATAAAATCTATCTATCTATCTATCTAGTCTACTGGGCTCTACTCACTCCCTCACTCTCTTGTAGAAAAACTCTTGTAGTTTTAACCTAGATCAAATAAAATTGATTCATTGATTGATTCATTCTCTCTCTCAAGGTTAAGTGCTCGAATGGACGAATTTTTGTCCAAGCTTAGCCTTTTCATGTAAATGCATCACTTGGAATTTCATTTCATTAGCTCTACCCATTAGATCAATGTTAATATTTCCAACAAAATGTAAATAGTATCAACCAGGTCTACTTTCTATGTGATGTTAAAATATTGTATGTAAGCACAAATTTGAAAAAAAAATTGTAAATTTATCATGAATGAAGTAATCTAATCTAATCTGTCTCTTCCCATCATCCTCACTGAATCTTAACTTTGCATATTGGATTATCAATCCATTTGCTTCTAAATTTATATATGCTATATTTAAATCTTATATTTTATAATGTAATATTGTTATATTGGATTGTATTATTATCAGGAACAAGCTGTAGAACTTCCAAGGTTTAGCGGGACAACTGCAGGTTTGTATTTTTTTAAAGTAAATAGTTTCAATAAAAAATGGTTTAATTAAAATTGTTTTTATTCTATTTCAATGATAACTATGAAATAGCTCAGTTGCTTACGTTCTCAAAGTCTAAAAAATAATTATTATTTTGGTTAGCTTTTCATTGATTAGATGAATAGGGATGGAATCGTTCATATAATTTTCATCCATATTAAAATATTGGCTCCTCCAGTCTAGATTTTCCCGCGGATTTTGGAACGAAAATTCGTCTATTGTAACTATGAGTATTATTGAGGAGTATGTATTGAATATGTGTTCTTTCTATTCACTTATTAATTGTTATAATTTTTCCGTGATATGTAATAAACGTAGGTATTTATTCACTTCTTTTTTTTAAGGATGAAGCTCAAATAGGTCTGAGACCTGTGCGTGGGTAATGAGTTGGATAATGGTGATTGATGAGTTGGACCTACAGTTTTAGGTGGGTTCCGAACCCCGGGGAAGTGATTTTACAGCAGAGAACAGTGTCTTTTTTTCTGGCCAATCTAATCGGTCGCCCTTACAAAGAGGGCCCAGGAGAACACAGCTTATCTCTATCTGATTGATCAGATACATGCTACGACCCACGGCTATCACTCTCCTTCTTTCTAATGCGACTTCCTATTCAATTTCCAAATGTGACTTAATGAATTGCTGCTCATGATCATTCACCTCAACTCAGTGTGTAGCAGAAAGTTTGCTAATCCTCTTTTTTGTATAAAAGGAGTTTTGTAAAAATAAGGAGTTTTGTTAATATTGTGTGAAGCTGCGCGTGCAGTCTCTTTTTTCTGTAGCATTCGCCGATTAGTCACCCTTACAAAGAGGGCCCAGGAGAACACAGCTTATCTCTATCTGATTGATCAGATACATCTGCTACGACTCACGGCTATCACTTCCCAGATTAGACTTTCTATAGTAAACTTCCTTTCTACATAGGTACCAGATTGAAGGAAAAACGGAGAAAATAATTCACAAATAATATTATTATAAAATAATTCATATTATTTTTAATAATAGAGAATAAATAATATTTGAATAAAAAAATAGTATGCCTTTAAGCAATGAGTGAGATGTTAGGTAGAGTAGCCATAGATCAATCATATAGTATTACAGTCAGCTGATAGTATATAAAGCTAGTTTTTGTTATATCTTTAAACCTAATTGCAAATCCTTGTGCCATGGTTTAATGCTTTAAAAAAAATTAAAACTAAGCTGCAGGTAATTTGTCTTGCCAACAGCTAAATTACTTGCTTCAAGCTAAATTTTTAGCTTCTTAATAGGCCTTGAAAATAAAAACAGGATTGTTCAAGTTTTTTGGTATAATTCGAAGGACAATTGAGTAGAGACAATGTGCATTGATTGTATCTAGTCTTAAAAATAGTCCAGAATCTTCATTACCAACAGATCAGAATCTTTTCAATTCATAACAAGAGCATCTAGTCCTCCTCCGTGATGGTCAAACATGTTTTAGCATGGATAATCACTATTCAATAGGTTTAGATTTGTTTATTCAAGACTATAATAACATCTCCAATGATGTGGCTATAGTAAGAATGAAGCAGAAGGAATATTATTTTGGCCATCAGTATACAAGGAAAGATATATTCGGTTTTTAGCATGGCTTCCATAACAAAAGATTCCATTCTTATTATATCAGTTCCTGAGGGAATCAGTTAAGCTTGCAAATACTTTCTAAGCGGGATTTAATTTAACGGATGGATTGGAACATCAAACAAACCACTCTATTCAGCTCAATGTTCAATAGAAAATCAACAACTTTAATCTAATTAAAAATTAGTTATTTGTTTGGTAGTTAAATGAGTAATCAATAACATACTAATTGGGAATGATAATTGCTTTATTAAATGGTTGAATAAGAATACAATGCTTATATAAACAACCTTGTTTGGAAGTGTATTCAAGGAAAATTCATCAACTTCCAAAATTTTGTTATTAGAAAAAGCTATCAGTTGACAACTGCAGTTGAAATTATCAATATTTTTCTATGGATTTTTATCTTGAATCATTTATGCTTCAAATATTTCTATTTCTGAAAATTAAGTACAGTATCAACATTTTATTACCAAGAAAATATATTCATTGATAGTTGAATGAACCCTTTAATATACAGTTTCTTTAGAATTTAATTATTTTTGCTGATCAAAATCAAGGTGATGCTAGTGTTTAGAATCCGTTAAGAATCATTATCAAGGTCTCGGCTATTCATTTGTTATTTCCCAATTAAGGCCATGTGAATTTCCTGGCCAGCAGACGTAATCCTTAAAAGTTAGTTCACAGATGATGTCTGAAAAATTGCTTGCTTCGAACGGTTGCTGGCATTTTTAAATAATACGTTTTTAAGAATTTATCAACTTCCACACTTATAAAATGAAACTTTAAAAAACACTTTTAAGTGGAAATTGTGACTCACGTTATGGCGTGACGGCCATTTAACTCTGTTGTTAAGAGCATCATCAGACGACCCACACAGTACACTGATTTAAGGTATCGGTGTATTGTGGGTCGTCTGATGATGCTCTTAGCATCAGAGTGAAACGGCCGTCACGCCATAACGTGAGTCACAATTTCCACCTGAAAGTGTTTTTTAAAGTTTTATTATATATTAGTGGGAAGAAGATGGATCTTCAACAACATAAGACTTATATTAAACTTGAAAAAAAATCCGAAAAGAATATAAATACTAGCTGTACTTCGATTATTATAAATAGATTAACTGAATATAGCATTTTGCTGCTGTAGAAAAATGAAGAGTTGAGAGTACGAATCTATAATTTGCAGTTTGAATTTTAAACTTTAAAATTATCAATATTAATATTCTTATTTTGTCAAAAAATTGTATTTTTTGCTGATGATGCACAAATGAGTCTAAGACTTGTACGTAGGTGATGTAATGAACGATTACACAAAATATTAACTTTTTATGGTAAAATCGACGACTTGCGGTCAATTGAATTTGCCATGAAAAGTTAATATTAACAACGCCGATCGTTATGGAACAAGAAATCCAGATACACAAAACATGTCAGGCTGAACAGAAATCGAACCCGTGAAAGCACGATTAGCAGTCAGTCAGACTTATCAGAGATAACCGACTACATCACTGTGGCTGCGAAATGGAGATTAAAAATAATCATCAATATTTAAACCACATTTAAGTTCAAGTTGTTGTAAATATGGTTCACACTTATCAAAACGTCAATTGGGATATACTTTTTAAGAATAGGAGTTTTGAAACATACTCTACAAAAATAAGCTTGCTAAAAAATAGACCAGCTATCTTAAATAATACACGATCATTGTTGATTGCAGATTATTATTATTATTGATTATTATTAAATCTATAGAAAGTAGGATGAAAACTCAAACAATGGGTAACATCATACTAATCAGATGAGCTAAGATTTTCACTACACTTTTGCTATCAATATTCAATGTATATTCATGCTTTGAAATCATCGTTATGCTTTTACGGATAAGGACAACATTGCTAATTCTATTGTACCTATCATGTTGTAATTGTATACTTTTATGGTAACTGCATTCTATATATTGTTCACTGAATCAATGACTGCATATGCGAAAACAAATAAGGAAAAAAATCATAAATTTCTTTGAGTATCCAAGTGATGAACAGCCTACACTAATCAGGGGGTATTTATGCACTGTAAATTATGCATTAAAAAAAAATAAGTTTGCATTTTAAATAAGTTTAAAATTGTGCATTTTATAATAAGTTTTTCCCGGATTGTTATGAATTGCTCACTTTCACGACTGTCTTTGCCATTTTTGAAATATTCTATCAGCTATAGCAACATGGATTGAAAATGCAATAATTATTTATAGCTTTCTAGTTTTATATTGTCAGGATAATAAGATTTATAGTTGGAGCGACCACCGTGCCTGCTTTTTCAACTCTTTCAGAGCCCGCATTTTCTATTTAATGAGAAGTCATAAAATTGAGCATGAATTATCAGAATAGCTATTGTAAGCTTCTACTAATGACGTTGTTCGATTAATTATACGAGAGAAAATAATAATTTATAATTAATTGATCTGTGACTGCTCTCTACAGTTTTGAATATAAATTTTGTGTTTTAGTTGTAAAAAATACTAATAACGTCTTCCCTTCTAATAAATAAACGAAACTTTCTCGAATAAATTTTGTTAAGAGCAGTAGAGTACCATGAGTATTTTTTTTTTAATTTCGTTTCCTACTTTAGTAGTAATTTATTATTAGCATACAGACTTACTGCTTTGCAAAGTATATTTCTAGGAGAAAATGCAATTACATTTCTACAATACCATAATAATTTGAAAATACTTATGATAATTCAAGAGTAGGCTACTATAAAATTATTTGTAGTGGTGAAGGTGATTTTGTGAAAGATATCCATAATGAATAATAAGACGGAGTTGTCACAACCACATTTATTAAAAATCGTGAGATACTAGTTTCGGTTGTTATACCCCATTATCAATCTCCAACCGTAAATTTGAGATTATGATTGATAATGGTATAACAACTGAAACTAGTATCTCACAATTTTTAATAAATGTAGTTGTGACAATTTCGTCTTATTATTCATTAGTACTATAAAAAAATTTATATTAATTATTCTAGTAGTATTAGCTAACTTACTGTGAATATATTTTAAGGAGAAAATGCAATAAAAGTTCTAGAATACTATAATGATTTGAGAATGCCTATGATAATTAGTAGTACCGTAATTTATTTTAGCAGCAGTATTAGTAGTTATAATTTATAATTAGCTACAGGTTTTCTGGTTTGTAGAATATAAATGTTAAGCAGAAAATGCTATTATACTTCTAGAATACACCAATAATTCGGAAATACCTATAATTAAAGAATGCTATAATAATTTTTATTTTAGCAAGAATACAGTTTAATTTCCATCTATAAAAGGGAACTATTGAACATTTTTGCATTTTTAAAGCAGTTTTTTTTTAATAAATATGTACGGTATGTGTCATAGTTCAATACACTTTTAATTGTTTGGGGAAAAACTATTAAAAAGTATAGATTTTGTATTTCTGCTCTTAGAAGTAGCACCGCGGTAGAAGACAAAAAAAGGGCGCATAAGCAAAAATTCATAAAAGGGGCTAAATAAATCTAGTCTGCTGAGTGCAAATTAAAAATTACTGTGATGTTTTCCATGACGCCAATCTAATATTAAAACTGACACTGTATTTAACTTTTATATATTGTTCTAATCACTTTATATTGGAGATGCTTGAGGGATGCATTTCACTTCTGAAAAGGAACTTCGTCAGCCTGCCGCCAGGGGTCATGCTTTGTTGAGGTTAGGATGAGCGGCCAATGTAGTTGAAAATTGCATTGGATTTGAATTGTGTTTGGTCGTTGAGTAAGTTGGTTCTATCTTGTTTATGGTGTTTGAATATGTCATATTGCTCCAGTGTATTTAGTTTCAGGCTTTTTTGGAATGTGTATAGATTTCTAAGTCAGTTTGGACGTTATTGTGTGAGTGTCCAGTGTTGATTAAGTGATCTGCAAATGTTGAGTCAGAGTTGAAATGTAGTGCTTCGATGTGTTCTTTGTATTCTTTTGTGTTCTTTTGATGTGTTATTTTCAGAAGTGAAATGCATCCCTCAAGCATCTCCAATATAAGTGAGTAAAACAATATATAAAAGTGAAATTTACTGTCAGTTTTAATATTAGATTGTTAGAAATTACATTCCCTTCTCAACAATCTCAATGATACAGAGTAACGACAAATTTAAAATCGTAAACTTATCAAAGTAGGATCTCCGAGTATAAAACTATGCAGATCTGCAAAGTAATGGCGTATGACGAAACGATAAAAAACTAGTTGCCACTCTATAAGGCGGTGGCATCCGATCATCCAGCACTTTCTGAGCGGTTCCACTTTATGGATAAATTACTTTTCATATCCCATTGTCTAGCACTCCGTTTCTGAATGTGTAGCTTACACGGTCCAGTTGATGTATTCCTTTCTCATGTTCTGCATAAACTGTGTATGTGTGTGTGTGTGTTCTTGCAGATGTGAACTGATCAATGAACCGTGAAGTGGAATGGAGGAATCAATTTCTCCTCAACTGCATATTTGGCCTCTGATATCAAGTTGATTGTACTTTCCATCATATTGCACCCTAGATACGGACATTGATCACATTCTCATCTGTCTGATAGGCCTATAACAACAACCTTTCCCTTTTAATTTATGAGTAATTGCACAACTATATATACAGTCAAATATATTTGACTGTAATCAATACTTGACTGCAGAGTTTTTGGGTAAATCCCTTTTGGGGGTCATTTTATTCCTAGTTCAAAACTTGGGGCTAAACTTGTATGAAAATATCTTCAGAAAAATTATTAAAAAGATATGATTTCTGAAATAATAAATAAAATTATTCCTATTTTAATTATTTTTCAACAATAAAAGTATGATCACCTTTAATGGCTGATTCTCGTTTGACATATTTTCAATTATTCATAAATATTATTAGTGATACGCGCAATTCGTCATGGATACAAATTTCCAAGACTTTCCCTTTTTTATTTTGTCAAAAAGGGTGGGTGAGGTTAGGTTAAGATGATCATTTAAAAATGTTGTCAAGTTGCTGCTTTGTGTGTTTATAAATGCCATATTGCTCTAAAGAGTTTCTGGCTTTTGTCAGTGAAGTTTAGTGTGTCTAAACTAGTGTCAATGTCTGCATATCTGTGGCCTGTTGAAATATATGATGTGCTCAGCAAAAGTGGAATGTGTGTGATGGTGTGCGATTGCGATGCTCTTAACAACAGAGTGAAACGGCCGTCACGCCATAACGTGAGTCACAATTCCCACTTGAAAGTTTTTTTTTTTTTTTTTAAATGTTAAATTGGATGAATTTGGGCCTAGAATCGCTTGAAATATGGTTTTAAAGAGATTATTTGTCAGAAATTTCCTGGAAGATTAGCCCCAAACCCTTTTACAAGAAATAACCATGTTTAATGTTCTAATTTATTGTTAGAGAACTTCTTTACCTCATGCTGCGTACTCCTAAAAGCCTAGAGTCAAACCTACCCTTCAAACGACAACACATCAATCCCCCCAGACTGACCTTCTAGTTAAGCCAGTGACAAGAACTCAAAGTAGCATATTAAAGTGATTAATTAGAAATCTATTTTATAGAAAGGGAATATCTGAAGGATTTCTTTAACTCAATCATGTTAACCGGCTCAAAGTATTGAATATTTTTTGCAATCTGAATTTCAATTATATCAAATACGGTAGCTCACAGTATTCAAGTGATTGAAGAAATCCTAGAAAAGGGATAACTTGAAAACTTTTCCAATTTAATCATGTTAAATACCTCAAAGTATTGATAACGTTTTGCAATTTGAAGTTCGATTAAGTAGAATAACTCTTAATAATAATTGAGCAATAGAAATCCTATAAAGGGGATATATGAAACACTCAGATAAAATGCTTACCTGTAGCTCGAAGTATTAAATATATCTTTTAATAGGCGATTTATTTGTGAATGGATTCAGTTCATAGTTCATAGCAATAATAAAAATTAATCTGAAGGAGATTTTCAGTTGAAAATCCTACTCTCGACCGATTTTTTCTTCACATCTACATTTTACCCTTAAATTATTCAAGACAAATTTTCCATGTTTTGCCATAAATCAAGCATATGAAATTAAATAATCAAAATTACAGGAAAATGAGACACCAAAGTTAACCAAGATACCAAGGGCATATACAATCACAGCAATTTGATTTTTTTATGATGAAGCCCACATAGGTCTGAGACCTGTGCGTGGGTAATGAGTTGGATGACGGTGATTGATGAGTTGGACCTACATTTTTAGGTGGGTTCCGAAACACCGGGAAGTGATGAGTTGGACCTACAGTCCGAACCATCGGGAAGTGATTTTACAGCAGAGAACAGTGTCTTTTTTGCTGGCCAATCTAATTGGTCACCGTTACAAACAGGACCTACGAGAACGCAGCTTATCTCTATCTGATTGAACAGATACCTGCTACACGGCTCGCGGCAAACACTTCCCAATAATTCTAATATATTAATATATATATATATATATATATATATTAATTCTAAATAATTTTTCTAATTTAAAGTCCAGAATATTCTTGTAAATTTTCATTTGATATGAACACATTTTTTGCTGTTTGACAGCGCTGTTCTGTTCAACAGAAAATGATAAATCCTACATCATACCAAAAATTTAATGCTCGCGGCTTTATTGGAAGATATTGGGAGGGACATTGGGAAAACGAGATTTTTTTCATATAGTTAGAAGTACCGGAGTTAGTACAAAAATACTTCTAGCTTCTATTTATCTAACTCGATTACCGGTAAACAAAAAAAAGAATAATCATCAGAATCACTATGAAAAAAAATGAAATTTTTAGTTACGGTAAAAGCTCCCACACCAAAAATATTTTGAATTTAAATATTTAGCACTCACCACTTTTTCGCTCTCGGCTTGGAGAAAATTCGACTCGCATCCAATGTCATCAATATAGTTTCGCAATTTTCAGATTTCATAAAAAATCCTTTAAATTTTCACTTTGAGTAGTTTTATGTAGTACAAGACGAGTTAGCATCACATATATCCTCAGCACACAATTCTATTTCAAGGTCAGTTTCACTTTAATTGTTGACACAATATTCGTTTTGTATGGAAGTATTTCAGCACTGCAAAACGGTAAAATTTGAAACAGTTTTAGTCACTTTAATTACTCTACGAACTCCTAAAAAAATACGGTAGCACTTAATTTTGTCAGAAGTCAAGCACACTAGATCTAACACACAGCAAAATTAAATTATAATCGAATAAAAATATTTCTCTAATTAACTATTAATTAAAATTAAAAATACAATAAAAAACTAAGTTTTAAAAATATCCAATTACTTGAAGTGTGTTTCATTATGTGAATATTTTGAAAAAATAGTATTCAAATCAGAGGAATTGCATTAAATTTTTTCAAGCCATTAATATTATTGTCTATAAATGAATTTAATAGGATCAGTTTAGAAAGGGAAACTGTTTTATAGCTAAAAGATAATAAAAAATAATCAATTATAATGCAAAAAATTATGATAACAACCAATGATCTAGCCAAGGGTGTTATCTCAATGTTCAATATTATCACAAATTAAATTTTTCGTATATAATTCATGCTTACCACTCATTTATTGTTTAGAAAGTTCTAGAGTATTATTGCAAAGAAATTGATAGTTCAGAAACTTATTATTACTTTTTCCTATAGGCAACTGGTTAAAGTAAGTTGAATAGTAAATCATTTATATCTTATATTATTATATAATACATGTTTGTATAATAAAAATTAATTATATAATACTGTTGTTAATTAGGGTGAATATATTTCAAAAATATATTGAATGAACTTAAATTTACTCCGGTTTTAATGAATTCAGCTCATTAAAACTGTGCAGATAGAATTTGCTGTGGTGTTTAAAAGTTCAAATCAAATTCCAACAGTTTATTAAATTGTGATGTTTATAATAAGTTTTTGATTGATTGGATCTATTTGATATAATTTTACTTTGGCTAATCTCTTTTTTTTAATATTTTGTTGGGATTCAGAGCTTTTTCTTCGACTGTGCAAAACAAATGCAACTTAACAACTTAATTCTCAACCCAGATCCGCAATTATCATTGTAAATTATTGGGGGAAAAACAAAATTGAAATATTTTCAAGGTGCTAATCATTTCTCCTACAAACGCGTTTACTACTTTCTGTCGCTGTTTGTTACCTTTTCGTGAAATAGCCTAAAAAAAGTGCAGTAGAGCGAAGTTGTATTCTTTCTTTATGCACGACTCTAAAATGAACTGGCACAAAGCTATTGTCTGGGTGACTGGAATACTATTATTGTTGGCTATAAAATTCTAAACTTCTATTTGTTCTATTCGAAAAACTTTCCTTGCCTAATCCAGAAATGACCACTCGGCGAAAAATGAACTTAAACAGTTTTCAGTCACTTGTTATTATTTGTCAATTTCATCTATACTTAGTAATCTTCTGATTTGACAATTTCCTCTATACTTAGTAATCCTCTGATTTGAAAATTTCCTCTATACTTAGTTATTTTCTGTATCTCAGATTAAGTTATTTTTCAAAGTGCTATGAAAAACTTGGAGCCGGGAGAGAGGATGAACTTAAATTTTAATATGAAACAATTTTTGCTCTATAATAAATTGTATGTAATGAATGAATTTTATAGCTAATCCAATAAATTTCTAATAAAATACAATGAGTGGTCCTATCTTAATTTTTTTTAAATGGAATATAAATTTCAATTTGACTGATAGATTGGATTTACTTCAATTGATTAATAATTGACTAATGACGATTACTAATTCGATTGATATTCTTAATTTATTTATTTATCTCAGACTTGCTACTAATTATTTTATTCGTATTGGTCCTATCCCTACAAATCCAGACATTCTCAATTGATGTAACATACTTAACTTTCGCTGCTCTCAACTGAATATAATTAATGGTTTATTGATTATTTAATGTTATTTTTTATAATTGGATATTATTTGTTTGAGCCTACCAGTATTATCCCTGTTAATTTGCTTATTGATTAACCTACACATCTGAACCCCCTTCTAAACAGATGTAATTCTTATAATATCGAAATTAATTATTCAGTTATCTATAATCAAAGTAGTAATTTCAAAGTGTAAGTAATATTAGTAACGGTATTTTATTGAGAAATTATAATTCAAAAACCATCCACTTAGTACTTTTAAAGTGATGTGTTAATTAATAGTGTAATAACTGTTATGAATTTCGAAAGAATTATTCAAATAAGTCAAATCATCAATTGAAATTCAAAAGGTCTCAAATACTAATCAAAAAGAGTTATCCGTTCTATCCAATCTCTGATGGCTTTCAAAACTATCTATGTGATATCCTATCAACAATTCATATCAATCGACTGACTATTCAATTTGATTTCCTCTAAAAACGGATTTATTTATTTGGACAATTTGCTATAACCTTGCCAATTCAGATGTTGATTTACTTGGACAACTCCCATCCCTCTCCTTAAAGATATGAAATTATTTAATATTGTATCCCAATGTCTATTAATAATTTTAAAAATATTGCCTATCAACTTTATCACCTGAATCTTTATAGTAGATGAATTGGATATTTCTAAATTGGAAAATAATCAATCGAAATTGAAATATAATCAAATGAATTGAAATTTTAAAATGCTTATTCATCAATTTTAAATTTGTTAATCAATATTTCATTTCTTGAATCTTTATAGTGGATAATTTGGATATTTTATTGAAATTAAAAAATAGCCTACTCATCAACTTTTCAATCAAATCCTCTGTCGTTCAATTCAATTGCATTTTGGATAGTTTACGAAACTATTCAGCAAACTACTAATTTAATACAGTAGGCCTACTATCAACAATGCTTACACAAAACTGTCGAATCGCGAACAATGTCCAATGTCGTACTGTGCTCGTCGTATTGTCGTCAAAAAATGTCAACCACGATTCAACAATAAAACATTGACAGTCACCAACATATATTTCCTCGCTTTCTTCCCGAACTCGCAGTAGCACGTATTGGAGAATTTGGTCCAAATTCTGTTGATAGTCCTGCTGCGTTGCTAGAAGCACGGCCAATCGAATTAGAAGACTAAGAGGGAAGTAGCAGAAACGAAGATGGAACTGGTATACTGGCACAAAGAAAGATAGCACGCTTGAATGGAGCTGGATGGCAACTTCACCAGGATTCTGGAAGCACGTGTCCAACGGAAGATTCTTTCTGTGGATGTCGTATTAGGTACTAGTCGCTTCCTTTCACCTACAACAACACAAAAAAGAACAAAATTTAATTCAATAACACTTTCGATTCAGCAAAATTGCTTTTCGGCAGCATGCCGCTTCTTTTGCGGCACCCACTACGCCACAAGTAATATTACTCGCAAACATTCACTTTCAATTTATTAGCGATGATGCTGGTGTTACGAGAAGTTCGCCAAATGTCATTCAATGTCCCAGCTTTCTCAGTTTGGGAAATGAGACTTAAAAAAGTAATGAATCGAATATTTGAATTAGGAATAATTATTCTAATAGGCTATCAAAACTGGCACTGTATTTATTTTTTAATTATGATTTTTGGTAGGATGCATTTCCTTTAGTCTTTGAAATTAGTTAGCATAGTAGGCCAGTATTAAGTAGTTATTTTTAGAAATTTTTGCACTACATGTTTATATAATAAGAAGAATATTTTTTTTTAATTTGTGATCAAAAGATTTGTGACCCCGACACACAGTATTATAGTGGGGTATCATAATTAAAAAAAAAAACTTTTCATAAGTTTCTTGAGTAGAGATTCTTTTTAAATATCTATAAAATAATATGTATTTGTGTGTTTATAAATAAATTTCGCTTCTAAAGAGAAAATTCGTCAGCCCACTTCTCTTTAAAAGAGCAATGCATTCCTCCAGTACAAATGAGTAAAAATCATAATTTAAATAGAAATACAGTGTCAGTTTTGATATTAGATTGTTCATAAAGTATTTCGTCATGGAAAAATCACAGATAAAAATGATTGATTGTGGGTGCATGGTTTCCGTGTTAATTGTTTTGTAAATTTTATAAAGTTTTTTCAGGTTTTCAACTTTTTTCAGTTAGGAATCCACAGAAATAAAGAATTACATTTATGGAAATTGGCATATTTTAATTTGGATTTTGAATCATTGGTTTATTTGTTGTTTTGATGTTACAGAAAGTTCCTGAATTATTGTTAATGGAGAAAATAGCATATTTTAATTTGAATTATAAATCAATGATAAATAAGTGACTCCTCGTTAGTTAATGCGACTAAAAATTTTGAAATGTTATTCCGTTTTCAGCTTATCTCCTTCGTCTGGAGACCCTGATTCCTCAGATTCCTCAGTTTGAAGCTTGAAAGATGTTGAAAAGGTTGGAAGTTGTTGAAATGGAAGAAGATGGCTCAATTCATAAGCTGCGAATATCAAATATCACAATCTTTTTTTTGAGGATGAAGTCCACATAGGTCTGAGACCTTTGCGTGGGTAATGAGTTGGATGATGGTGATTTCTGAACTGAACCTACAGTTCTAGGTGGGTTCCGAACCACCGGGAAGTGATTTTACAGCGGAGAACAGTGTCTTTTTTGCTGGCCAAGCTAATCGGTCACCCTTACAAAGAGTGCCCAGGAGAACGCAGCTTATCTCGATCTGATTGGACAGATACCTGAAAAAAATCTTTTTTCATGATCCATATTATACAATGTTTGAAATATATGGCTTTTGAAGTGATCTGACAAGACCCTGAAGTGTATAGGGAGGGGAGACTGAGGTCAAAATCGCATTCGAGAGCGATCACGCTTTTTTAAAAAAAATCAGTACATTGATTATGAATATGTCATTATTATTTAGTAAATTAGTTTGAATCTAAAATGTTCATTAGTCAGTCAGTCTTGCTACTAGATAACAGTCAAATTACAGCTAAAAAATATCAAAATTCCATGAACTCACCTCAAGTTTCAATTTTCAATGTCTATGATCAGTCTACATTCACTCATCAAACACACCAAGTTCCGAGTCTCACAAGTTGTAGGTTCACCACTAAAATAGAAACCGTTCAGAACGTTCAGTAAACTGAATAACGTTGATTAAAATCTCTCAGAATTTATTAGATTCGATCGAATACAGTCACTACAGTTTTCTACAAACTCTTCAACACAAACAATGATGATGCAGTGTAAGAGATTTCGAACATAAACATAAGTTCATTGATTGTTTTTTTTTTCAAATTTATTCTGTTGGCCAGGCTACTAAGTATAGCTCTTTTCAATTTTGCAATAATTTCAAAAATTCTCAGTTTTGCAGTACTTCCAAAACTTCTAAGAGAATATGAACACCAGGTAGAAGGTTATCGATGCTTATTTTGAAGTTTATTAGGAGTTTATTTCGTGTAATTTATGATATTTATATTGGTCAACGAATTGATGAGTACTCAAGTAACACGAATATTTTTTCAGCCACGTATAGCTCAATATTACCACACGTTACTCACGACGAACGGCTCGATTTCCCAATTTTCAAGAACCAACTGTTTTGGATTACGAAAATTCGGAGTTTGCGGAGAATAGCACAATTTTTAAACTGTCACAATTAATTTCCACTAGTAGTTCAAGTAGAATTTCTATGATGAATAGTCAAGTTTCAAACAGTCACAAATAGTCAATCAATTTTTCAATAATTGTACAGTAGATTGTCCCGTGTAGTTCAATTTTCAAAATTTCACGAAAACTTAAGTTTTAAACAGTCACAAATAGACAATTTTTCCAATTGTCACGACAATTTAAATTCCTAACCGTCACAAATAGTTCGAATTTCAAGAGCTATAAAGTCGGAATTTTCTAGCAACAACAATATGCATTAAACAGCCACTAATAGTCCAATTTTCACAATTCAAATGTTTCAACTTTCACAAATTTCGGCAATAGTCGGAATAATTTTACGAGTTCATAAGGTTGAAATTCCTTTACAACGAGACTGTATCAATGTGATAAAAAGGGCACAAAACTCATTGAAGCGTACGCGATAATAGTCCTTATGAGTTTCTGCGCCTCTCCACTACACTTGAAGACGAGTGCGGTTGCTCTGACATCGGTTGATGATAAAAAGGTTGAGCCAGCGGCTACCGAGAGCAAATCCTGACCTCCCACCATCCACCTGGAGGATGGAGGATATTCAGCGCAAGGGGAAACCAGGGGGAACCGAAGGATCCTAGATCCTCCTAGACCTAGACCTAGTGTGACACCTAGAGCGGGGGAGTAGAGCGAGAGACCTTGACAGAGACAGTTGCAAGAGAGGAAATGATTGGATGTGAGAGAGAATGTGTGAGAAAGAGCTATGCCAAAGAAAGTATCCGCTCACCCATCAGTATTTGCAACACTTTTACGACAACACTCACTCCTAATCAAATCTTGTTCTATTCTCTCTCTTGCTGCAGTAAAGCATATTCCACCTCATTGTCACCTACGTCATTCAACATGTCAAAATGTAAGAGATGACATTCACTATCACCATTAGAAATATATACGGTACCTCTATGTTTTGAGCGCTTTTCCTTTATTTGCATCATTGATAAAACAAAAATTATATTACGAACTTCCAAATAATGGAATTCTCTATGTAAAGAGCAATTTTTATGGTGTCTCTTGACATTGCAATGTTGGAAAGACGACTTCTCATTAACGAATTTTATGCAATTTTAACATCTATAGAACGAATTTTATGCATTGAATGCTCTTTGTTTCCACTTAAAAATGCTTACTGTAGGCTATACAATAATAATGCACCTTTTAAAGAGTCAGTTTTGATTATTATTGTATTGTATTATTATGTCTTCGTTATATAGAAGTTACAATGTATGTTCCATTTCCTAAGTATCTCAACTGGAAATGATTATTTCATAATGGAAATTTTTTCATCAATACGGAGACAATTATTCTTTATGATTTTTTATTGACTAACTATAATATAACAATGATATTGTGATAATATTATAGATCCAGAGCTAAGTAAAATGTTTATTCATATTTCGCTGAGGTTGTGTGGTAGAAAAGACTACACTCTTCAGTTCTTACTTAGCCTACCTAATAAAGAATTTTGCCATGTTCATTCTTACTTTTTTATTATTTTTTCTCAACCCTCATCACATTTAATTTTATTCGATTTTTTGTATCCAATTTTATATGGTAGGGTACTCTTCTCATATTAAATAATAATTTACTGTAGTATCCATATAACTTGGCAGCGTGTAGAAGATGGGAGGACTTGCTACATCTGAACCCAACTTCTGCCAAGTTATATAAAAACTACAGTAACAATTATTATGATTAATTGGTTTTTTTAAATGTTCAATACTTACTTTTTTGTCAATCCTCATCACATTTAATTTTATTTGATTTTTCGTATACAATTTTATATGGCACTCTTCTCATATTCAATAACAATTTAACAATTATTATGAATTTTATATGGCACTCTTCTCGTATTCAATAATAATTTAACAATTATCATGATTAATAGATCTTTTTGAATTTTCAATCACTAAGACAGAATCGTTTCAATAGTTTGAGCTAAATGGAGCTGTAATTCGTTTTCTACTCTTTTTTATGTGTTTATCAATTTTTCTTGTCCTAATTACGTCATGATGTACCTATGGAATACGCCAAATGATACTGTTGACGAATAGAAATTGAGTCATTTAATAAAATTATTCTGGAAATAACTTTATAAATACCAAGACAAAAAATAACAAGGATCTACCACTAATCTCAAACAGTAATGAGGAACATAAGATTCATCTAGTATTATAATTTATCAGTGGATCTTTTCAAGTTATTTTCCAGCTCCTCGCACTCTTTCTAATGTCTTCTCCACATTTCCTTTCCGTTTTGGACCCAGTTGCTTCAATTAAGCAATCAACAATCCAGATGAACAAACGATAAGATCATAAATGACAGAATCCTGCACATCTAGGGTACTAGAACCCAACCACAGAACCACAGCGACTTTTTCTGCGCATTTCGCATACAAATTAAGGTCAATTTATAGCCTAGGCATACATGCGAATTTACAAACAACATACGGTACACTTACAAGTTCTGTAGTTAAATCTCACATCACATCCAGGATTGGTTGGTAGATACTGGAAGAATCATCTGCCTGAATTTCTCTTTCAATTCAGCGAAAGTTTTAGTTGATTTTTGTCTAATGAGTAGCGGATGAAACGTACGGAATACACTTCCTGTCACTCTCATTTTACTAATATTTCAATCTAGAAATTATAAATTATCATTCCAGGCCAGCATTTTGAGATTAGAAGAGACATAAGCCAGATTTAAATTATTATCAATAAAATCATATCCTGCAGAAGAATAATAAAATACAAGACAATAATTCATCTGTGATGTTTTCCATGACGAAATACTTAATGAACAATCTAATATTAAAACTGACACTGTATTTCACTTTTAAATAATGTTTTACTCACATATATTGGAGATGCTTGAGGAATTCATTTTACTTCTGAAAAGAAGCTTCGTCAGCCTGCCACCAGGGGTCATGCTTTGTTGAGGTTAGGATGAGCAGCCATTATGTAGTTAAAAATTGAGTTTGACCAAACACAATTCAAATCAAACTCAATTTTCAACTACATAATGGCTGCTCATCCTAACCTCAACAAAGCATGACCCTTGGTGGCAGACTGACGAAGCTTATTTTAGAAGTGAAATGCATTCCTCAAGCATCTCCAATATATGTGAGTAAAACATTATTTAAAAGTGAAATACAATGTCAGTTTTAATATTAGACAATAATCAAGTTTTCAACCGACTTCCAAACAGAAGGAGCTTCTCAATTCGACCTGTTTTTGTTTTAGCATGATAACCAAAATTTGCGTGGAATGAAACCATAAAGACAGCTTGTTCAAATTTTTACATCAACGTTTTACTCGCATATCCAAGTTTTTCTTTTTAAGGTTTGTCTGTCCTATTTTTTAAACTTATTTGTGTTGCTTTCAAAAAAAAATCTGTCTTATCAATAGAGTAACTTTTTAATTTTCTAATTTATTGTTTTTTCAGCATCTGCCATCTGTTGTTTTATCTTTGAGTTCAAATTTTGTGAAGGTAACCCCAATACAGACATTTCTAATGGGGTACCTAACCAAATCTTTTTCACCCATTGTTTTATATTTTGTTTGATATCTGTAGGGTATATGTAAAATTTGTTTGGCAATAAAGATATTATTATTATTTAGAAGTATATTGATTCTTATTCATTGCAGTGGTGAAAAAACTTCAGAAAGTAATCTTGAGAGGATCATCTAATCAATCTGTGATATTTTCCATGACTAAATACTTGATGAAAAATCTAATACCGTATCAAAACTGACACTGTATTTCTATTTAATACATGATTTTCACTCACTTATACTGGAGATACTGGAGAAATGCATTTCACTTCTAAAGAGAAGCTTCATATCAGCTGATCTTTAGAAATGAGTGATAATCATAGCCTATATTAAATAGAATACAGTGTCAGTTTTGATATTAGATCATATATTTAATGTCAATAAGTTGCTCAATTTATACGGTCTTCAAAACAATAATGCATGCCATTTATTCTGATTAGAACTTATTTGAAATTTTTGAGGAAAAAACAGATATTCGAATATGTATGCATTGTTTTGCAATAATATAGCATTTAAGTACATTTAAGTTTTTTAGTATCTATAACGATAACTTTTAGAGTAGAAAGTTCTGATCGTTCAATTTACTGAATACGTATTATCTATTATCTATTATTATTATTTTAAACATTTAGAAGTAAAACTACTCTCTAAGACTGATTTATTGAACAGCACTTGTTATCATTTTTTATACAATAAACCAAAGTAGAATAACTACCATTCAATTATAATGAAGTATCCTACTGTACAGGAATATCATCAGTTAGGTAGGCTACAATTTTTATAATTTATGTGAAAGTGCAATACTTGATATTACTTCTATACAGTCTAATCGTATTAATCGATTTATACTTACACAAATAAGCTTGGAATTTGGTCACGCCATTACAGCTACAGCTATATTGCCACGGTTAAGCATGATTTACCATGTAGCCTAATCAAGCATGAGCATGATCTAGTTTTCTTCAAGGATGAGTAGTTCAAGGATGAATATAGCACTCTTCAACATGTTTGTCTCTGAAATAAAATATAAAATTCCAGAAGATTAATGACTTATTGACTAGATTTTGTTGACGAGTAGTACAACATTTATACAAGTTAAATAATTTGAAGTACTGTAGTTCCAAATTACTTTTCAACTGATATTTAAACATAAATAATTGTTGTAAATACTTAACTGGTGGTTTTAACACTTACTTATTCGTGTGATAGCTATCTCGCATTGGTGTAATGCTTGCTTTGACACGGTTGCAGGTCTATATTATTTTTTATGTATATATAGTACCATAGCCGATACGGCTGTAGGTGACTCTTCAGACCTTAACATTATGTTTTATGATGTTGTACTGTGGGTCGTCTGATGATGCTCTACACAACAGAGCGAAACGGCCGACACACCATAACGTGAGTCAATTTCCATTTGAAAGTGTTTTTCAAGTTTATAATTATGTTTTAGTCTGAAGAGCGTACTACAAAAACGAGGAGTGAGGTAGTTTGTGATTTTTCTTTACAGTCTCATAATTATTAGCCAATGAATACTCACACACATTAGTAGACTTCCAACCGTATCTTAGGAAGCATTACACCAATCCGAAATAGCTATCATACGAATAAGTAAGTGTTAAATTCTCTAGCAAAGTACTTTCAGTAATTATTTATGTAAAATGAGAGGTATAAATTTTTTTCAGCTCTATCAACAATAAGAAATGAAAACTTTTGCTTGCAATTTTTAAACCAAATTCCATAAATATATGAGCTTGCAAGGGATTTGCTTCGAAAGCTGCAAGTAAAAGTATTTATTTCTTATTATTCATAAGGCTCAAATTTTATTCTATAGACTTATTGAGATACTGTAATTAATTTCGAAACTCCCTTTAAAAATTTTAACATCTTCATAAATAACTGGAGATACTGTAATTAATTTCAAAACTCCCTTTAAAAATTGTAACATATATCATCCCAAATATGAACTTGAAGACATTTAATTTCATAATGGCATCCAATGGCTGACATTCAAATTTGACCACATATTATACGAAAAGCAATAGCAATGTTACAAAGCTGATAATTAGGCTACCCGCCCAATATACTAAATTGTGCTCTAATCTTATAGTTTACAATATTGTGTCATTATTTTTTATGCATCAATCATCACCTAACAAAGTCCCACAGACAAGTCCAATTAGCTCGTAGTACTATTCATCTTCCTTTGGACAAGTTACATTTACCATATTGATACTACCAACAAAAGATCGTCATCTAAAACACAACGGTGTTTTACTCTATTACTGTAGTTCATCTCTGGTCAATCAGACACAGACTTATTAGATGAGAAAAAATGTGAGGCTAGGTTCAACATAATTTTTTAGCATAGACAGATAGATACAGGTTGACAGCTTTATCGCTTGAACTATATGTAGAGAACAATAGAGTTCAATGACAAGTTTAGAAGACAAGGCTTTATATGAGAGAGCAGGTAGGTAATTCATTAATAAATCTTCGAGGGATCATCGTTATTCATATGCTGTTTGAACTCTGCAAAAAAATAATAATATGTTGACCCGGTTTGTTTTGAGCTGATGACATATCGGATCTGGGTTGGACTTATGAGAGATGATGCGGACTGAAAGGCACTACTTTTGCAAACTGGGGCTAGAATGATCAAATCTGACAGCTATGCGATGACACTAGGAAATAGGCGACGCTATTTGCATATTCAATCACCCAACAGATGAATGTAACGGAGTTGGGTGATTTCTAGAAGTGATAGAACCGTTTTAAGTTCTAACGAATATGAATCAAGATGTTCTGTGAGTTGGCTATACGATGGTGTGTAACGAAATACATACATACGGTACAGTATTGATATTAAAGAAATTCGAAAATAAAAATGCCAGTAATAAATTTCAAACTTGGTGACCCGTACACAGAATTCTATTATCACTACATTGTTAGTATTAATAGGATAATATAGAATATTTAGTATACATCAAACTTCGTCGTTTGCTGACGGCGCCTAAAAAATATAATATAATTTTCTTATCAGTAGATTTTTATCATTATTTTTTATATAATTTTCTTTATTTAGTTTCTTTTCATTAATATACTGCTTATCTTTTTGGAAAATAATTTATTTATTACTGGCAGTTTAATTATATCTAGTTTTACAATTCCGGAGATTAAAAAAAAGGAAAATTATTATTTTTATTTATATCACTGTATTCAATTGGCAATAAAGTTCAACTTGATTTGATGTTACATATATCTATATAGGTACTATAGAATACTACTCTATTTTAATTTTATACTTGATGTTGAAATAATTTTTTCCATTCTCAACCCAAAAATAAAAAAATATATTTAGACTAGATTATGGTTATAACAATTGCAGCATAAGCTTCCAAAGAAGATCAATTATTTTATAAATTGATTCAAAACTCCTGAAAATGGAAAGTTCACTCACCCTCAACGTGAGGGGTTGTGATTCAGGAAAAAAAATTATTGCCATGAATCAGGCTTATCATAATAATCAATGAATTACCAATAATCCACCATAAACATTCAAATTAACTTTTTATATTAATTACTGTAGTAATTGAAATTGATTAATTTCTAACAATAGGCCTTAATTCAACTATTAAAATGTTTGTTATCCATGTTATATATTAGTTTTAGCTCAATAATTTTAATGCTTATGGTTGATATGTCACTGTATGAAACTGATCAATGATTCAAAAAAAGAAAATAAACGAATAATATTGCTTCTACTAGTTCTAATTGTATCTTAAATAAATTATCAATAACTTTTTGATGACTGTGGTAGCAGTTGTTATGTAAAGGGTCAGTTTATTGCAGAGGGAAGTTTCCATTTCGAATTGAAGGACATCCAATTCTTTCGGAGATAAAAATATTAAATCCATACCCTACCTCAAATGAAACATATTGATAGTGGGGATATTCGATAGCCTAAATGAAAATTTTGTTACTATGAATTTAAAAATATAACAATTAATAGTTAAGATTATTGTTAGGGGGGGGGGGGAGGGTGCGGAATTTGGTCATCAGAAGATATTGTATTAATGATGTATTTTTTATATAACGTATGACTGATGAATTATAATGCTTGTATTTAGATTGACTATGTAACCATATCATGCAAAGAATTAAAACATTTATTATTATTTTAAAAAATTACTAACTAGTACCAAACAGAAAATTAGCTGTACATATACATATTTATCTTTACCATGAATATACCATACCTGTCCAGAACATTTTTCAACAAGTAGCCTTCCAAAAATCATGTCCGCTAAAAATACCTATAATTACATTGAATAATATATAAATATGTTAAACTAGAAAAAATATTTTTTTTTTAATTATTCCACGTCGCCACTAGAAAGTAATTCATATTAAGATAAAAACACGCCAGTGGAAAATTAAATGAGCCAAAATTGTTTATTAAAATAATGTACTACTATGAAAACAACTTGTTAAATAACATTTTATTCTATATAGAATGAGTGAAAATTGTATACCTTAACTCAAACATGACAATATTATTAAATATAAAACACAGTGATTTCATTGCTAAATTTGAAAAAAATATGATTCCCCACTATAAAACTATGTGTCGGGGTGATCATCAATATAAATCTTAGATCAAGCTAATACTATTCCTAACTAGCCATTATAACTAATACAATAATAAAAGCTATTTACTACCTAAAACTACCTAAGTATGCATAATCATATTTGATATTTCTATTCACATCCTATTTACTATGAGCTCCTCACTTCGGTGGACTCCAATATTATATAACCAATTCCTTATCTTTTTTTAAATTTATTATTATTGCTTTCTTCTTTTATTTCCAGTGGAATTCTATTGTACATTGTTGGCCCTAAATATCCTATTGATCTTTGCCCAAATGCTGTGTTCATTCTGGGTACATCCTGATAATTGAGGCTTCTTATTATTCTAGTATTGTGGCTATGAGTTACAATATTATTTTCATTATCATTTTTCTTCATATAAGTGATTAACAACAAAATATACAATTGCCTAACACTAAGTATTCTGTTTTCCATGAATAGTTCGCTAGTTGGGAAGCGGGCTTCCCTATTCCCCATTATTTTTAAAATACGTTTTTGAATTTTGAAAATTGGATCCACAAAACTATAATTTGCGGATCCCCAAACTAACAGACCATATCTTATAAGAGATTCAACTAATGTAAAATACACTGTTTTTATCATTACTTTATTAATAACTAGCAGCTACCCGTCCTTCGTACGGATTATGTTTAGAAATACGACTAAATATGTTTCGGCTTTTTTGATAGCAACGATCATGAAATTGTTAGCAGCTTAGTTAACAACTTAGGACGTAAACAATTCAGTGACAGTTATCAGAGAGAATATTTGAGAACAGTTGATTGATAAATCATCATAAATTACGTGATCTGTTGTTGTTCCCATGTGGTAATAATAGTGCTACCTGGCGAATTCCCAAGAGCCTAGCACAAACCGCACCTTCCTAAAATGTTAATTTTTGTTTTGATAAATTGAAATTGGAAAATTTTGTTTTTTTTCAAAAAAGAAATAATTGATAAAACATAAGATGAGCTTTAATTCACCAGACATATGTTTCCTAAAAGACTGCAATGCTCCGACTACACAAGTCTGCAGACAGCGTAAATAACGCCGCGAAGGGCCCACCATTTATATTTGAGAACAGCTGATTGATATATCATGATAAATTACGTGATTTGTTCTTATTCTTATGTGGTAATAAAACTTGGAAGAAATGTATCCAAAATCGCACAATACTTGGTTTTTAAACGTTTATTATTCTGTTGAAAAAAAAGTTAATTTAGTTTTTTATAGCTAAAGACATTGTCAATAATGTTTTCAATACTGTTCAATAACTAAAATCCCGATCGATGCTCTCGTTTTTGAGGAGAAGGCCGCGTAAAATGTATCCAAAATCGCACAGTACTTGGTTTTTAAACGTTTATTACTCTGTTAAAAAAAAAGTTAATTTCGTTTTTTATAGCTAAAGACATTGTCAATAATGTTTTCAATACTGTTCAAAAACTAAAATCCCGATCGATGCTCTCGTTTTTGAGGAGAAGGCCGCGAAAAATACCTTTGCGGCCGTGACAGACAGACAGACAGACATACAGACAGAAAGTGAGATAAGACTATTTTCGGCTTATTTAATGTATAAAACGTAAAAATAACCAAAAAATATACAATTCTGATAAATGTACAGACAAAACTCTAATTTTATTTATATAGATATGCCTCAGCTGATAAATTTTATATATTTATTAGCTTCCTTATTTTTGCAGTTGTGTATGATATGTGCTTATCCCATTTTAATAAGTCATCTACTATTATTCCAAGATATTTAATACTATCTGAGCATTCTATCAGTGGACAATTACAATTGGTATTAATTCTATCACAATAATGAAGTTTTATCAATGTCTTACATGGTTTGGTACTATCAGTTAAAGAAAATGTTAAAAATTTTGTTTTTTCTGCATTCAATGAGAGTAAATTATTTCCCAGCCATCTAGTGATTTTTGAAAGTTCTGTTTCGACTATTTGAAATACTTCTTCCCAGTTATTTCCTTGAAAGAGGAGTGCTGTGTCATCTGCAAAGGCTATCACCCTACCTTGGATTTGGATGGAGCACAGCTCATTTGCAAATAGGCTATTGAATACAAAATTGGGCCCAGAACAGTCCCTTGTGGTATTCCAAACTTCATGGACCCTTCTGCACTCATCTGGCTCCCAACTTTTGTTCTTTGTTGTCGGTTATTGAGGTAGGATATGAACCATTCAAGTGGTACCCCCCTTATGCCTATTGCCTCAAGTTTTTTTATTAATAAATCATGGGATACTGAGTCAAAGGCCTTTGCCAAGTCTAAAAATACTGCTAGGCATTTATTTTTCTCCTCTAGATTCTGAGTAACAAACTTAGATAACTCCAGAACTGCTAACTCTGTGCTTATTCCTTTACGAAAACCAAACTGGTTTGGAGATAAAATATGATTCCTTTCCAGATAGCTCACTAATCGTAATTTAACTAGTTTTTCTAAAAAAAATTTATATATTACTGATTAATGAAATAGGTATATAATTACTTATAATTAATTTATCTCCCATCCTATATATAGGTCTAACACAAATATTTTTCATTGCTCTAGGAAAAGTTCCATTTGACAAGCTGAGATTGAAAATATGAGTCAAAGGACTAGAAATTAACTCTTTTATGCCTTTTAAAATCCCATTATCAAATCCATCAAGCCCTGGTGCACTACTGATGCGAAGAGAATTAATACTGTCTATTATTTCCTGCTCAACTATGGGGAAAAGAAACATAGTATTTTGAATATGTAACTCTGGTTCATAATCTGCTATAACTTGGTTAATATTCTTATTTAAACTTCCAGAGATTTTCCTAGCCATTGTTTCTTCAATATTAACAAAGTAATCATTTACATGGTTCAATAGAACTTCGGGATTTTCTTTCAGTGTTACAATTTTATCATTAATCTTTACAGCATTGAGTTGAATTTTTCTTTCTTGGTTTGAATCAGTAGCATCCTTGATAATTTTCCAAGTTTTCCTTACATCATTCCCTGCTTTGTTGAATTGACTCTTGAAGTAACTTTCTTTTGTATTCTGGATAAGAGAGGTTAATGTATTCCTGTAGATTCGATAATAATTTGCGAGTTCTTGATTTTCTGGATCTAACTTCCTTCTTCTATTTAAATGATTCCTTGTTCTTATGGATGAGACAAGTCCTTTTGTGATCCATGGTTTGATGATCTTGATCTTCTTCTTCTGTGTGTAATGATGCGTATTCTTATCCACATGTTGTTGCAGAAATTGTTATGAACTTTTCGTATGCTTCATCTGTGTTATCACTTTTGAAAATCTCTTCCCAATGCTCTCTCAGTAGTCCTCCTCTCAATCCATCCAAATTAATTGATCTGCGATTAGTTGAATCTTGTTCATCTAAATTCGCTCTGTTACTGATATTTGAATATTCTTGCAATCCCAAAATTGCAATGAAGTGATCTGTGATACTTGAATGATATATGATTGGATGAATATTGTGTTTGCAATTGGTCAGCATGTGATCTAGGCAAGTAGATGTTCCCGTGGTTACCCTGGTAGCCTTTTTGATACAGTTCTTCAATCCGTGTTCACTTAATAAATCATAGTATTCATCAAGTTGATAATGCTGTTGTGGTTGTAGCGTATTTATGTTGAAGTCTCCTGTGCAAATAATCATCAGTTGTCCTCTCAGTCTATTGAGCACAGTTTCTAAATCTTCTAAAAATTCTGTTATACTGTAGTGCGAAGGGGATAATCTGTAGATTGCTAATATATTATATTTCTCTTTTGGAGTTTGCAATTGTAGATGGAGAACATTGGCCTGCCTGATATTCAACTCCACTGACTGCACATTTAGAGAATTTTTTGCATATACTCTTACTCCATCATTCTGTGTACGGTTATTTAAAGAGTGAAAAATATTGTAATCCTTCATTTCCTTAGGTGTATGATCATTTTTGATCCAGCATTCTGTTAATACAATAATATCGAAATCATAAGACATATCTTGTAGTTGAACCATCAGATCATCAAAGTTTTTCTTAACACTCCTGATATTCAGACAAAATACAGTCAAGTTACAGCTGTTAAGAGCAGCATGGAGTTGCTGTTTATCCTCAACCACCCTGTCCTCCAGCTCATCCACTGAATCGAGCTCATTTGCTACAGACAATAACACATCATTATTACTCATCATTTTTCTTTTATAGACGCATCCCTCCTTGCGTGTATTTTGCGATTTTCTTCTGCCATCTCATTGTAATTTTTTATATGCCTCCCTCCTAGCATGCTGTTTATCATCTTTTCATGCCATTTCATGAGATATGCATCATCATAATTTTGAATTCTTCTAGTGATTGTTAACATTAAATCATCCTCTCCCGTTTTATGTATCTAAATTTTTGTGTACGTCTACTCAATGCTACAATTATATGATGAACACTGTTATAAATTTCCAAATGTTTAGTATTGATGCGTACCAGAACGACGTATTTAGAAGTAAGTCCCTGTGCTTCGTGGATGGTGTGGATCTTTATTGTAGGCCTACCATCTAATTAACTAAAACGAACCATCATCACAAAAATAAGAACTCTAAAAATATCAGTTAATGGATCAATATTATTATTGTTATCGAATTAAATGTATAAAAACTGGTGTCCTGTTTCTGCATGAAAACAAGAACCCTATAACGTACGACTGATGTCTTACAATCATTGTATTCGGATAGACTAGGTAACCAGTCTATATGTTAATGATTATGAAATTGAAGGACATCCAATTGTTTCGGTGATAAAAATATTTACTCTAAAAATAAAATATATGGTTTCCACAAGAAAGTAATTCTTATTAAAATAAAAACATATACCAGTGGAAAATTAAACGACCCAAATTGCTTATTAACACTTTGGCTACCATGTGTACAATAACTGGACACAACTAAGTTTCATGACAGCCCATGTGTGCAAAACTTGGACACACTCATTTATACACACAGCCCATGTGTCCAGTTTTTGTACACATTGTGAGATGCAGAACTCTTGTCTGTGTCCATATTCTGTACACAGTTTCGACCTATTCCAATGCCTTGCTTCATAGTTCTGGGCCTGGGGAATTGAAATATTCCACTGGTTTCGGTTGGTAACACTGACAACGAATATAACCTCAATTTGAAATCACCTGTTTCTATGCTACTAGTAGTGCATGTTTCCCACTGTAAACAAGCCATACAAAGTCAAAGTTTTTGATTGTTTATTGCTGAACGTTTATTCTAATATTGAGTTATCAAGTTTATTGTATATAATATCATGTATATATTCCTATCTTGTTCACTTTATTTGTTCTATTGACTTTATTGTTTTTACTTTATGACTGGTTTTTGAATAATGGATAGACTCAGTACTGAAGAGGTTAGGCGATGTTTAGAATCTAGTGATGAGTTATTCAGTGATGACACAGACAATGATCCTGATTGGGACAGTTACATGAGTGATTCCTCTGATTCTACTGAAGAGCCAAGTAGAAAGAAAACCAAATTTGACACCATTGGAACACTTGAACATGAAACAGAAATTGAGGTTGTACCATCAACATCCAGAACTGACTTGCAAGACGATCTCATTGCTACACCTACAGACTACAATGAGGAATCAAATCATCGATCAATCCAGTACCAGAACATTTTATGGATGGATATAAAAGGTAATTTGAACGACTTCTCTGCTCATTTACCAGAAGTGAATGGTTTCCAGCCTTCATTCTTATTGAAACTTTCAGGTAATGAACCAGTTGATTTTTTCTCTTTGTTTGTGCCTGATGAACTTTTAAATATAATTGTGAAAGAGACGAATGAGTATGCAATGCAGAAGATAGTTGATGGTATAGTGGATTCTTCCATAACTGAGCATTCTATTTTATCAAAATGGTATGATGTAGATATGAAAGAAATGAAAATCTTTTTTGGACTTCTTTTGTGGATGGGTATTGATAAAAAACCATCTATAAAGAAATATTGGTCAACAAGTTTGCTATATTCCAACGAAATAGTAAAGAATGCTGGTATGTCTAGAAATAGATTTGAAGCAATATTGAGCATGATTCATTTCTCCAATAATGAAGAATGTGTTACTGGCGATCGGTTGTTCAAAATCCAGCCATTGATTGACATATTGAATAAAATATTTCATGATGCATTAATAATAATAATAATATCGTGTGACCTGGCTGGCTCAGGTCTGGTGTCAGAGTTATCAGGTCGCACCTGAATAAGTTCAGGGCCTCTGACGTGACTTAACGACTGTTTTTTAGGCAGCCGGGACCGACAGCTTAACGTGTCCTCCGAAACACGGGAGTGGCCCGAGGTAAAAACTTTCGGTCAGAACTGGGATCGAACCCGGGACCTTTGGGCTAGCAAACCAGCACTTAACCCACTCGGCTACGGCCACTGATGCATTTATACCATATAAACAGTTATGTATTGATGAATCTATTGTGCCTTTTCGTGGAAAAATATTTTTTCGTCAGTATATCAAGGGCAAAAGGCACAAATATGGTATGAAACTTTTCAAGTTGTGTGCTAAAGGTGGTTTTACTCATCGCATTTCTCTCTATGGTGGAAAACGTAGCTCTACACAGACAGGTCGTCCTTTTACTCAAGAGGTGGTTATGAATCTTGTATCTCCTTTTCTCCATTGTGGGCGTGAACTCTATACAGATAATTTCTACACTTCTGTTGAGCTGGCCCATGAACTACTCAAACACAAGACACATCTCACTGGAACCCTAAGGAAGACTAGACGGCACTTACCCAAATCAGTAGTGAATGCCAAGCTGAAGAAGGATGAAATAATAGGATTACAGAGCAGCACAGATGTCATTGTTGCTAAATGGAAGGACAAGAGAGATGTGCTCTTTCTCTCAACTTGCCACACTCCTGAGATGGTTGACAAAATCAGCAAGCGTGGGAAAGTTACAAAAAAACCATTGACAATATTGGAATATAACCAGTCTAAGGCTTTCATTGACCTCTCTGATCAGCTTTCCTCATACAGCACACCCCTTCGAAGAAGTGTCAAGTGGTATCGGAAAGTAGCCTTTGAGCTGCTCTTGAACACTTGTACGTGTTATCAATGCAAGTATAGCACATAAACATGCAACTGGAAAAACAATGGACATAACATCGTTCAGAGAAAAAATCATATTTGGTCTCATCAATCAAAGTGATCAAACAAATTCTGAGCAAACAAATACTCATCGTCTAGTAAGCATACAGCAACGGGGGCGCTGTTCCTTGTGTTATGAGACTCTTACAAAAACTTTTGGACGTAACAATGCTGCTAAAAACACCAAACGAGTAACTACACATTGTCCTGGATGTGCTAGCCAGAAATATATGTGCAGTGATTGCTTTTTTAGTATTCACAGTGTTACAAAAAAGTAATACACCTTGAAATGAAATAGAGCAATCATTATTTTATGCAGGGGATTGTTGCATTCTAATATTTTATATACTTGTATTTTGTTATAATCTCTAATTTTACATTTTTTAGCATTATTAAACCTCTAGATGTAATTAAAATTTACTCAACAAAGTGGTTTTTTCGGTTTTTTTTGATGATTATGTCCATGCAGTCACCACTTCATAAAATTCAAGCTGTGTCCATAAGTGGTACACATGGGCTTGTGGGAAGTATTTTCTTAAATTTTTGTAAACCAAGCCCATGTGTACAAAATATGGACACAGCCTGAAACTTGTGAATAAAGACGAATATTTACAAAATCTCCATAAATTATCATTAAAAAGTATCAAATTAAACAAACAAAGAAAAAAAAAACGTCTGGGCCGGTAAGAAGTTCTTACTTAACAGGCCTGGTAGTTAGGTGAATTACTATCTCAGCGCTCTGGTAGCCAAAGTGTTAAATAATAAACTACTATGAAAACAACTCGTTAAATAACATTTTATTCTATATAGAATTAGTGAAAATTGTATAAATAAAACTAAGCATCACCACAAAAATAAACAAGTAGATATTGATATTAATATTTTTGGGCTCTAAAATATTTAACTTGAAATCCACGTCTATGTAATTTCAAAACGATATCTTTAAAGAAATCTTCCATCTAATGAAATCCGGGAGATGGAGAGCTGATCGATTAACTCAGGGTCGAGATCCAAATAACCGTAACAACTATCAGAAATTATTTTCCAACTACATTTGACTGTTGATTGATTGAACAGTCTAAGATTGATTGATTGATTAAAGATTTATTCCTCATAATTTCAAAAATTTGTACAATACAATTTAGACAAAAAAATACATTAATGCATATAAATATACAGTTTGATTTCCGTCTTATATGAATGTAGTAGAGTCTACATAGGCAACAGTGGCCTAAAGAGTAGGAAATTAGCTACTCATAAGTAGCATAAGTAACTACTAATAAGTAGCTAGTAGCTAAGAGTGTAGCTAATGCAATCTTCTTGCATTTCAAGGCTTCGTAATAGCATTAGCAATAACATTAGCTAGAAGTCCTATTATTGAATCATCATTGCAAAATTCGCTTTCAGAGGACTATATAGCTACGCATTATATGTCGAAAATCAAATTTAGGCATATAACGCTCTAGATTAGCTGTCACAGGAAATTATTATTCTGTTATCGCTGCTTTACATCTTTAGGATGCTTGCACAGTGGAGCATACAATACTTGATAACCACCATCGCAAAAACAAGCACATGCTATGGATTAATGAATGACAGATTGGAAGAGCGTGAATACCACTATTCCACAACATGTGTTTGATTCGCGATGGTGATTATCATAGAGTATTGAATGCTCCACTGTGCAAGCAGCCTTCAAAACTCATGTTTATTGTCTAAGTGGTAATATCAATCAATCAATCAAGATTGATCTGGTTTCAGTCATAGACTTTGTATAACAAATGTTTCATTGATAACAATTTCTGTAATAGTCAAGTTATCAATGAAAGCAGCAGTTTCAACGCGCTTACCGGATCGACAATGTAGTCAGAACCGAACGCTAATAATTCGTCAACCTTTTGTCTCTCTACTTCCTTGTATCCATAGCTTACACATTATATATAAGGTGACCAGATTTTTGAAATCCCAAAACGGGATAACTGGACGTATTTGGTGGGGGGTTTAAAAAATAACCGGTTGTTTGAAAATTTATCAGAAAATAGGGGGGAAAACTTTTTCTTCACTATAAAAATATATTTTTGTAGCCATTCTCAGACACCTTATATTAAAACGAGACCCAAGTTTTTAATGCCATCGATGTTCACCATCCAAAGACGACCGAAGAATAGTAAAAGTCCGATCATAATAACAAGGGATTTTGGAGTTAAGTTCAATTTATTGTAATAAGAACTTAAGTTTGGCTTTTAGAGCAACAATAATTATCAATAAATGAAAAATACTATTCATGAAGAAGAATATTAGTAACTAATATTGTCAAAACGGGACAAATGAGTGTCCCGACAAGGATGGTTGGGACAACGGGACATGCCTCTCAAAAACGGGACTATCCAGTTGAAAACAGGACGTCTGGTCACCTTAATTATATATGAATAATTATTCAAGTACAGCAGCCTATAATACACTCGTATAACTGAGTTACGGCAAGGTACGTCTACTAACCTTAGAGTTACGGTATCGATTTACTTTAAAATATATTCTACAGGACTGAGACAAAGTTGCAGCAGACAAGAGAAACCAATCACTCAAAGAAACTACAAATTATTATCATTATTCATCCATTCTAGTTCAGTCAGAAGGGCTACCGTAACTTCTGTGAACTGACAATAATAAAATAATTGTTTCGAGGGGGTACAGAAGTAATATTTGAAATTGTCCTATTTAAAATCCCCATTTTCTCAAGTTCGGGGACTTGTTGCATAACAATTTACAAACTGATATTATGAGTACTTGTAGTTACAGCAAAACATTATAGATTGCAACTTGTAGATTGTAATTTTAATTTATAGATTGTTATGCAACAGGTCCTGCGTCTAAAATGATAATCATTTGCAGATTTCTGTTTTTAAAGTTGAACAAGGATAAATCTTGTCAGTAACGGTACATTTTTTAGTCCGGTACTAAACCATGGGTTTTATTGAATTGAAAATTCCACATTTAAGGAGTGTTTTAGAGGTAACTTCAAAATAAATTAAAAAACTAGCAAATTGTATTGATGCAATGAAACTGACTTTATTTGGAAGTTAATTTTCTGCCATTCTATTTCAATTTAATATCAGACGTCATATTATGGCTATCACAGAAGGCTTGTACGTAGTCTAAATGGGAGGTCCAATTATTAAGCACTTATTGCCGCATTTAGAACCGTATATCGGCAAAAACGCAGTAAATGTTGTTATTCAAGTCGTTCAATCATCGCTGATCTATCTATCCGGTCAGGTTAGATCTATCAGCCGATGATTGACGACTTGGGAGGACAACATTCGCCGTGTTTTTGCCGATATACGGCCCCAAATATTACAAAACGTACTTTTAAATTACACTCCTGGTTCAAATTTAAAAAAAATCAAAATAAATTTTATTTCCTCTTCATTTTACATTAAAAAACACATTATAATAAAGGAAACTAATACCCACAAAAGCAAAGTCTGAGCGTGGGTACAAACGTACAAAACATAAATATATTCAAATAAAATAGCAAAAAACTATCTTTCAAATGAAGCCACTTTCATTACAATACTACAATTATTGTCGATTTTTATAATTATTTTAAAGTTCTGTACCTCTGAGAAAACACTCTTTATCAGCACTAAGTCATGGTTATTGCCTTAATAGAGGTTGGAGTTGGCAAATTTGTTCTATATTGAATGCAACACTGCCATGTTTTAGTACCTAAATGTTGGAGTTGACAACTTTGTTCTATATGCAAATCTTTAATAAGTGTTGTACATGATTATGCATAATTAATATGAATTTTATGTCATAAATTATAACCAATTGAATGCAAATCTGTAATAAGTGATGTACATGATTATGCATAATTAATATGAATTTTATATCATAAATTATAGCCAACATTAATTTGGTTGAAGCTTTACAGAAATGGCAAGAACTCTAGGACTGTTTTGATTTCCAAATATTTTCTCCAGCGTAAACTATTTGGAATTTTGTATTTCTATTTCCAAAAATATATATCAAAAGCGCACTTGCAGTACAAAGACTTGGGTCACGATACGAGCGGCATGAGAAAAATTTAATATCGGGATTAGGCGGCAAGTGGCGGCAAAATAAATTTTCTCCTACCAGCCGTTCGAATCGTGGAGACCTTAATCTGGAAAATAATAATAAAATATAGTATAAATCATGTGATACGTCCAGTTCTTCGTCATTTGAAACAATTCAACATTTACAACATACACTACTCTTCAGAAGCAGCTTCTAATTCAATTCCCATCAACATGCAGTTTTTAAATTAAGCTTATATTATTGAACCTTCGCCAGAAATAATTACAACTAACAAAGACTCAGGTACCATAAATAACACAAACCCTCTAACAGCTGTTCTACATACTTTATTTTTACTACGAATTTACATCACTTACCTCTGTTCAATTCATTTCAACAATTCAATCACAAAAATTAACAAATTCTAATCAAAATTTTTCAAGAAAGGAATGTTGATACTTTTCAGTTTAAGATCAAGATGTGCATCTCTTCTGTACAACAGTGTATAGTGAGTATATATATATTATTATAACACATATATATACCTTTATATAAATATAATTTTTTATATAACTCATATAATATATTACTTATGTTGAACCCAAAATAAAATTCTAAAATCTAGCAACAATTTATCTAACACTAAGAATTGTTAATATTATTATTGAATTTACACAGTGAAACACATATGACACCACAAATACTTAGCGAACTTTCCTCAAATCTTTAAAAATCACAACAGACCCCAATCTGCGAGCCTGAAGTTCATATATAATATATATTTAATACTCTCTTAAACATTCCACCATAAAGAGTACTTAGTCATCATTTTTAAATGACACTGATATAGATAAGCAAATATGAAGGTACACTGAACAACAAGACATTAAAATCGTAGCTGCCTTTAGCAATAAATCCTTATTGAAACACAAAAAATTGGGATATTTTTTCGAAAATGCAGCTGTAGGCCAACTAGTAGTAAAATGAAATTATTACCCATAAGAAATTAATTTTCATATGCCAATGGAACAAAATAGCGCAGTTAACTGAAAACAGAAAACCAATTTTTATAATTATTACGACAATGAAGCTAATGAAATAAATTTTATTCCAAGCAAAATTGAAAACATATAAATAGTTGATTACAGTTTGAAATAATTATTTAAAAAGCAACTGAAATTTCCAATGCAAGCCTCTGAGAACCTTTCTCCTCAATATTTACTAACTTATGGTAACAATTATCATTAATTATTTATAATACACAATTTTATTTAATTTTTGATATAAAATTTGAAGGAATATTGTCCTTAAACACAATTAAAATATTATTAAAGAAAGGCCTGATTCAAAATCTAACTTGAACCAGGTCTCTCAGCCATAGAAAAAATATCTACAAGGAATGTCTGTAGGTGGTTTATTTATATTAAAGTTAGTCTGCAGTAGGAGAAAACAGATTAATAAAATTATATAAAAATAGAACAAAGAAAATCAACTATAGTATTGGACTCGCTTCATATATATTATAATAGTTATTATCAATTTATCACAATAGAAACACCAAAATTAGTCTGTAGAAAAATCATACTAGACACCTAGAACACATTAATTTAACTTCTTTCAATCAAAAATTTATAGTACTTACGCCAGTAAGTATCTTGAAAATGGGGATGGGAATATTATAATACTGCACTCAACCGAAATTGATAGTACGATATGCTAAATATTGAATTTGATGGATAATATTGTAACGATTTCAAAACAATATACAATGTAAAGCTTGAGGAATATAATATTTAGGGAAAATTTTATACAATTTATCGGGCTAATTAGGAAAAATACACTGGTTATCAAGAGAGTCTCTAAATAAGTAAGTAGATCTAGATTCATTTATAAAGTATTATAATTATTGTGCTCATTTCATAAGTTCTTTTTTAAAGGAAATCACTTTAGAGATTTTATAAACTAGTAGCAGATTTCTGAAGAAAATTGATCAAGATCATAAAAATGGCGGACGAACTCGAACATGAGATTGTGATCAACATAAACCTTCTTTAGTTGGAATGCTAAAGATAGAAGCCTTCAAGGGTCCCGGTTTAATTAAAAATGTTCTTGTCTTTGACAACAAATCAGTCTAAAATATTAGTGAGTATTTTAATTTCTGTGATGATGTGTCGTAATTATTTCAATAAAAGGTGAAGAATTTTTCAACTAACTGTATTCAATACATAAAATAATTATTATATTCGTTGAATTTTTTGATCTGTGAATTGATATTGTTTGTCACATTAAACATGAGTTTAGACTATGAAATATAATATAATATATATTCTTATATCTATGAAAGAATACTAGCTTCTTTACTAAAATTCTCCAAATAACTAATGAATCCCACCACCAAGAAATGCTCAAATACACTACCTGATAACGTACAAGGCATATGCGTGTGTGTAAATCTGGTTTATTGATCGCAATTTATCCTGATCAATAACAACAAGAATGACACAAAATGATGTGCTTCATACTTTAAAAGAAGATTTAAAACCTAAAAAATTATAAGAATAATAATGATGATGGCGAAACATTAATGAAATGGAAATATATATCTACTATACAATGAAACAATGATGTGTATGAGTGTGTTATATAGGGAGTGTTTTGAAAGGAGGTGGGAGTAATTATTCATTACAATAATCATTATATGATAACAACCACTGATAAAAAAAAACGATGATAAAAAATTTGAGAACTGTTCTAAGTTTGAAACCAGAAAGGTTGGAGCAACCTTAGTTGTGTTCAAGACTGTGATGATATTATTTAGTCCTCAAGGTTTCTGAATGCTTGTTGGATGTCTTCGTGGAGTTGTTCGAATTCTGCTTTCAGCTTAGTTTCACCTTCCTTTTGTGGATCCTGGAAAAGATATTAAACATACTTTGTTGTTGAAATAATATTAAAATGTTAATCAATTAAAAAGTCTGTCATTCAATAAAAGTTTATCCGTTTTGTAATTTTATTGTACCTATAAACATGGCAATTGCGTTTCTAGAATACTATGAATATAACGAACCCATAACTCTCTCCATTAAATGTATAATCAAATGTAGCCAATAGTATTTATCAAATATATAAATTCATTATCGAACCACCTGACAGTATTGTTGAAACTAATCAATAATAAGAGTTGAAGTTTTCGAAACCAAATTTATTGAAAACAGTGATATACTAGTTTCGGTTGGTACACCAAAATCAATCTAAAAAACTAAAACTAAGTAGTACAGAGTAGCTTTTATGCGAAACTAACGAATGATACTAAATGAGGGACTAAATGACACGAAATGAGGGAGAAAGTGCTTGTTGATAGACTGACCTTCAATAGAAGGTCTGTGATTGGCTGAAGGCCAAAACAAGACGACGCCCCACTGGTGGGAGGAGCATCAGGAAGCAAAAAGCAAAAATAAAGTGAACATGACTAAACAGTGAACAAGTAGAAGCAACAACAAGAACAATACACAAGTAGGCTGGAATTTAAAAAAAATAGAAATATTGAAACTAACTGATATGCAGTCAAGTTCAACAGAGAAAAACACTTAATTTGTAAACACAAACATGTTCTGTTCCACGAGAGTCTAGCTCCACCCCAAACCCCTAACAGAACAGACAGCTGTAGCCCAATAGGGAGAAAGCTCATCGTGATAAATGTGTGACTTTCTAGTTCACAGCCCTCACTCAGCCTGCAGTCAGCTGTTATGATTCCGCTTTCCTTTGATTTCAGTTTTGTATACGGATGGCTTTGAGAATCGGCCCGATCCTGACTAATTAGGAGGCGTCCAACTTCTCATTGTGTGGTTCATAGGTATCAGAAGCTTAGAATAAAACTACATTAAAGAACTTATAAAACATTTGCTAAAAATAAGTTGAAGAGTAGCTTCATTGACCAACATCTGACGAAAGAATGTATCAGTTTATGAATAGATATGTGATTTCGGTGATTAGATATTTGATTTTAAGTTGTATAGGCTAATAACTTTCTGCAAGAAGTATGCTCATAAGTTTCTGCAGAATCTTAGTTGTTCTTTAATTTTTGGTTTGATTTTGTTCTTCTTGTCATAGTCTAATAGGTTCATTCGTCATTCGTCAATTGTCATTCATCATCGCGTCTCTCTCCTTCTTCTCCATCTTTCCTTCATTCTCTCGCTTTGGGCCTATCTCCTCTCTCTGGACCATGTTTCTCTCGCTTCTGTTCTTCTGGAAAAACACTAACCCTTATTTCTCAACTCCGTTCTCTGACTGATATCCTGCTCTGTCACATTCATATGGTGTTTTATGTCAATGAAGATTTATTTATTTAAAGGATTTAAATAAAAAGTCCCCTCAAATTAAAATAACTAATGAACTGAACATGATTAAAGTAGATATTAGATTGATGAGAGATCCAAAAATTATGTTACCTTGAATTTCATTGAGGAAAGCTGATACAGAATATTGCTCATGGAGTCCTTGATCACACTCCACGTGATTTTGTTTTCACTCTGCGCTGTCGACTCAACTGCATGTCGGGCCATGTCGTAGAATGCGATCATGTTCTTCAACATGCCCACTGTTTTGTAGAATGGACAGAATCTGTCGTAGGCCGAGTAGCTACACAACAGAAAAAACAACAATCACTAAAAGATGCAAAAAAATTTTTTTTTTTTGAGGAAGAAGCCCACATAGGTCTGAGACCTGCGCGCGGGTAATGAGTTGGATGATGGTGATTGATGAGCTAGACCTACAGTTTTAGGTGGGTTCCGAACCACCGGGAAGTGATTTTACAGCAGAGAACAGTGTCTTTTTTGCTGGCCAATCTAATCGGTCACCCTTTTGAAGAGTGCCTAGGATAACGCAACTTATCTCTAACTGATTGAACTGATACCTGCTACAGCTCACGGCTAAGAACTTTGATACAATAGTTATTTATGTATTAAGAGCGTGAAGCGCGACTTTATTGCTCGAGCCATAACATTTTGCGATTTACGGATTCTGTGATCCACCAATGAGAAGGCATCAAAATCAAAACAGAAGCGTAAAGAAAACAGCTGGCGAGCGTAAAGTACTTTACCGCTTGCTGAGCAGTAAAGTACGCTCGCCAGCTGTTTTCTTTACGCTTCTGTTTTGATTTTGATGTCTTTTCATTGGTGGATCACAGAATCTGTGAAATTCTCATAACCTCAACAATGGCGCATGCTAACCAAATCCGCGCACGGTCTGTGATGTTACAAACTACAAGCTTTTATTGTGTTGTAATTCAGAACTGCATTTGTAGGAAAAATATTGTATGTAATTCGCGCGTGAAAAGCTTCTTTATCGCTCTCGCAAAATTACTGCGCTTCGCTATGCGTCACACAGTAAATGTTTTGGCTCCAGCGATAAAGTCGCGCTTCACGCTCCTTTTTCATAAATAACTATTTCATAGAGATCACATAATGTCGACCAAAAGTCGAAATTATGTCTTGATTTTGATGATTTTCAGTAGAGTGATTAAAAGATGTTTGGAGTTTCATTGGATTACATTTTCTACAATTTTTAAGCACAATGTCATGAAATTTGCTAGCAATGAGCTTATGTAAGAGTTGTTATCAAAGATTATAAATTGTTGATTATCTTGTAGCACCTTCTGTTTCCACCTCATCTTGTAGCACCCCCAACCTCTTCTAAAGTGGAACGCCATTATGCTCTCATTGAATCTGGATCTTCTGCTTGGGTAATGAAGTGAATGATGTTATGAATTTGGAACTTGCAGTCTTACATGGTTCCTAACCAACTGGTGAGTTACAATAAAGCTGATAACGTCATCTCATAGTAGCTGATCACCCTTACAAGCGCAGTCCCGAGCGCCCATGACTGAACATCACAATTGCCCTGAAACCGCGCTCAGAAAACATCGAACTAGAATCTAACTACATTTTTAGTAAGGTTTAATAAGGTAAACATATGAGTAGGTGGAAATGTTTTAGTACCTGTTCACAAATCAAATCATTCCATCAAAAATCAAGTTGTTAGCAAATGCGTGATAGAATTTGAAAAATAAATAAATTAAAATTCCTAGTACCTAATGGAGAAGCCATTCACATTCACAAATGAAGCAAGTAGGATAAATATTCAAAATGGATTATCATCTATATTCTAAAATTTGAGAGCAGAACGAACTAGAAACCAATTATTATCGCTTTTGAATGATTAGGTATGTAATAATCAATATTTTGACTAATACTAATGTTAATGAATAAATGAATATAAATCAAATAAACGAACAAATATGAAAAATAGACAATGAATTAAGGCCAAGCACTGTTAAAACAATTAAACTGGAAATTTTGAATAATTAAAATACATAAAATAAGATTCAACCTAGAAATACGAACGATATATCGTACTAAAAGATGTTCTATTTATGAATGTTTAGAGGTTCAAATAAGATTTCAATAAGGTTGTATGCAATTCTTCAGTGACTTTGAAATTGCCTCATAATAATTTTTTTTATTGAAGTATGAACTGTATGAAATATGGAGTTAACTGTATTATCATCTATCTAACAATATGATTTGAATAGATACACATAATAAAACATGTTGTGATAATTTTGAAGAAGAATAATCCCTTAAAATTGATGAATTACTCAAAAAGTCAACTTTTTTGGAGAATTTAACGACTTGCAGTCAATTTTTAATTAAGAATAAGTACTATTTTACTCACTCTCAAGGCCAAACGATTTTGAGTTCTAGAGAGTGAGTAAAATATTACTTATTCTTAATTAAACATTGACTAATTAAAAAATTTTAAATTACAAAATGTTTAATTAAAAATTAAAGTTGTTAAATTCACAAAAAAAGCTAATATTATCAACGCAGTTCGTCATGGAACAAGAAATCCATGAACTTGAAAAGTCTGGCACTATAGGTGAATATTTAATTTCAATCACTAAATAAAACGATAGAAATATTCAATTTGGAATTGCAAGCAAAGAATCTGAGAAAAACTTATTTCATTGATTATGGATACAATAAACGAACAAAATAATAGTTATCGACAAATTCAGCTACTATACTGAAAAACTTGAATAGAAATATTCAATAATATTGAAACCGGAAAGCCAAAAAATATACCGTACGTAAGTAAATATGTACTATACGTAGAATACATACGTATATTGATTGAAATAAGGATTGGAGATCAAGAATAAGAAAAAGATTGACTAGTTAACTGACCTGTTCTGTTGTAAGAAGTCGTCCTTAAGAACCTTGGCAACTTCCAGTGTGATCTTATCTGATTCAGCCAATGAGGCCTTACCAACGAGCTGTACAATTTCTGACAAATCTTCTTCTTCCTGAAGGATTTCCTTAACTTTTGTTCTCAATGGAACGAATTCGGGGTAGTTCTTGTCATAGAAGTCGTCGAGAGCTCTCATATATTTACTGAAATAAAGATGATTTATTTTTTATTTTTGTAAATGGGTACTATGCAAATTGTAGAATGAATTCATCATGGCAATGTGATCTAAAATAAATTCAAGAATGAAAAAGACTTGCTAGGAATTGAAAATGAAAATATGGATGCTCCTGGGCTGCTAGGAGTTTTATTAATTTAAAAACATGTAAGAATACTCCATGAAGAGCCTTATTGACATACAATAATTGAAATAATAATAATAAGCGTATGGCTTTTAATGGTGGGGAGACCCTTACAGGTAGTTCCACCTCGCCGTTTGAGCCATGTTATGGGGAACATGGTGGACCTACTATTTTAGGTGGGTTCTGAACCACCGGGTAAGTGATAATAAAGCTTATAACATCAAGTCATTGAAGCCCGGTCACCCATCCAAGCGCAGTCTTGAGCGGTCGTGACTGAACATCACGACCACTTGAACACCACGCTCAACGCATGACCAATCACCACCAATAATTGAAATGTAACAATATTAAAAAAAAAAAAAAATGTAAAAAAAATGGAAAAAAAATGAAAAAAAAATAATTGAAATGTAACAATATTAAAAAAAAACAGAAAAGAGAAAAAAATACAATACTTTCCCCCTTATATAATGACTTCAATCCTATGAGAATTGTAGAAAATTGAATAAGAATACTAACGTATTTATAATAGGAATTCTGTTACAGATGATTGATTAATTTGAAGTCCGATCTTGAGAAATATTTTTCTCAATGACCCATTACTTCTCCATGTAATTATTCAGGGTTTTCAGAATTGAGATTTGAAGCAGCATCTTCCTGAAATAGCTTGATTTTCACTAAATATTAACACCTAACCAATTGTATGGTAGACGTCGCATGCGTAAAACGAACCTTAGCCAATTTAGCCCATATTGAGTAGGCCTATGGGACTTATCGTAACGTAAATTAACAAGCGCTAAGTTGGTCTATCAATCGAAAATAACAGTGTGAAAAATAGCGGAACGTTGTACACACTATTAAGCTTCGGCTTGCTAGAACGCGGATTTGGACTAAATGGACTGCGGACATGACCGCATACACTATAATATGTAGATTTGCTTTCGAAATATAGTTTATAATAATATAATTTGGTAATGTATTCGATTAATTATACATAATATGCTATTATATTCATACATATTGCATTATACATAATCTGCTTTCAATAATAAGTTGGAAGTTAACCTATAATTTCCAAAAATGTCCCATCTTGATCTGTCCAGTGAGCAGGTGAGAGATCGGGATGGTAACCTACAAGACTACAACAGTGGACACACGCGCAAGAGGAAAGTTACATCTCAATCGTGTTTCCATTTTAACGTGTTGATAGGTTATCAGCCTGATAACTTGTGAGAATCAAGAAGGCCTTTTGTTGGAAATTATAGATTAACATCCCACTTATTTTTGAAAGTAGATTATGTATGGAAGAAGATATATGAGTACAATAACAGATTATGTATAATTAATAAATCGAATATATTACAAAATTATATTATTATAAACTGTATTTCGAAAGCATATCTAGTTCAAGTATATGTTGTAGTGTATGCGACCCTGTCTGCTGTCCATTTAAACCAAATCCCTGTGATTGGAAAACTGAAGCTTTAAGGTTAGAACTTAGAACAAGTTCCTGAAATATTAGGTTGAGTTGAGAGTTCCTTATTTTACCCGTCCAGCAACAACAAATACTTTTAATGTTAACTAAATAAAACTATCAGTCTGTACACACCAGTTCACATATTACTGTAATTTACTTTCTAACAAAATTCCTTTCAAATTCATAATTCAAAAAATCACAAAAACTCTCTTAAAGGAAATAAGCTACTGAACTAAACAGCACATTTACTTCACATTGCCTAAACTGTAACCAATGTTCAAGTTGATGTGTAACCAATGTTAATGAAAATATTATGACCTACTGTCTAACTATACTGTTTGTCATCTCGAATGAATATATTTATTTATTTATTTTAATTTTTGAACTCGCAGCAGGCGCTCAGGATGACGACTGTGCAAGGATGAATTATTATTTCATCTGTGATGCTTTCCATTATTATTTCATATTGTTATGTGGAAACATTTATTGATTTAATGTATTTTATTTAAATTATTTTGTTTTATAAATGTTCTGGCAAATAAATCATTATTATTATTATTATTATCCTTTGAGTCCTTTAGAATCAGGATATTAATAAACGAACGTCCTAAATAGGATGATCTACTAACCTGTAAGAAATAAGCCAGTTGATGGATGGAAAGTGTTTGCGCTGGGCGAGCTTCTTGTCGAGACCCCAGAAGACCTGGACGATACCAAGAGTGGCCGATGTTACCGGATCAGAGAAATCTCCACCAGGCGGCGACACGGCGCCCACAATGCTCACCGATCCCTCACGTTCCGGGTTGCCCAGGCACTTCACGCGACCTGCACGCTCGTAGAACGACGCCAATCGAGCACCCAAGTACGCCGGGTAGCCACTGGCAAACAACAATAACCAGTTGTTAGGTTGGTACGGTTGAGAGTAATAAGTAAGATTAGGTTGGGTAAGGTTGAGTGTAATAAGTTAGGTTAGGTTGAGAGAATTAGAAAAGGAGTAATTTATAAGAAGAAAAAAATGTGTTTCATTTGAAAAGGTTTTGATGATAAGGGACAATAAATGGAGTATCCAAGGACCCGACAAATTTATTATTCGCTAGTGGTTTACCGGTACTTTTCAAATGGATTCAAAGTAATTTTTTTAATTAAATATGTGATATATGGATTTCAACCACCGATGCTAATGCAATTCCAAAAATAAATTAGGAGCTGCAATATTGATACGGAACAAATGTGTTGTTTTGGCTTGCAACTTGAAGCTTTTCTGCATCATAGTGACGTATCATGTGTCACCTGTTCTATGAGCTTCCTGCAACTAAACATACTTTAAACAGTAATAATGTCCATAAGTAAAATTCGAGTATTAATTTTGAAAAAATTTAGAAATATAATAAGAAATCAGGCATTGAAGTGCGCTGAATTAAGTTTAGAGGAAGCTTTGTGCCAAATTTAAGTGTTAAAAATCGTTGTTTTTTGTTAAATCCGTTAAGACAACTCACACACACACACACACCTAATACTCTCACTTTTTATATAGATTACAATAATGTTTCATCATAAAAGCTTTAAACAGGAAAACAATTTACGACTTTTAATAACAATTTCATATAGTGCCGAACATCATTCAGTCTGTAAAGACATATTAGAAAATAGTTTTGAACATTCACAGTTTGTAGCCTGTGCAAAACTTAGAGCCTCATTATACAGAGCCACAGCAGTCGCCTTTGCGTGCCACATTTTAAGGCTGAATTACACTAGAGGTTTGATTAAGATTGATAATGGTGTAACAACCGAAACTAGTTTCTCTAAATTTTAATAAATGTGGTTGTGACAATTTCATCTTCATTATGAAAATTACAATGATTATTTCATGTACAAATCGTGTTAACTGGGAAATAAATTAGATTTGAAATTGGAAAAAAAGTATTTCAGTCTTACCTGTCAGCAGGCATCTCAGCCAAACGACCTGAAATTTCTCGAAGAGCCTCGGCCCATCGAGACGTTGAGTCAGCCATCATGGATACGTTGTAACCCATGTCACGGAAATATTCAGACAAGGTAATACCTAGAAGTTAAGTTAAACATTAAATCAATATAAACAAAGTTACATATTAGTCACACAAGTTACAAATTAAATCAATATAAACAAAAAATTGAAATCAATAGAAACTAGAAACCCCTACAGTGTGTAGGGAGGGGTATATTAGCCATTTTATATGAATAATTGAATGGTTATGGGGCTTCTATTGATAGGGGTAACCCCTTGTTGAATTGGAAACGTAATACAGCTGCAAATTTAGGTGGAATCTGAACCATCGGCTAAGTGATTTATAATTATATAAATATAGAGTCATTATGAAAGTTATTCAGGTTGATAGGCCTACTGATATTATTTGGAATAATTTGAGAAATTCTAAGTTATTGATTGAAATGAAAAGATTATCGATCTAGCAAGTGAAAAATAGACATAATTAAGCATGCAAGTTACTACTTCCATAGTTCTTCCATAGTATACCAATATTAGTTGTAAATAAATAATTAATTACCTGTATAAATGGACGCTTCACGAGCAGCTACAGGCATGTTGGATGTATTTGCAACCAGCGCTGTACGTTTCATGATGGATTCTGTGACACCATCAATTTCTACGGTCAGTTCAGGGAAATCTCGCAATACCTAGAAAAATGGACACAATATAATATGAATATAAAATATAAAAATAATCAATAGAAATAAGAAAACAAGTATATAATAAAGCATAACATTTTACATAATATCTAACAGTAAGATTGTATATTTTTAATTCAAAAGTCTCCATCAAAATTCAAATTTGTCAAATCCCTTTAAATACAATGTGTTTCCATTCAAGTTAACTTCTAAATTAATAGAGTCTTCATGCAAAACTACATTAAAGATATCGATAGTGCTAACCTGTACACTCTATGCATCTGCCTGCTCCTTATCATTTTGATTTTAGAGCAGGCAGATGCAGACAGTATTTACGCTATTGTTGTCTTTAACGCAGTTTTGCGCATTTTCTTCAACTAAAAACTAATTTAGTTATATTTTTTTAGTGAAATGTTCCAATGGAATTAATGGATTGAAACGCACTAAAATACATTTAAAGATGTCTAATAGTATGTCTTGAGTTGAATGATTTGTATTTAGCTCTTCGACTACAGTTCTAGTAGGTATTTGATGTCAGATTTTTATCTAGGGTTTGGTTTAATTAGACTTCAAAAACTTAGGGCTTCCTATCTTGGGGCATTGCTCATAAAGAATCAGTGTACGTGCATAAAACAGCTGTTTTCTGAGGACCGAGCAATAAAGTACTTGAAAAAAGACGAAGTTACCATTATTAACGGTAGCTAGCTACCCAGCTCGTTATTAGGAATTGTTTTAGTAATAAGTTAGTTAGTTTAGTTAGACGCTGGTCGCCACTCCAGTCGCCAACTTACCTATAACATACTAGACTAAACTTTACTATACGTACTAAAATATACTATTAATAAATTCAAGTATCATAATAATTTTTCCTACAACTGCTCGTAAAGTAGTTCTTTACGTACTGAAAATTAATTGTAAACTACCTCTTTACTGCTCCGCAAGCGGTAAAGTACTTTACGCTCGCCAGCTGTTTTCTTTACGCTTCTGTTTTGATTTTGATGCCTTCTCATTGGTGGATCATGGAATCCGTGAAGTTCTCATAACCACAACAATGGCGCACGCTAACCAAATCCGCGTACGGTCTGTGAGGTTACAAACTACAAGATTTTATTGTCTTGGAATCCAGAACTGCAGTTGTAGGAAAAATATTGTATGTAATTCGCGCGTGAAGCTTCTTTATCGCTCTCGCAAAATTACCGCGCTCCGCTATGCGTCACGCAGTAAATGTTTTGGCTCGAGCGATAAAGTCGCGCTTCACGCTCTTAATACATAAATAACTATTAATCAAGCGATTTTGATAATGAAATATTTAACTATAATTTTGCCAACAACATATCGTGAATAGAATGGCAGATGTCAAATTACCTCAGACATTTCGTTTCCTCTCTCACCACAACCGACATACACGATGACATCTGAGTTGGAGTACTTGGATAGAGCTTGTGAAATTACAGTTTTTCCACAACCGAAAGCACCTGGAATAGCTGTGGTACCTCCCTGCACGCAACTGCAAAATATAAAGAGAATAATTATTGAATCTTGAATATCAAATTATTATATCACATTATTGACCGAATGGAGTGAAGTCTATCCTTTAAGAAGCTCGGTATTTTCTCTGTCTCTGTCTCACGATTACGGACGAACGCCTAGATCAATTGTTATGATTTTTCATATGGATGTTCCTTATTCCTAGACAAAGCGATATAATGTGACCGACTTTTAATTGCATTATAAGTTATTTTTCAAAAATTTCTTAATCAATCTATTTTAATTTATAAATCATAAGTAATTCAACTTATTCTTCTAATTAGACTTAAATAATCTTATTCATTTTTTTTAGTATTTAGATGTTCCAAAATATTTTTTAGGTCAGACAATATTATGATTAGAAAATATACAGCTTAAAAGAAGAACCAGATAGTATTATGTTGATAATCACATGTGAAAAAACAATTATAATTATCAACTTTTCATGTGAATTTAACGACTTGCAGTCAAATATTCATTAAGAATAAGTATAACTTACTTAATCTGTAGGCCGAGCGCTTTCGAATCTTTGAGATCCATCTTCAGAGATATATAATTAGTCGGGAATGGAAGATTATAATTTTAGTCGGGAATGGAAGATTGATGAGAAAAAATATTAATTCATCATTTTTTGATAAATTATTTATTTCTATTTTTTATGATTGGAGATTTATTGAGCTACTAAAAATGCATGAGAACCCTTTAGGCCTGAGGGGTGATTTCTAGGGGGCGTCAAAGACTGGTAATTTCAAATATTGATTTTTACAGTTTCTGTCATCAATAAAAGATTAAGGAATCAAAATCATGTAGAAAACGCACAACTTATTTCGAAAATGTCATCCCCTTTTGAGTGAGTGTTGAGCGAGTGAGGTCTACTGTTCACAGAACTACTATCTAAATCATATGAATGGAAAAAAACAAAATAGACTACTAGCAGCTAGTCTATTAGCAACCATTATGACAACTCTAGCTTCCTAGCTAATACGTCCACAAGTCAATGATTAAAGTAGCCCGGCTTCTAGCTAGTGAACACGATTACCTGGGGCAAGTTTACAACCAGATTGTGAATTAGCTATACCCTGTTCAGCGAGAGTTGACACTAAGGCTCCACCTCACGAGGCCTGACGTCGTGGTCAGGCCTTTTCACAAGCGGCCCTAGCGCTATTCTCTACTGCTCTACTCTGTCAAACGCCCGTTCACGCGCATTGTTGTTTTAATACAATGAACGGTGGAGGCGAGAGCATGCACGGCTCATAGTTCGAGACTGACTCTGAAATTTGTGTAAGGGATGACTGTGACCTGAAAAGTGACACTCGTTGGATGATGACCTTGCTCTGTATTGGACAAGCGCTCTGTCTCGTTAGTTTTTAGGAGGAGCCTCAGTTTCAACTCTCGACGAACAGACTTTAGTAAACGCTCTATGGAATCGAAGCTTTAAAAATTATTAAGAAAAGTACAACTAATTACTGAAATATTACTCACGGGAACAATGAATCGAGCACACGTTGACCTGTCAATAGTGGATAGTTGGCTGGCAGTTTCTCAGTGACTGGTCTGGGTTGACGCACAGGCCACACTTGCAGCATGGTGAATTTCGATTTTTCTCCATCGAACTCGGTTTCAAGAACAATGTCCTGTTAGGAGGAAGGTGAAACTTATTACAATCCACTGGATACTGTGAGTTCTTTTCGTTATAAAAAACAATTCGAAACATTGCATGAATTTTTTCCTCTAACACTGCTCGTAAAGAATTTGTTAATGTGCTGAAAACTCTTAACACAGTTGTTTTTCTGAGGAGCGAGCATTATATTTATTTGTGTAACTAGTGCTCAAAGTAGCTCTTTGTTACACGGGAGAAGTACGGAATAGTTTATAGTGTGCAGCAAAGATACTTTCAGCACAAGTTACGCATTAAACTTTTTCAACAATTGGCACAACTAGAGTGCGACAAAGTTAAATGAGAGCGGCAAAGTCAGCTGGAGTGCAGAAAATTAAAACAGTACAGGAATCAGCTGTATTGTGTACTAAAATGAGTGCACAAATAGCCGCTGTGTTGGGTAACTGTAAGAAAAATAAAATTACTTTACGCTCACCAATCTTGCCAACCTTTCAGTCTAGTTTATCGAACTTGACGTTCAAAATTCATCAAATATTTTACAATTAAGTTATCTATGTTTTAATAAAGAATAACAATTTTTTAATTATTTTAAAAATAAAGTTTTGGAATAATATTCTTTGGAATTGTCGTATAAAAGTGCAGATCGTAGGTAGCCAGATCGTACATCAAACAAGAACCAAATTATCATACAAAACGATAATTGTCATACGGTTGACAACACTGAAGCTTCCATCTGATTATTGGCAGATGAATTTTTCATAACCTCAACGACGATGGTGCATTGTGTACGGAAATAATTTCAACAATTATTGAATGGAAATCCAAAACTGCAGTTGTAGGAAAAAATGAATTAATTGATTAAAAGTCATAATAATTATAATAAAATTTATGATTTTTGTACTATTTATAGCAATAATTGGCTATCAATTAATTATTATTGTCACTAAAGACGTTTCTTCTGAATAAGAAAGAAGCAAAATATGAGCAGGGAACAAAATATTAAAATAGGAGCAAAGAAAATAATGTGAGAACAGGAATGAAGAAGGTAGGTTTTCAGTTTCCACACAAAACTGGCATTGAAAGGGGTTGAATTGAAGAAAAAGAAGAAGTTGTACAAGGAAGTAACGGGAAGATAAGTAGGAGGAGCAAAGGGGAAATGAGACAAAACGGAGAAGATGAGATAAGAGAAAAAGGAAAGGAAGAAGTAAGAAAGTTCATGGACATGGAAGGAACAAGAAGGTAAAAGAAAGCATACCGAAAAAAGAAATAAAACAGAAGAAAAAGAAAGAAGACGATAATTATGATGAAGATAATGAAGGAGACAGAACAAATTTGAATTTTTCATAGTAACAATGTTTTTAAACTAATATTAACAACAATTAATAGCAACATTATTCGGATGAGAAAATAAAAAATGTTTCATGTAAATAGCGCGACTGCAAATCGTTAATCTTCGTGGAAAAAGTTAATGTTAGAAGTACTAAAGTTTGTGATGAACCAGGAAATTTAAGAAAAATCAATTATAAATTCAATTTCTAAGGTTTGCACTTACATCAACGGTGTAGTTACCAGGTGGTGCAAGATATTGGATGGTTCCCTTGGACCTTGGTGGCAGAATAAGTTTGTGTTTCACGAGAGTATTTTCATGTACAATGGCATATTCGTCTCCTCCGGTAATATGGCTGCCGACCTACAATAAATAAATGGAAATAGATTATTAGTGAAAACATACATGCACTTAAATAATCACTGAAAAAATTTTGTATATCTTGAAAATGGCTTAGCCTATATTAGACACATTGCATCTATATAAATAAAATTAGAGTTTTGTCTGTACATTTATCAGAATTGTATATTTTTTGGTTATTTTTAAGTTTTATATATTAAATAAGCCGAAAATAGTCTTATCTCACTTACTGTCTGTCTGTCTGTCTGTCTGTCACGGCCCCAAAGGCATTTTACGCGGCCTTCTCCTCAAAAACGAGAGCATCGATCGGGATTTTAGTTATTGAACAGTATTGAAAACATTATTGACAATGTCTTTAGCTATAAAAAACTAAATTAAATTTTTTTTTAACAGAGTAATAAACGTTTAAAAACAAAGTACTGTGCGATTTTGGATACGTTTTACGCGGCCTTCTCCTCAAAAACGAGAGCATCGATCGGGATTTTAGTTATTGAACAGTATTGAAAACATTATTGACAATGTCTTAAGCTATAAAAAAACTAAATTAATATTTTTTTAACAGAGTAATAAATGTTTAAAAACCAAGTATTGTGTGATTTTGGATACATTTCTTCTAAGTTTTATTACTACATAAGAACAAATCACGTAATTTATCATGATATATCAATCAGCTGTTCTCAAAAAATATTCTCTCCCGATACCTGTCACTGCTTACAATTGCTTACGTTCTAAGTTGTTTACTAAGGGCCCGTTCACACGATACAGTTTTTGTGCGGTACAGTAAATTTGCTGTATCAGTTATTTTGCAGTGCTTTCGTTTGCATGTACATTTCATATTGTATGTTCACATAATACTGTTTCGACTGGATCCAGTAAAAAAGCTGTTCTAGCCGATTTCTACATTCGGTTTTGTCTTCGAAAACTGTATCGCTAAAATCAGCTGTACCGCAAAATAACTATCCGTATCCGGTGGCACATGTATTGTACCGGTAATGGATATGTTCAAACGATACGCTTATTACGCTGGAAGCAGCCTTCAGATCGTCAGCATTGATCTTCTTCATTGATATTCTTCAGCATTGATCTTCTTCATTGATATTCTTCAGCATTGATCTTCTTATTAGTGAATTCCAGTGTCCAGAAGTGGAAGATATTAATTGTGAAAATTTAATTTCTCTAATATTTGAGAGACCCGCCTTGTGAACAAGACTTAAGATTAATATAAAAATAAAGAGAGAAAAATGTGTGGAATATTGAAATCAGAATTTGTGTACTTTGATCAAAATTTAAGAGAAACCTTCAGTAAGAAACTTATTTAAAAAAATCTTACACAAATAAAAAAAATCCTGGACTGGAATAAATAAAACTGAACTGGAAGCGCAATGGAAGAAGGAGGAGAGCACAGCAATAAGCAGCAAAAAGCCGGACCGTGTGAACATCACAGTACAGTTGACGCCGTACAGTAAAAAAGCCGTACCGCAAAAAAACTGTATCGTCTGAACGGGGCAGCTAACAACTTCATGATCGTTGCTATCAAAAAAGCCGAAACATATTTAGTCTTATTTCTAAACATAATCCGTACGAAGGACGGGCACAATAGCTAGTTACGAATAAAAATTGCATTATAGATTTAGATTACGTCATTTCTCGTCACAATATCACATTTCGTCATATTAACAATCACAATAACAAGAAAAATACTAATGTGACCAAATTTTACTCTTGTAAACAATCATATTTTCAAGAGTTTCCTCTAAAGACAGTAATTTATTTTAGTTAAATGATGGAACTACATCAACAGATAATAAACGAACGAATATTCGTTTACAAACCAAGTTGACAAAATCACATTTATTAAAACTAGTGAGATACTAGTTTCGGTTGTTACACCATTATCAATCTCAAACAAACATTTGGTTTGAAATTGATGATGGTTTAACAACCGATACTAGTAATCTCACTATTTTTAATAAATGTGGTTATGACAAACGTTTTGTTTGAGATTGATAACGGTGTAACAACCAAAACTAGTATCTCACTACTTTTAATAAATGTGGTTGTGACAACTTCATGTCTTATTATTCATTATGGATATATTCCACAATATCACCTTCAAAGAAAGAAAAATATATCACTACAAAGAAATAAATGAAATAAAATAATATAAATAAATAAATAAATAAAATAATATCACTACAAAGAAAGAAAAATAATAAAAGTTTGAGTTAAGAACCAAACAAAAAATGACTTGTCTTATGTTGAATGAAAACATGCAGATTTCCCATAAAAGCCATGTTATTTATTCAAGAAATAAATGTACAGGTATAACATTCAAGTTTTGAATGAAAAAATTACGATGATTATTAGCTTCAGTCAAATAAATTTAAAAAAATTTTAGATGACACTGATGTAGACATAGATGATGATATAGATGACTACTGAAGATATTGAGAGACAGTCAAGAGTTAGTCAAGTGTAAAGTGAACAGTTCAAGTTCTTCTATCATGGTTGGTTTATGCTTCTACTTACTTTCATGTTTAATGGATGGAATTCCCATGATGCGGTTTTACTTAAAGCAGGTACGTTGACACCCTTAGGGATGTAGATACTGTTGGTAAGTTCATTGATGTCTTTCAGAGGTCTCTGGATACCTGGAAAGAGTTATTTATAATTATTTACTTAAATCGGTTTAGAACCCATCTAAAACTGTTCGTCCAAATCAACAATGACCATTATCAAACTCTACACACGCACTGATCTCATACCTATGTGGGCTTCATGCTCTGAAAAAGAGAGCTCAATAAAAAAAAAAAAATGAGGACCAAATTTATTCATTTATTTATGAGTGTTCCTTCAGTATCTCTTGACTCGAGGGACTCTTGAAACTTCAAGTATTCATATGGGTATTTCAAGACTCCCTCGAGACACTGAAGCAACTTTATTGAATACGAGCACAAGACTCTTAATAAAAGTGAGTAACTTGTAGACTTCATTTTCAAACTCTGCTCTGGCTGAAATTTTGCTAGGAAAATGACCGTTCAAATTAATTTCCTCTTCCTTTCGAGCATCGGAAAAATACAAATCGTTGATGAAGGTAAAAATGTGAAAATCCTTACAAGAATTTGTGAATACATGTGATAAATTTCTGAAATAACTCCTCTCGAATTGAATGAATAGAATAATAGATATGACAATATTAGATTTCTTACCATCGAAAATGCTGCCCAAAATACCAGGACCTAGTTCAACAGACAATGGCTTTCCAGTTCTGAGTACTGGATCACCAACTGTCACACCAGATGTTTCTTCGTATACCTAAAAAATATATCATAAATTGGATTAATAATACATAAAATGTCAACGAATTGGCGGAATAAAGCATAACTAATAATAAACGCATGTATTTTAATGGTGGGGATATCTCAATGTTTGAGCCATCTTATGTGGAACAAAGCATGTCGAGTATGTCCTCGAAGCAAGTCGAGAAAATTAGTGGAAGATTCTGTTTTCAAAAGTGAAACTTATTGTAAAGAGCCTGCTTCATAATTAAGTCAAGCTAATATATTTATTCGTATTTGCATTAGTTGATTACAGTAAAAAATTTATTTATTTATTTAACTGGCATACAATAAATGTGAATAAAACAGGCTATTGTCCAAAACTGTTTTTCACAAAATTCTAAAGTAGGATCCCAATCTTAGGTTAGGTCGCTGTTTCACTTGAAATTTCACCTTGAAGCACAATTATTCACAAATCTTTTGCAGATAAAGAATATTAATATTTTTCATTTCAAACAAACACTATCACAGTCCGAAAAAATATGATATAATTTGGAAGTTATAATGTTATGGAAGTTTGCACTAGAGCTTTGTGATTTGCTGTGAACATGCCCCTTATCATACAAATGTCAGAAAGCTTTTGGCAAGCAAATAAATAACATTATTCCAACATTAAATAAATTTTATTGCCAAAAATTAAAATTATAATTACAATATGTCTTCAATTCTTAGTTTTCTATTTGGCCCCATGAGCTAAGCATAGCTTGCTCGCTATCGACGAGTTCTATACAAATTATATAAATGAAAAAAAAATTATTGACTTTACAATAAAAATAAAACTATGAAAAATATGAATATATAAAAGAACCATTAGAAAGAAATTCAAGAATTATAAATGTAAAACATAATAAATATGATGTTATATTAATCTTTTTGGATTGTGATGGTTTTTTGTTAAAAGTAAAAATAAAATCAAAATTAATATTCTTTTTCTGAAAAAGACTCGTGAATTATTGTGCTTCAAGGTGAAATTTTTAGTGAAACTAACCCAAGATTTCGATTCTAATTTGAAATTTTGTGAAAAGAAGTTTTGGGCAATAGCATGTTGTATTCACATTGATTGTATGTTAGTTCGATGAAAAAAAAATAATTGCTACCAATCATGTTTATACAAATCTGGCTGAAAAATGGTATGACAAAAGCTTTTAGATTAAAATTTAGATGAAATAAATTACTTGTCAGGGAATGAACAAACCTGGATAGTAGCCATGTCTCCTTCCAAACGAATGATTTCTCCGACCAATTCAAAATGGCCGACTCTCACCAACTCGTACATAGCCGATCCTGACATCTTTTCGGCTGTAACGACTGAAAATAAAAAAAATATATATATATTTCTAAATACTCCAGATAATAAGCGTATGATCATTGTCCCTTACAGGTAATACCACCTCCCCAAGTAAGTAATGATATCTGGAGCATGTTGGACCTACAATAATTTTAGGTGGGTTCCGAACTATCAGGTAAGAGCAAGTGATCTTGTAAGATAAATAAGATTGATAGATATCAATATCAAGATCTTGTAAGATAATAACGAGTAACTGATCCAAGTCAAAGCAGCTCGGTTAGGTTAGGTTATAATATCTGATCAAGTCATAGCAGCTCGGTCAGGTTAGGTTAGGTAAGAGATAATGTAGCTGATAATAACTGATCATGTAATAGCAGCTCGGTCACCCATCCAAGCGAAGACTTGAGTGCTTTCAACGAAACCCCACTATTTTTCTATTTTTTGCCGGTGATGTCCGCATGAGAAACTTTTGTGCGTGGGTAATGAGGTGAATGATGACATGGTGAAAACATCCAAGCCCGAACAAGACTTCAAGGAATACCAGCTAGCCAGAATCTTATCTAATCAGAGACAAGCGCCTCAACTGACTGAGCCGCAAGGCCGTCATTGTCTGGATACCACAATTCAAGCGTGACGAGCCACCACCCAAGGATAGAAAATTATGAATACAAAAATACTGATTAATATTTAAATAAATGAAAAAAGTATTCCTTCAAACAGATGATACAAAATGAAATAAAGAGACGCACAAATCGATGTTTCTTCACTTTTGGTTGAAAAAAATATGCTATCAAGTGATGCTGCAAAAATTAATACTGGAATTATATCAACAACAAAACTTGAGATAAGATAAAATTACAAATTTTATGAGTATAAATAAATTGAAGTAGCAATTTTAAAACTTGCAAAGCTCATTATATATTTTTATTAATTGATAAAAAAACGTTTTGCTGATGCTGTTATCAATATGTGAAACAAAATATTTGCTGATAGCCACAGTTCAGATGATATTTGGCTCCTATTCCCATCAGTTTCAATGTTAGCTGAATACAAATTCTGTATCTCTAGAAATCGTTCATGCGTACTGACTACTGATGACAAATTTCACAAACTGGCAAATAATTTAACATGAGAATTTCATTTTGAATATTTCAAACTAAATTTCAAGTCTTCGAAATATGTATCAACACGGTACAATATGTAATATTTTTCATGATTAAAAAGGAAAAATAGTTTTACATTCATTGCTGTACTAAATTTATATTTCCTCTCAATTAGACTTCTATAGAATGAATCAGATTTGATGTAGGATTTCAAAACTAATTTCTGAAATATTCAGAAGCAAATTTAGCGAGCAACAGTAAATTTCAACAGCTTACCAGGACCAGATACGGCGAATACGAATCCATATTGCCCCTCCTTCTCCGCATCTTTTACTTTGGGCAAAGCCATCTTATCCTAGTGTTTTAGTCTGTTTCAACAGCCTGCAAAAAAAGATAAGAATAAGTACGGAATAAATAAAAAACACACAAAAGGATACAATTTTCTCATCAAATCACAAGGTATTCATGTTAGTAGAGACTCATACAATATTTCAATTACTATCATGACCGCTGCATAAATAATTGGATTGAAATGCAAAAAATGGTCTATTAAATATTATTTCGTTGTAAAATGCCACGACAAAGCAGAAAATCTACTAATCCAGTACATATTGAATTGAATTCATTGGTGTATTTTTAAATCTATAGTTGTCATTAACATTGCTATCGTACTAATTCGAGATAAGAATTTATTACTGTTTTTAGCGGAGTTATTCCGAAAGCCTTAGACTTCATGTAATTATCTTACAAAACGTTTTAATGGACTTTTAAATTATTAAAATTTAGAAATAGAGTATCTATAAAAAAATGTTCAACACCGTAGGACTTCCAACAAATTATCTAATTTTTCGAGCATAGTCTGTTAAAGTAACTACAAATCATTTAGATAAGGTAAATGAAAGTAAGAGTGTACCTATGAGTTTCAGAATAATATTTTGACTCAGATGTAGAACATAGCCTATATTAAATTTTCAAGCCTTTAGCACAATACTAATATGTTTTAATAAATTGGTCGGCTCCAACCCCTATTTTCCACTAAGCTGTATCTCTAATCATTTTGTATTGCCATCTCTCACAGGTTTTTTACCTCGAGATGCATGTTTCATAACAAAATTATTGTAATTCTATACTATTTTTTATTTTAATGTTACAATTGTACATTCAACCAGGGCATTTCAATCTTGAATTAATGCTATGATTTCTTCTAATTTGTACTCTTAATATAATTTTTAATTTCAAATATTAAATTATTGCACTGCTTGGATGTTTTGTATTTGCTGTATTTGTAAAGGAACAATAAATATTTCATTTCATTTCAAGTTATATCTTGGGATTCTCAAAACGTTAGAAAGCTCGCTTTGGATTCCAGAGACAACTCTTACGTGAACAATTTTGCTTTTTAAAAATTTAGATTACGATATTTGATATGCAGAATGTGATTGCTCATATTCATGAACCTACCTTGAGGCTAAATTAACTGAAGGGAGACTTCGAAAGCCTTTTGAGTGAATGCTTTTCAAGTCTACCTTGGGTTAAGGAAGCCTCACGGTACGTTAATGAGTACCCTAAAACCTTGGTGCTAACCTGAGCATCCATTAATCGATGATAATCACCATCAAAAAATAAAGCACATGCTTTTTAAGTGGTGGTATTCATGCTGAGTTCAAACTGCTCCAGTGTAATACACCATTTCACAGCATGTGTTTGATATTGCAATAGTGGTTATCATTGAGTATAGTATTGTACAAGATAGATAACTAAGCAGTGCGCCATTAATTATACTGCATTCATACTTAATGTGAATTAACCTCTTAGTATTTTTGGAGTAATAATAAAAGACTATCATGAGTCATGAATCTCAATTTCCCATCAATAGCGATTGAGATGTTAATTGGAATTGCTATTAAAATGAAATGTTAATTGAAATTTTTTAATATAAAAATTGCAACGAATCCATCAATACAAGTAAATCAACCGCCGTTCGATATAAATAGATATTAAACGGTACCGTATTTAAAAAATAATAATTTAAAAAAATTGTCAAGCATCCATCATATTAAATGTGCTTTTTTTTCCAGTGGCAGTTAAGATGAAACTGAAGCTGACTGACAAACACGTTGAGACGTCTAAGTAGACAAATTACTTTATTTGAAAGCAAACGGCTATTAAGTTAATTCATAACACGACAAAATTTCAAACAACCAAACCGCAGTTATGTAGAAAATAATAAAAAAAAAACGGACAGTCGTAAGAGCCCGGCCAGACAATACATTATGTTTTGGGATGCGGCCAATACAGAACAAAGCGGAGAAGGACCATAATATAGCAGTGTTTGTAGTCCAAATTAGAAATCTCAGCGAACAAGTGGCTCAAAGCGTTATTCTTTCGGGCTTAGCTTGTCGAAAGTAGTCACTCAGAATAGATTAGACCAACTGTCAAGTGTGAAACTTCACATAATACAATGCAATATTGCCGTTCGGTTAAACAATTAATTCACTGACAACAGAATAAGTTCAGCAGTGTTTCAATGTGATAAGTGGGGTATAATTATGAGATATACATATTTTTGAAGAGATCCAGCCAAGAAAAAAATAGTAACTTATATGAATAGCTGGTAGATCAGCAATGATAGCCAGAAGAGAGAAAAATAATAGTGAAACTAGAGAGATTTATAAGGATATCATTTGGATTGAGGAAATGTAATCTAGTAATAAATTTAATGGGATTAAAAGCAAGAAGAAAAAATAATTGTTATGAATAACTATATAACTGGTAGATTAGTAATAAGTGAGGGAAGTAATAAAGAAAACCAAAAAGGTTATTCTTTAAATAAATATATACAAAGTGTCCCATAAGTGCCAAACTCTGGGAAAAGGTTATATGGGTGAAAATAAAGAGAAAATCACGAATAATTTTTTTTCCACAAACTCTTCGTTTACCTGATATCCGCCATTTTATATTTTTTTACAAAATAATTGTTATCTTCAAATTTTTTCAACCGATCTTTATAAAACTCGGTGAGTATGTTTAAATAAAAGAGACCTACTGTAGAAAAAAAATTCAACTTCGTCCAATTTAAAATGGCGGCCATTTTAAACCTTTAATCTAAAATGGCGGGAAAACGGGAAAAATTACAAAATTTACTAAGAAAAATTTTTTTTAGAAAGTTTTATTTCCAATCGAACAAAACACAACCGAGATACATTGAAATGTGAGTTAAGAGGCAGCAAAACATCCATTTGTTGTAATTAAATAAAAAAAATCTTAACACAAGATAGCTTTTTTAAAAGTTAAAAGTTACAACAAATGTTCCATTCATTTCTATCACACAATCCATCCTCTTTCTCATCGACTCTAAAAAATTGGAAGATAACAATTATTTTGTAAAAAAATACAAAATGGCGGATATCTGGTAAACGAAGCGTTTGTGGAAGAAATTTTATTCGTGATTTTCTCTTTATTTTGACCCATATAACCTTTTCCCAGAGTTTGGCACTTTACTTATGGGACATTCTGTACAAGGCGAACGCAATTTAGTAATAATTTAGAGAAAATTTAATCATAGTGACTATTTTTTCATGATTTATAACAAAAAGCCTCAGTAGAATACAAAATTCAAATAATGTTCTTCAAAATGAAGTAGATCCTAATTAAAATTCATCCTGTAGAGAGTAGAACGCTTGCACGGTGAAGCATCCAATACTCGAGGATAAACACCATCGCAAAATCTACACATACCATGGGATGGTGTACGTCAGACTGGAGCAGTATGAATAACACGATTCCTTAGAACATGTTCGATTTTGCGACGGTGAAAAGTGATTCAGGTAATGATAATCATGTACTATATTTATCTTTACATAGTAATGATTGATAGAACCTCTCAAATTGAAAAGTTATCAAGGACTAATATATTAAATAGATATTGGATTAATGAGAGTTGAATTAAGTTAAACATCAACAGAACTGATAAAATTTGTAATTTGTTAATACTTGGACACGCGAAGAAATTATGTCACGCAAAAAAATGATTAATTTTCACAGAAGGTAATGAATATTTTTGAGAAATAGAAACACACTTTGATGCATTATTTTCAATGATTCTAAACAAGAGCACAGACACAAATCATGTCAATTAAATACCGGAAAACCACAGCTGAATTCCACACAAGAACTGTAAAACTATTCCCACTACATACGGCACATTCTTAATGTTTCATAACAGTAGAGATATCAAATTGGACAATCGATGCATTAGGCCTTGATAGAGTCTAAATAACAAAAGCAAGCATATAGAGCTGGTGGTCTTTTTAAATTGGCCGTTTCTACAATGAATAGAATTCTAATGTGTTCACAATATTCTACAAGTAGCTCCGTTCTTATCTCCCCACTACAGACATTTGGATTCTCCTTCTCTCTTTTCTCTCTCTCTCTCTCCTGATTCTCTCTCCAACATAAATTTCACACACACACACGCATAGGCCCAAACATGGCCCATTCACTTCTGCTACTTTTGACTGTCTTTAAATAATGAACAGTAATTTTAATAGGCAGCGTTATCAAATAACTAATACTAAGTAGTATCTACAACACTGTCTGAATCTTACATGGTTGAAGTTACTGAGACTGTATTGTAATACAGTACTTGTCTTCATTCAAAAAGTTTATTGCAATGAATGAGAAGTGTAAGAATTGAAATAATATTAAATTTGTAGGCTTTTATAGCAGATGCATCTAGATAAAATAAATTTAAATAATTAAGTTTATTAAAATGCATAAAAATTTGATCGTTGGAATTTTAAATATACAGGGTGTTTCGGAACTCTACCAATACTTCTAGGCAGTGTTTCTGGACCACTAACAAAAGTAAATATCGTAACAAAATTATGCATTCAGAGGTGTTTGAATAAAAAAATAATAAGTGAAAAAACAAAATGGCGGCTGTGTGAGTAGCTGGGGATTTTAGAAAATTTTTATTACGATATTTACTTTTGTTAGTGGTCCAGAAACACTGCCTAGAAGTATTGGTAGAGAGTTCCGAAACATCCTGTATAATATTAAGTGAGTATTGTTCCAATAGTTTTAGTTGTTTTTTATATATTTGTTTTTCTTCAATCAATATGTTTAATCTGTATGGCTTTTGTGTTTATCAGACTGAAAAAATAAATGGATATTTGAACAAAAAAATGAATGGATATCTTCAATCTTGGCCAATTCGACTAGAGTATCTCTAAACAGAATATAGAATAAATATTTTATTTCTAATCAGAATTTAAAATTACATGTATATATAAATACTATATGGAAAACATATACAAAATTACTATTTGTTATGACACATTTAAAAAAAGGAGATTTCTCTAATCAACTATGGTGAGATCTCTAGAGTAGGTTTGGTGCAAGGATAATAAAAGGTAAATAAGCTCTCATATTATTGAAATTATGATTAATTTCTATACTTTGTTTCATATAATTTTGAACTGTTTCATTAAATTTATTACAGTGTCCTATGTTCTTGATGTTTCCGGCAAGTAGATTGTACAATTTGTTGTAAGATCGTTAAATATAAATAAATACATTTATTTCCACAAAACTCTTATCTATGAACACTTTGCAAAATGAAAACCTTAATGGTTTTGGCATGAAGCTTTCTTTGAAGAATTAGCAATAAAAAGGTGTCTATTTTGAAAATGAGCTTTTTTTTTGTATTCTGTAGATGATTTCCTTTGGAGAAGAACTAGCTGTCTTGTATCCATCACATCAAATTCGTTGAATAGCTGATACGATGGGTAACACGGTGGGTTTTAATTTATCAAGGTCATAGGTTCTTATTATTGAGGTTAAAGGTCCGTAATTCAAATGGAAAACAACTCTTAATTTCTACAGTCTCATACTTTGTAAAATGTTTTTTTTTTTTATTTATTTCATCTATAACTTATTATTGGCTTCTTCAGAGGGTCAATCAATATACATGCAGCTTGTTTTGGTGTAGACTACTACAAATAGTGGACTACAGAAACGAGGAGTGAGGTGGGTTGAGTTAGCTTTTTCGCACTGAGTTGACAAAATTATATGACTATCCCAAGCCTGCCAACCAAAACAATGCAAGAGCGCCAGGTTTGACAATCTATTCACACCACAGCATTTAGCTACTCTCACAGGTTTGGCTGCATTGGTGAGTATGACTACTGTCTTGGGCATTTCATATTTAATACCAGATATTATGATACAACTAATTACAAGCATTCAGAAAGAAAATTAAATAGAGCAATAACATAAAGCATAGCCTATCAAAAAAGCATAACAATTGGATAAAGCAGTAAGAAATGGGCAAATAACGTAGTTCAAGTGAATCATCTGATTTGGAAGTTCATTAGTCACAGATTTGGAGGAACATCCACTTTACCAAATAATTCTGTAGATTCATTATTGTTATAATTTGATAAATAAATAAATGGGAGTTACCGAATAATATAATAAAATAATAATAATAATACAGGATGCTTTTACAGAATAGGTTCTAGAAAAGAAAAAAGTATAAATTATAATCTTTAAAATTTCCCATTATAGTTTTATTGTCATTTATGTATTTTTATCATTTACTAGTACAATTAATTACAGTTTGACGTTGTAATGCATATGATGTTCTCACTTGTTACTTTTGAAACAAGTAATAATTTTTTTGTAGATTACGTCTTGGAGACTCCAGTTGAGGAGTATAAGACATGTGAAAGGAACTCTTGTACACTATAAAAAGCTTTATCAACGAAATATTTTTTCTATGGTCTTTTAAATATTTCTATATTTTAAGACTATAAAAACTGCGGTAGCTTGTTGTAGAGTTTCCTACCAATATAACTAGGTTTTTGTTTGAATAAGCCACTATTGTGACTCACCAAGTGATAATCTCCTCGGCTTCTTGTATTATAATCGTGTACGTCAAGATTTTTGTTAATATCACTCTTTTTTACTTATAAAGTAGCTTCATACGCATAATCAGGGTACAGACAGGAGACCAAGTCTCTTGAACAACGACCTAGGCTACATGAATCTAATCTATTTACACTTTCTATACACCTAAAAGTTTTCTTTTGGATCTTAAACACCCTATGAGGGTTTTGTTTTCATGAATTACCCCATACTAAGATAGTTTACCGAATATGTTACAGTAAAAGCCCATGGTAAGTAACCATTTATTTACAGGTTTGGCTGGGTGGACGAATGTGAATATTATTTATAATGTAAATAGTGGATTGAAAAATACTCCGTGGTAGATAGATATAATCCTGTAGAAGGATAAAACGGATAAAGTAAGTGTTACAAATAGTCTCCCAGTACAAAACATAATAATTCAGTATGTATATTACTTTGTCGAATGAAGCTTAAATGTGACATAGAATGAGCATTCAACTATGGTCATTTTGAAGTCAAAAATTCGTCATGAGTCAACGACTCATCATTCTTTTACAGAAAGTTATTAACCGTGTCTACATTTCTCATAAAAAGCTTTTAATGGTGAGGAGACCCTCACACAGTTTGAACCAAGTTACGGAAAAAACGGTGGACCTACAATAATAATTATCGAGTGAAATCTATCAATTTATTCAGTTAGTATTATATTCAAATAATCGAAGGACTGAAAAAAATTGCAAGGACCTTCTAAATCCTAGAACCTAGATCATACATCCAGATAGGGCACACCCAAACACTATCAAGGTCACAAGAAGAAGGCTAAATATGAAATACAAGATTGTATTACTAAAAGATCTTATAGAAAATTATAAGCAATACTGAAAAGAAATAGAAGTAATGTGCTAATAGTCTACGTTAAAACAACGCTTTCATTATACAAATATGCCACACCCAGAAAATGAAAGTTTGTCTTTTTCATGATATTGGACGAATATTTACAACAAAAATGCAAAATTTAACAGGGTGATCTCAATAGTGATTCTAAGAAATGCACATTTGATAGATTATAGTAACCACATAAGTAGCAGAGAAAAAATAGTGCATGTCTATGTCAATCTCCAAATGGAAACATTCCTTGGAAATTTTACTTTTCTTGTTGAATGCCATGATTGAAAATTATATTCAGCCAAATATGATTTAGTCTTATATTGTTTTTAAGGATGGTACGCAAGATAGCCATCTTGGCTGTTTGAGGACAATCAGAAATTCCATATGCTATTATTACTATGAGTATTGAAATATTTATAGAAATTAGTTTATTTCAAATAATCAATTAGGACACAGATGAAACTCATGATCCAATTTATTGAAGGTTCATCATTGGTCATTATGGACTGCAGACTGATACGGTCCCACAAAACTAGCCTATGAGTTGCTTTCTTATAACTTAATGCTGCAATTGATGATATGAACGTGGAAATGTTAAACTTGATCAATACCTGATTATAGATTTAGTACCAGTTTTGTTAGAAAAAATAGGCATACTGGTAACTCGATTTAGGGCATCTACCTATTCAATTTAGTATGCCCACTCAAATAGCTGACAGCCTAATTAAAAAGTATCAAGTTATGTCTACAATCGTACAGGGTTGAACTTATGCACATTTAGAATTTGGTAACTAAGAGATTAATAAGGTTATGGTTAGTAGGTTGGGTTCGGTTGAAGGCTGTTAATAAATTACTATTAGATAGCGAAACACGTGATTCACCCACGCATAACGTTTTTATGAGTAATTAGGGTTTCCTAAGGTAAAAATATGACTAAAGTTCGAAGGGCAATAGAGCATTCAAACTATGTAGCAATGATCTTGTAGAAGCAACTCACACCTGATGTATAAGGATTTTTCTCATAGCCTAGTTCTAGCGTGGTTCGGCTAAAAAAAAGAATCTTTAGGCTTAGAGAAAATGGGAAATTGCAGATTATCGACCACATAGAAGACCTATAACCTACATAAGACATAATATAACCTTCTGAAAATAGTGAAAATTATGGCAAAATATACTGATTTTTTTACCAAAAGAAAACTCCAGCTCACCTTGAACGAATTAAAGTAAAAAGAACTTGAAACATTGATATAGGAGCTTTATTAAACAGAATAGAGAATAGTGGGAAACCACTCACATGACCAATAAAATAACCCTATTTCAGTCTATCACAATATTATCATATTCTATGCTAGAAGGTAATAGCATGAGAAATATTCTAATAGGTATAAAGGAATATCCTAACAGGTGGATTTATAGTATGAATTGAATCCGATCTTCAAAAATACTATCAAAATCATACAAGTAGGCGGGTCTTTTGAGAATGAGGGCAGTAATGCTAGTTGGAAATTCAACTGATTTTGGAGAAAACTATCCATGAAAACTGTAGGAATGGCTCAAGAAAAGGGTTTACACTGAGTATTTCAAGTTATATTATCATGATAATACAAAGTGCTAAGCTAAATCAAACAAATTTCACTATTTTGCTAAGCAGACTTCCCTAACACGAGCAGAGGCAAGCAATTGGTAAAGCCACGGTATTATTGCCAAATTCGAATAAAATCAAAAGCAGTATTGTCTTAACTAGTTGTAAATACCTTTTTATATCAATAAATCGATGAAATGCAAGAGGAACAGTCGAATATACCAAAAAACTTGCAAATACTTACTGACTACAGAACAGCACCTCACCCTAAAGTGCCAGCTGATATCACAAGACCTGTCAGCTGACACAGTAGACATGACTACTTGGCTCGAATGAGCCATTTCATTACTGTAAAATCAATTATTATGAATAAATATTGCAGTGCTATTTATTGAAAAAACATAATAAAAATAAATAATGTTTTTAAAATTAATTCCTGACGATAAAAATCACGTTATAGGTTTTCAAAATCATTGGAAAATTCTAGTCAAAAAAGAGTTCAATCGCTCTACTACGCATGTCTCATGAGAATTTCGCCAATCACATTCGAGATAGAAATTGTTGGTATTCCATTTCCTATACTCTAGTTAAAGTATATTATTTTGGCATGTGAGAATATTAATTTTCCTTGTATTTTATAATTATTTATTTAATTTAGATAGAAAAGTGCGAAACCATTCTACCAATAGGCTATAAGCAATGACCAGGTATGGTATACGAATCGTTTCGAAATTGCTTCTGTAAATATTATCGATAAATATTTGAGGTTATGCCAAAGGCTCGTCACCTCTGTGGTTAAAAATCGTAATTCTATTGAACTAATTATAAATTTTGTTTGTGGTTTCGTAAATTCCAAGTATTTTGGATTCAAGTTCCATCAAAAGGTACAATTCTATAAATTTCTAACCAATTTGTGAATTTGCCGCGATTTCTAAAGTCATTATTCTACCATGAGCTTAGCAGATATTTTATCATGCTGAAAGCAAGTTTATTTAATTCCAAGTATCATATGCTTCTATCCTTGTATTTGAAAAGATCTATTTTTCTTTTCAGAGCTAAAATTGAATTGGGTGATGTCACACCACATAATATAAAACAACTTAAGAAGCTAAATACCGTCGTCTTTCCAGTTTCTTACAATGAGAGATTCTATAAAGATGTTTTAGAAGTCGGTGAATTAGCAAAACTAGGTGAGTTGGTCATGAATAATTGTATAACTTGAATATATATTTTTAGTATAGACTACCGTACGTGGTCATTGCATATGCAGCATCTACCTTTATTGCTACTCAACTACTAGAACACAAATTGTTGTATTCTTATGAAAAAAAATGAGAGTTATAAATTCATCCCAATATATCGATCATACTGTGAGATGTACCGCTTACCAAACGTAGGAACTTAGGGAGGGAAGAAATGCCGTTGTTATAGCGTCAAGTTAATCTGATAACATTCACTGATGGTGGTTATCAACATGATAGACCAAAAGCTTTTGAATAGTGAGTAAATAAGTTTTATTCAAAAATTTTAGTTTGTGCTAGTCAATAAGCATAAAAGTTAATCTGATTATTCACTTGTTCTCCTTTGTCCGTCATTATTACATGTGATTGTATCGCACACAATACTGGCAAATTTTGATTGAATACGTTTTCCTTCTATAGTCAACTTATGCAAATTTACTCACTTATTACTGCTGCGTCGCTGTTGATTAGATGAGTCAGGATAGGCTATGTGAAGCTCCTGAGCCCATAATGATTGAAGGGGATGCCAATGAATGGACTCATGTTCAAGGGTCCTACATAAATTCTTGTATCGAGTATAGTGGCATAGAGACAAGCCTCCTTCTGACTATTCTCTTGAAGTTGGCGTTTCCAAACGACTTCACCTCCTCTGGAAACAGGTTGAAAAGCTTCACCACCCAAAGAAAATAGCTTTGAAATTTTGCTAGTCTGCATCTTTGGATGTTTAAGTTGGCTCTTCTGGTGTTGTGCAGACCATAATGTACTGACTATAAATTAATAGTAGGCACTTTTAGAGCCGGGAACAGAGACTTGCAATCATCCATTCTTCTTGCCGAAGACAGTAACCTGATGGCCTTCTCCTGGAGGAGCATTATTCTTTTGACTTCAGCTTCATAGCAGAAGTCCATAGGTGATGTGGCTATGGAGCAGTGAGTGTGGTCTTACATCATCTCACATCAGTGTGAATTAATACACTTTTAATATCCTCTGAAATGCGTTTATGCTTCACGTTATTCCCTCTGAAGCTAACTCAATGATCTGATGCTCATACCTAATACTTATGAACATTGTACCCCGATGTAATTCTCGAATTAAATTTGTGTTCACAGCTTATTATAATGATATTGTTGTTGGAGCAGTATGTTGTCGAATTGACAACGCAGAAACGGCGAGGCGATTGTACATAATGACACTGGGCTGTCTATCGCCGTATAGGAGGCTTGGAATTGGTTCAATGATGGTACAACACGTTCTCAGTTATGTAGAAAAGGATGGAAACTATGATAATATTTACTTGTAAGTATATTTTCTATTTGTTAGAATTGACCTTTGTGTAATCTCATTACTTTTTTGAATAGTCCTCACTTATATTTTCTAAATCTATATTTTATTTTATATTTTCTTAATATAAATATTTTACTAGCATTTGTGATTAGTATTCATCAGAAAGAAGATCAATTCGTCTAAAATAAATCACAGACTCTGTATTATCCGTGATTCGATTCCCGGCGCTGACTCAAAAGTTTTGTGTGGTTGCATTTATCGATTACTATAAGCTATATCAATGTCCACAGGAGTAGAGATCTTCAGCATAATTTATATAAATAGAAGTGAATTCTAAATCAATAATTATGCTAGATTTAAGTTATGTAATCAATTCCACTCCAGTTTTGGCCAATTGAATGGATCGTGAGACACTAATGAATATTTTTTGTGTCAAGATTTTTGCTACCCTTTTAGACTAAAAGAGCAGCGTACGTTCTTAGGTGCTTGTTGATGATGACTTTTTACAACTCGTTACTAGAAATGATCGAGTCATGACAGTTCTTGTTTACCAATTGAAAAAATGAATTCTAATTGAGTTAAGTTAGGGTAGCCTTTGGATTTTTTGCGTCATTGCTAAAGACTATCGTAGCTATTTATAATTAATATTTTTAAACTTTCAAACTTTGTATGGTTCAAACTGTCTAAAACTATCAACAGTCAGGGGATGGAATCTGCTGGTAGCTATACATTATTTAAACAGTTAGTGTCGTAATCTTCCACAGTAACGACCTTTCTAAGTAGAGCAATAGATCGCTTTCATAGAGTAATCTTGCCACAGATCGTTTATATGGTGCTTGTACAGTGGAGCATCGAATACTCTTATAATCAAGCATGTGCTGTTTTATGGATTAGAGCAGCATGAATACCACCATTGCAACATTTTATTATCATCCATTAAGGGTGTTTGCACAGTGGAGCATTCAGTACTCTATGATAATCACCATAACAACTGTAAAATCACTTCCCGGTGGTTCGGAACCCACCTAAAATTGTAGGTCCAACTCATCAATCACCATCATCCAACTCATTACCCACGCACAGGTAAAAATAGTGGTGGAGAACAATCGATAGTCAGCACCATCGATAGTTATCGATAGTCAACACAAGATATCGATACCTTCATACAAAATGGAAATTACTGTATTGTATTTATATTATCTGTTAGTAAACCAATATTCGCAGCTATTAAGTGTGATAGATCTAAAAAGCCAATTGTAATAACCGGCAGAAAATATAATCCAGATTGCAGACTTTCTTCCACACACACGCTTAGCGCCTAGGCCTTCGTGGGAGTCGCATGTAATAATATATTAATAATTGCATTATAAAGTTATGATTTATTTTATTTTATGGTATATGCTGAATTTTTGTGATTTTATATTTCTTTTTCAAGCAAATAAAAACGACTAAGAAGCTACATAATCACAACATAACCTAAGCACATTGGGTACTGAACGTTATAAAAAACACTATCGAAAACTATCGATTGCCCACTGCAAACTATCGATTTTTACCGATATCCGTAACTATCGATTATTCTCCACCACTAATAACAACATCAAGCACAGCCTTTGAAATGGTACTACAGTATCCATGCTGTCATGCATTTGTTCCACATGTGTTTGCTTTGGTGGTTATCATCAAATATTGCATGCTCCACTGTTTGAGCACCCTTGAAGAATAATATTTAAATGAGTAATCAGAATATTAAGTTATTGTATTCAATGTAATCTGCATGATTAAGCTTAATTGTATTATGTGCAAAAAACCTTTTTATTTCCAGACACGTCCAGGTAAACAACATCGGCGCAATAGAATTCTACAAAAAGTTCGGTTTTGAGATTCACGAAACGAGAAAGCACTACTACAAACGTATCGAACCAGCGGATGCATACGTATTACAAAAAACGTTACGTCCTACTGCCACCCCTACTACAACGCCATTAACAAACGGCATCGGCAATCATCATAGTGAAAAATGAACATTAAAAAATTGAAAAACTGTTCTTCGATCATGTGAAAACTTTTTCAAGTCTTAGCTGAATGTGAAAACTACTTTTAATGTTTAAACTTACCCCTTCATTTAACAGATTGTGAATGACTTTTTTCAACGTTTTCTGATGAATAATTGCTATGCGTAGAAACGTTGACAAACAAATTTCAATTTCATACAACTATAACTTATTAATAAATTTAGTGTCTGGACTTTCAATTTATTGTTGAAATTCATTCTGTTGCTGTCGATTAGAAATTTTTCATATTTTCTCTTATTATGCATCTTTCTCCCAAACATTAGTTCATGATATCTGTCAATTTCAAGCAATTTTTTCCGGCCTAAACTGCGAAAAACTTTCAAGTTGGAACTTTGCAAATTCAGTTAAATTTATCGCTTTCCAAAACGAAAATCATTGTGATTGAAATCTTATCATGAACTCCAAACTCCTGTCTTCTATCACCAACGATTTATCGATTAAAAATTTAGAATTATGACTTGAATTTTATTTCAGTTTCTTTTCATCTTACTTCATCCTTGAATAGTTTACTAGCTAGAGAGTTCCTAGACTGTTTTTTCAAAATCAGATGGTTTCCGAAGTCATTGAAGGCTGAATATACCGCTCCAGATTAGTGTTGTTAAAGTAGTAAATTAAGGAGATGTTTAAACATTTTAGGATGAATAATTGTAAGTTTTAAATTCCTATGAAAGATCATCTTTATAAAGTCTCAAAGAAATGAAACGTGAAATTACTATGAATAGAGCATTCTAGACAGGGCGTTTTAAAACATTATTACAACAACAATATTAAGGAATAAAGAATCAAATAATAATCAATTGGAATAAACACTTTGAATCATTTTTTCAAGTATCATCAGTGAAAAAATGAGATCATAAAGTTCTACTCTGCAACTCCAGCAAATGACGGAGAGATGTTTAAAAATGCATCTTGAATTTTAATTACTATAATTAGCTAGATATTGCAAGAAGCATATTTTAACAATATAAAATATTCTAGTTTTTCCACTACATGAGTCGCTTTGCAAAATCCATATTGGATTATCAGTTACCACTTTGTAGTAGTAAAAAAACTACTACAATAAATTGCGAATGCATTTACCGCACACATTATAGATACAAACCATTTAAATGTTTTACAACCGCCAAATATGATTTGAACATTATTTTATTCTCTTTGAGATTAGCATTTTAAGATGAGGTTTTGTATTTTTCCCAAATAAATATCTCAGTAGTAAATTTATGTAAATAGCATTAATTCCTAGAGCTCCCATCGGATGATGCACACATGAGTCTTGAGACTTGTGCGCGAGGTGAATGATCGTACATAATGTCCAAGGTTGAACAAGAATTGAACCCGAGACCACAGTAATAGCAGCCAGACAGTCTTATCAGTCACAAGCACTCCAACTGATTCCTGACTTTACCTACATGTTGCTGGAGTTGTGTCATGCTTGTAGTGTGTTCAATACGAATTCAATTAACTTTTTTTTGAAAATACCTAATAATAAACCGATTGAGTCCACTGTGTATGGGTAGGACGTGAATATTATATCTACTAATGCTACAATATTACCTACCGTACTTATTATTGTAAGTCTTCTAACCGATAGGGAATAAATTGGCACCGTTCAATGTATAAAAAAATAAAGAGTAACTAAAGAAATTCGAAATCTATTCTGATGAAGTAAAAGTAATGTAGTGTTATTGAAACTAAATATACGTCAATTTGGTAATGATACAAGCCTTCAAAGTGATAGGCAAAAAATTTCCTGAATACAAATTATAATTTTGTTACAATAAAAACTTCTTGAATTGCTGTTTTTTCAAATGACTAGGCCTAGTAGTATCTACATCTTGTAATGTCCACTCATTAGTAATAAATTTAATAATTAAATCAACTAAATTCTACATTGTTGAATTTACCGTGTTTATTGAAAAGACTATTGGTTTCTCTTTTCTAATAAAAGATTAACATTTTTCAAATGTGTATTTCTTATAGTACGACCTTTAGGTTCTAGTCAATTATAAATAAATGGAATTGTATTTACTCGTTATTATTAAAAAGGCCAGAAGTGATTTATCTTCATAAGCGATTAATCACGCATATGAACTCAAGAGGAACTCCAGTCTTGAGGTTTTTACTTGCACAGTGGAGCATTGATGATAATAACCATCGCAAAATTAAACAATATGTACAGCATATTATGCTGTGATATGGTAGTACTCACGCTCTGCCAATCTGTCATGCACCATTTCTCAGGATGTGTTTGATTTTGCGATGGTGATTATAATCGAGTAATGTATGCTCCTCAGTTGAAGTACACACAGTAAGGCTCTCAGGTTAGAAGAGGAATTATGAGGCAGTAAGGATGAACTTCCTGCCCCAAAACATGTTCTGCCTCGAGTAAAATATAAAAATTTCAATTTATTATTTATTTTAAATACTTCTGCATGTCAAGTGAAAATATCTACTCGCAGTTCGACATGGATTCACAAATAAGGAATTCTCTATTAATACTTGATCATTTTTTTTCGGAGGATGAAGCCCACATAGGTCAGAGGGGAATGAATTGGATGATGATTGATGAGTTGGACCTAAAGTTTTAGGTGGGTTCCGAACCACCGGGAAGTGATTTTACAGCAGAGAACACTCTTTTTTGCTGGCCAATCCAATCGATCACCTTTACAAAGAGCGACCAGGAGTTTCGTAGCTTATCTCTGATTGAACAGATACCTGCTACGGCACTCGGCTATCACTTCCCAATTGGTAATTTATTAAAAATAAGAACCTTTATAAGAAATTGAAATCCTGTTTCATAACAAATCTATTTTTATACTCATTCTGATGACTACACTGCTCGTTTTACATAATGATACCTAGCAGAAATACCCAACTGACAACTCAAATTACCAGTAATTAGTTAAAAAAAAGCATTTTAAACTAAGTTTCCACGATAGAATACGGGCGAAAACTTTTTCACTTATCTGATACGTCTAGGGCAAGACTATGCATTTTTTATATAGTCGATAGTTTTCAAGTCGATAACACACTAATGACTATCGTAGGCATGTTAGGGCGTAGGATAGTGTGTATCTGGCTTTAAAACGAATGTCAAAATAACAGTAAATAAGATTGCATTTTTCGTTATACTATTTTGTATTGCGCTTTTATCATCTTTGAAATATTGCACACACAGAGTGCCTAGAAGAGGGATTTGATGCTACATATTCAGTTGAAGAAAATAATGTTTTAATGTATTGTTGTGGACACGGAAAGAGTGAACAGTAATTGTAGAGCAGTGATTTCGATCTGCTTTTGTCAACATGTCTTCCCGTCTAAGCAATTAATCACTCTTCTTCTGTACTCTCTTCGCCTTGTAGTTTATTTTTGACACTTCTATGATATTTACTTAGAACTTTGTAGAATATTTAATTAGAGTTTAATGGAATTTTATCGAATATTGTGGAAAATTCAAGAGTCCTTATTTGTTTATTTTAGAAGTTGATAGAAAGATGGAGATATCTAGTTCTTTCTAGATTATGGAAAAATGTATAAATAGGAGAGACTTTCGAAAAAGTGAGTTGAGTTGTACTTCGATCTTTAATGCAATAAGTGGCAGTAGTGATAGTTCCTGTTTACCAGTAAGCGCTTATACAGACCGTGATAAACAAACGTCTGTTGTTACAGAGTTAATTGCAGTATTTTGTGACAGATTATTATTCAGGCTTACTTGAAAGTTTATACAGTGCTTATAGAGTTTCAACTGTTATGTATTGGACGCTTCTCCTTGAATTATTCAACAGATATTATTTAATATTAGATCTGCCTTTTGAAATTTAGTGATTGATTTTTGTACAATAATATTGAAAACTCTTTATCAGTTGAACAATATCGATTCATCTGTTTTTGATTGTTTATTTTGTGTAAGAAATAACTGAACAGTGTGAGTTGTGGATAATTTGTGTTAATAAAGTGCGAGAGATAAATTTAAGTATTGCCTGTGTTATTTTAGAGATAGAACCAGTAATAGTATTTAACATCAATTTAAATGGAAAAATTCACTTAGTCCATTAAACCAAAATATCTTGGCTTTCTTCTTGTTTGTCGAAAAGATCGATAACAGGATTCGCTTTCACAAAACAAGATTTTAAACTAAAAAATATTTAGTTATAATACCTGATGTGAGTTTTTATAAAAAGTTCCTTAAAGTAGAACAAGAGTCCAACTCAAGCCTCCTTTATAGACATAAAAGTCATGAGGGATAACAGACCTGCCACTCTAAAAAACGAAAAATTGCAACTGTTAAAAATTAATTCATTTCAAATTCCATTATTTATTCTGTAATTTTGGTGATAAAAAAGCAAGATTTGGGGTTGGGCCCTGTATGCTTCCACGTGATTTTTGTAAATAAATATTTCACAAAATAATAATGGAAATACGTGATGCAATAGTTATTATTATTATTATTATTAGACATAAAACTCCCAAAGTGGAAGACGCTGAGTAGAGATGGTTCATTTTTTGGACTTGTTCTTCTTGTTTGACCACCAGCTTTTCATTTTTTTGAGCCAATTCAGCATTCTCTCTTCACTCCATTTTGTTCCAACTCTTGGAGGTTTTGTCTCTGGTATAAATTCCCATTTATAAAGTTTTATTCTGAAGTTTTTTCTATTGTAAATTTCTTTGTTGGTTATTTTGGCCAGTACTAGGTCTTCTTTAACATTTCGTATCCATTCTCCTCCATTGACAAGTGATGCTAGATTGTTTACAATTATTTTTGTTATTCTATTGTCTGGAAGCCTCATGATGTGACCATAAAATTTAAGGCGTCTTTTCCTTATATCTATCTCTATATTAGAATATTCTTCAACTTTGGACGTTCTCTGTAATCTATATCCGTTTTCAGTAAGCCTTGGTCCAAGGATTTTCCCAAGTATTTTTCTTTCTTCCTACTTTAGATTTTCCGTATCCATTTTCATGTTCAGGGACAGGGTCTCGATGGCATATAAAATTGCTGGTTTAATCACTGTATTGTTATGTCTAAATTTGGATGAAGAGATAAACATTTTTTAATACAGATATATTGCACCATCCCTATTATTAATAGTTATTAACTTGAGTTATTATTATTAACTTGGAAGAGTGTGCTCAGATGTTGACTCGAGACCTGGAGAGACTTGACAAGTACTTCAAAGACTGGCGATTAAAACCAAACCCAGCTAAAACTGAAGTAGCCACATTCCATCTGAACAACAAAATGGCTCAAGCTGAAATCACTGTCTCTTTCCAAAATACAACACTGCATCAGACACAGCACCCGAAATATTTAGGGGTCACCCTTGACAGGACCCTCACATACAAGAGGAATTTGGAGATTCTGGCAGCAAAGTTAAAGTCGAGGATGAACATAATCCAAAAACTGGCAGGCTCTGGTTGGGGATCCAAGGCGGACACGCTGAGAACAGCCACTCTCTCTCTTGTGTATTCGGCGGCTGAATATTGCTCACCTGTGTGGGCAGGAAGCCGACACTGTGGAAGGGTGGATGTTCACCTGAATTCTGCCATGAGACACATCACTGGGGTCCTGAAACCAACTGAACGGCACTGGCTCCCGGTGCTGAGCAACATTGCTCCACCTGAGCTTAGAAGGAATGAAGCTTCACAAAGAGTATGGAGAAGAACTCTTACTTATGACTCCTTGCTCAAAGATGTGCTGAGGAACCCACCAAGAAGCAGGCTGAAGTCTAGGCTTCCTTTCTGGTTGAGGATACAACAGCTGAACAATGGCAACTTCTCAATCAAAGAGAGTTGGATCAAGAAGTGGAGAGACCTAAGTGTCAAGAATAAGGATATCATAGCTGATCCAACTAAAAGGGTTGCCGGTTTTAGCCTGGAGAGAAGGGAGTGGGCCATCTTGAACCGACTAAGAAGTGACTGTGCCAGGACTGCAGCAAATAAGTGTAAGTGGGGATACATAGACACCCCGTACTGTGACTGTGGCAATGATGTTCAAACCACCCAACACCTGATTAATGAATGTCCAGTACATAAATTCGATGGAGGGATTGAAGATTTGAATGTTTTGACAACTGAAGCCATTGAATGGCTCAGGCAACTTAATGTAAATCTATGACCATTTATGTATGTAAAATTTGTGTTTGAATGTGTTTTATCATGCTGATGTGCCATACGCATATATATATATATATTAGAATAACTAAATAGCCTTTTTTAATATTACGTCTGGGAGACTCCACTCAAGGAGTATAAGACAATACAGATTAACGATTATACAATCTTATACACTACTTAACATAATTACTATATCAATTAGTTGAGGTGAGGTTTAATTGAGTTGAGGCCTGCCCAAGAAACTTGAAAAATATAACGAACATAACCTTAAATAATTACAGTTATACTACCACCACCAATATAATATAACCACAATTTACTAACTGTGGTACAATTTGTTCAATTGTGAGCTAAATCTAGTGGTAACAAACTATTACCCTTCAATACAACCACCACTAATTCCCAGCACTTACCAATAATTACAAGATGTAAATACAAAAATATAGAGAAAATCCCCAGTTTTCCATGGATATATCATCAATTACTTTCCTTGCTGTACTATCCCATTTTGTTTGTTTTATAAATTTCATTCAAGCTCAGACATTTAATTGTGCAAATTACACCTTCTACACTACTTTGCAATAAAAACGCACAGTACTTAATTGCAGGAAAAAATCTATCATTTACACAAAATTCACATTCACTTTCTAACTTGACGCAAAAAAGTTGAAAAATCAGAAAATATTAAAATTGAAATAAGGATGAAATTTATTGTTCAAGTAGAATAAATAACATTTTTGGCTTTAACAACTATTTGTCCTGGAACTAATAAGCTCTAACTATTAAAAAGTATTGAAAATGATAGTTTGGCTCAATACTTGACGGATGAAATGTATTGTTTATACTCACTCAAGTATAATAAAGAGCATTTTTGGCTTAAACAAACAATGTCCTGGAACTAATAAGCGAATAATTAAACATCCAAAAAAAATTCAAAATAATTTTTAATCAAACACTGAACTTCAAAATAAAAATAAATTAATGTTTAAAATACTCAGCTGATAAAAATATCAATATTGATCACAGCTTATACGAATTTCATAAAATCTTCTTAACGACTGTTACACCTTAAATTTTAGAATAATAATTAAAACTCAAATCCAAATAATTGTCGAGAAAAAATTCTCACAAAATACCTCAAGGAGATCCACTTTAGTTCTTTAATCAGGAATTTAAAATTTTGGTGTTCAGTAATTTATCATCACATTCTAATGAATTTAATAAAATGATTATAAATCAAGTTTTTCCTAGCCCATGAATGATAAATAGAAGAATATAACACTGAAAAAAGTTTTCTTCCTTGTAAATTGGAACAAAATATAATGCGCTTAGTTATAAGCATTAATTTTCAAAAAAAACATGTTAAATGAAATTATCAATTTTCCAAGGAGATAGATAACAAATATTTCATACATATTGCACTAAAAAATCTGCTTTAATGATTTACCAGATTCAAAGATAACATAATATAAAAAACTCAACATAAACATATTTTATATACATAAATAATTGAATATATGTTGCTCAAAAATATGGAAATAGATCATCTGCATAAATATATATATATATATTGACATACACAACTAAAATTAACGATATAATTATTATACGCAATAGAATTACTAAAATAAGCATATACCTATTATTTAATGGTGATGCGTATATAGTGAGTTAAAATAAACAAATATTCTAATATCAAAGCACTAAGTTTCTACGATTACATTTACAATTTATATTGGAATAAAACGTACACAGCACCTTCCACGGTAGAGACCAGTCTAAAGAGAAACAAAGAGCGCTCTCAGAGAGCGATCTAGTTGCAGTCTAGATTGCTCTATGAGGCCACCCTACTGCAATGAGTGTCTCCGTGTAGACGAGGCAAAATTGCCAGACGACTCTCAAAATTAATACATCTAATCACTTGTTTGTCTCTAGCATATACTATATCTAGCATATTCTAATAAAGAATTGTTTCATTTCACTAGTATACTCAAAATGTCATGGCCCATATATTTATATATATTATATATTTAGACAGCAACTACTTACTATACACAAAAATGCACGATATAAAATATATATATTACCTTTGATTATGTTTATTGTAGCTAAAGATGTGTCATATTTTGCACTGCAGCACTGATCTATTTTTCAGTTAAAAATAATTTGACTTAGATTAGAATGGTTTGATTAAATATTACAGAAAAGACAAGAGTGATGCCAGATTCATGTGCTTCGAACTTCTTCGACGTCAGTGGACAAGTTGAGAAGGCTTTTTATTCTTTGGATGCACAGTTTTGATCCTTCATATGCTTCTTTACTCAGCTGTAATTGAAGGATATTAATAAGTAAATTAGTGCACAATTATTTTGCTTGAGGTATATTAAGTATTGTACATCAATGTTGTTGCTTTTGTCATGAATTAGGAGAATCAAAAATAAAAGATTCTTCAAATATCCAAACCAACATAATTTTAGAAGTTGGTTTATTAATTATGGATATGTATTTATTAAACAGATCTATTGTTGATCACACCAAGGTGAATGAAAACTGACTTGTTATCGATTTAGTAATCAATGATTACTAATGATTTAGTAATGTAATCTTTTCAACTGATACAATAACAATGTTTAATAAACTGAGTTTGATTTGGCCAGGAAGAATTCAAGGCTGAGTTTCTGGCTTCAATATAAATACCGATTGAATTTACTAAGAGAGGGGAGATTCTTTTGAGGTACCAGTGTGAGTACCACTTGTGTGCTTAAGGCTGTTAGAGTTCAGGATTGTTTCTCGAAAAATACAAGACTGTTACAGTCCGGACAGTTTAAAACTTGTATTTTAGAGATTCATTCCAAGTCTTTGACAGAGTTAAGTGCACAAGGAATAATACGTTAGGAAGTGTTATTCATACGTTGGGGCCAGAGCCAGAATTTGAGATTTCGTGGCCAGATTGAGCGAGGATCAAATTTCCAAAAGGCAAATTTTTTTATAAAAAACTCAAGATCTTATAATGAAAACACCACAAAGTTCCCGCTAATCTCGCAAAAGCAAAGCGAAAATAATTCATATTTTTTTCCCCCATATAAACTTGTTTTGTATTAAATTAAGATTATTATTTTGAGAGATAGTTGTGAAATGGAATATTAATAAATATACAATAAACAGCCATTAATAATTAAAAATTGATGTGTTTTTTAATTAGAAAATATATCTCAAAAGATATTGAGTTGATTATTTATGTATGAAAATAAAATAAGTTGATTCATTGAAAACTCGAAGTCAATTGAGTAACGTCCTATTTCACCTTGAGTCTCGCATTATTAGTGTGCGAATAATTTGCTACATAATTGGTCGCCGTTGCTACACTTTCCAAATGTGTCAGTCGAATGATGGCTTAGGCTGTGGTTTCCTAGACGCGTAATAGATGCGCTGCGTAAGCGTATCTAAGCCGCAGCACACTTGTTTAGCGGAGTTTCGTATAAGCGGTTTTCTAGACTGCGTATCAAGTGCGCGCGTATCAAATGCGTGCGCACTAGTAGCTGCGTTTTTCACTTGACTGCTTTCAGAGCAGTCGAATCTGAGATACGCTGCATAACAGACATGTCGAGTGCATTGGAGTTGGAATGAAATTTTGCCCAGAAAGCAAAATTCTCAAACAACGACGATGAAGAATTGATTGAATTTGTCTCTTCCAATGACATATTATGGAAGTTAAGCCATCCTGATTATAAGGACGTCATATGCAAGAAAAAGGAGTTTCGCTAAATAAATTAGATACGTTGTTCATATAATTATTATTTTTATCATTCGTTATTGTGTACAAATAAATGATAGATAAATCCTTTCAATTTTATTCATTTAGTGTCAATTTCCCCATAATATATTATTTATATTCATACTATTACAATTAATTGGCCCTCATTATGTGTCCCCATAAACCATAATCACCAATAATTCCCCATAATGTGTTATTTGATATTTAATTCCCTTGTTACATGTGCCCTACAATTAATTTGGCCTCATAAAATGTGTTATTTGTATTATAATATGTTGCCTTGTGTTTGTTTTTCTATAATTAAACGTTATTCAAGTCAGCACGACACCAGCATTCGTGTATTCTACACAGTCTAGTTCAATTCAATTCAATTTATTCCCCAACATTATGCACAAGAAAAAACAGAACAAAAGAAGTGTAACTTAACTTAATAAATAAAAAAATACAACTTACTCCTGTTACAACCTAACTAGAATAGATAAAACTAATAAAAAACAAAAGGAAACTTACTACAATAAGTAGAGAAAAAGTTGTCAAAACTGGAATATGAGGAAGGTCCCCGCATGGGTCAAGCCTGTGCGCGGGGGCCGAGTTCTGTAAACTACTGTGTAAGTTAAAGGAGGAAAACGACAGTAAAAGAAATATGTATAGAAATGTTGAACAACCAAGAATTGAAGGAAACAATATGAAAATAAAGGTCTAGGAAACCACTGAACGGTGGCTCCGTTTTAGATACGCAGCGTATCTAAACTACAGCGCATCTATTACGCGTCTAGGAATCCACAGCCTTAGACGCAAAAAGTAGCTCAGAGGTGTGCTGGGTAGTATAGGCACTCATCTATGCAGCCAGACCCTGTGCAATTATACAGATACAGATAGCTTTATTTGAGTAAAAGTACAATATGACTACTGACAATGAATGCTTGTGATATTTGATATTAGGGAATTAGATGCTTGTTTAGTTTTAGTGTTAAATTTAATTTTTATTCTATTTTCCTCTCAATTACCGGTACTTAACGTTTTCTTTTTCTCTTAATCATATTAAGTTTCATAATCAATTTTAACTATCAACTCATTCACCTTCATTAACGCTTCCTATCTCTTCAATAGACAATGTCACAACTTTACAATATGAACCTAACAATGAATGACATCACCTAAAATCATGGAAGGTAGATAAAAAATATATCCAAGACGATATGTTCTCACTGACATTAATAAGAATGTAAAGATAATTAAATTGTGATATCCAGGTGAATTTACACAAAAGGGCGGATTTAGGGCAGAATAGCCCTCTTACACTCAACCTACCATTAAACTCTACTAGAATTAGTTTATACAGAATAAAATAATAAATTTTAGTAAAATATTTGACAGAATAGTAATCAGTAAAGTTGTGACATTGTCTATTGAAGAGATAGGAAGCGTTAATGAAGGTGAATGAGTTGATAGTTAAAATTGATTATGAAACTTAATATGATTAAGAGAAAAAGAAAACGTTAAGTACCGGTAATTGAGAGGAAAATAGAATAAAAATTAAATTTAACACTAAAACTAAACAAGCATCTAAAGCAGCCACTCCCAATGATGGGAGTGGACTGCCAGTGGAGAGCTTCAGAAATTGTTTAGATGTGCTTGGCATACTGCTACAACTGTTAGGAAAGCAATCACAGCCTACCTCACACCTCGTTCAAGTAATACGTTCTTTGAACAAAAATATAACAATTTTGAGGTCTAAAGTCACCTACAGACGAAATCGGCTTATACATACAGTGCACGATTCAGTTTTATAATAAATTGATGTTATTTTTTAAATATTTACTTCTTGACAGTATTGAAAATGTATGGAAAAATGTATTTTAGCTCAAAGTTGATTAAATTTTCATACATTTCTAGTTATAGTTTCAGTATGTAATTAATGTAATCCCCGGTAGCAAATCACATAATTTTTTCTCTAATATGTTTTATAACTCCAGCAACGTGCATTTTTAAATTTCGCAAAGTTTATTTAGATTGGAAAATAAAGCAGACGAATTAATCAAATTTGTTTAGATAAAGCTCTAGTTTTTTCTTTTTCTTCGAAGGATGAAGCCCACATAGGTCTGAGACTTGTGCGTGGGTAATGAATTGGATGATGGTGATTGATGAGTTGGACCTGCAGTTTTAGGTGGGTTCCGAACCACCGGGAAGTGATTTTACAGCAAAGAACAGTCTTTTTTGCTGGCCATTCCAATCAGTCACCCTTACAAAGAGCGCCCAGGAGTATCGTAGCTTATCTCTGATTGAACAGATACCTGCTACGACACTCGGCTTCCTTTAAGCTCTGATAAAAATTTTTTAATTATGATTTTTAGATGACATCAGTTGGTTTAAGATTGAGAAAATTCCTTGATTTAAGAGAAAAAATACAAAACGAACAAGACAAAAATGTTACAAACCAGAGAAAAATTGAGAAAGCCATGTGGTAAGCCTTCAAGAACATCCAAATGCACTTCGGTGCCCAGTCTTTTCAATTTCTTAGCCATTTCTACACAATCATCGAGGCACGGATCCATATGTAGAGTCTGAAAGCAATAAAGTAGCGAAAATAAATAAATTTTGTCAAATCTACTGGAGATTTCCAATTTTGAGCAAAATTTAGGTTGACATTTTTCCTTGTTGATGAAGCCCGCATGAGTGTGAGATGAATGACGGAACAATGTCTTGAATGGTGAAACTACAGTTTTAGGTGGGTTCTGAACCATCAGGTAAGTAATAATAGATAAGATAGCCTTATGTCATAGCAGCTGATCACCCTTCCAAGCGTAGCCCCGAGTACCCGTGACTGAACTTCACGATTGCTCTTTCACCAATAATTCTCACTTGAGTCGAAACTGTTTTGAGTTTAGATTATGCTATGCGCTTTAAAAATGTGTTTTTTAAAAATTGAAAAACTATATTTCAGGCGTTGTTTTAAATAAAATTGGTATGGAATCATTTAAAGAGAATTATAGAATAAGAAAATAATGAATTATGGGTTTTCATAATGGGGAAATTTGAAAATAAGTTCCAGCTTATACCTTTGTTATGAGTTCAAATGCATATAAGGCACGACATTTCCAACACAAATTTGTGATTTATTTTAACGTGGAGAAGGCAGCAAAGATATTTTTCACGAAACATAAATAATATATATATAGATATAGGACTTTACTAACAACTAATTTGATATTAACTTGTTATGTGAATTTAACGACTTGCAGTCAAATATTCATTAAGAATAAGTAAAATTTACTTACTCTGTAGGCCGAGCGCTTTCGAATCTTTGAGATCCGTTTTCAGAGGCGTGTACCTAGATCATCTATGTCAGTTTTTTGGTTAGAAGAGTTGTGGTTTTTGTAAAATGTGATCAAAAAGTTTGTGTGATTTAAAATTTAGTTGCTCGTTGAGGATGTTTTGTTTATTGTGTGTGGTGTGTTTGTATATTTGAAATTGTTCCAAGGTGTTGAGTTCGTGTCCTTTAGATTTTATATGGAGAATGTGTAGGTTGGTAGTGATGTCAGTAAAAGTGTGTCCAGTTTGAATGATATGGTCGGCGAAATTCGATTCAGCTTTTAATGTCAGGGCTTGAAAATGTTCCTTGTAACGTTGTTTGAATGTGCGGCCTGTTTGTCCTATGTAGAATTTGTTACAATCAGAGCAGTTCAGTTTGTAGATCCCTGGAAGATCGTATTTGTTTGTGTTCATTGTGGTTTTGAGTGTAAGTGCATTTTTTATTTTGTTTTTTGTTCTGAATGAGATGGTGTGGCCGGCTTTTTTGAAGATTTTTGCTAGTTTGTGTTTTGTTTTGTGTTCAAGATTTGTTTGTGTTCAGTGTGATTAGGACAAGAATAAGTAGTATTTTACCAACTTCCAAGGCCTTGGAAGATAGGTTTTAACAACTCTAAAACGTTCGGCCTACAGAGTAAGTAAAATACTACTTATTCTTAATGAATATTTGACTACAAGTCGTTAAATTCACATAACAAGTTAATATTAACAACGCAGTTCGTCATGGAACAAGAAATCCAGGAACTAATTTGATTAACTTTATAGATTTCATAGATCACAAACTTTGATAAACTACTTACTAGAAAGCACGAGGGAGGAAATTTCTTGAGATCTTCATCAGATGCTAAATATGGAGACAAAAGAGGATCATTAGGTACTGCGAATTTCAACATTTCCACAGGAATTGGGAGTGTTACTTCTTCAAATTCCTCATCAACTGATGCGCTGAAAACAAAATAGAAGTAATTTTGAGTATTAAATAATTTATATACATCTTCTTAGGGTTGGAAATGGTGATATTGTGATAGATAGATAGATAATAATAATATTAACAGACGGGATAACCTCAATCTAATGGCGAACAGAAAATCACACTCTGATCTCCAAGATTTTGGAATAAAAATGACTACTACACATTACATACAAGTCATACAATGAATAAGATTAATAGATAAATAAATCAATTAATAATTTTAAGCGGATTAATATATTTGAAAAGCTGCAACTATATAGATAAGGGCAAGCACCCCTTCACAGTGAAACATCAATACTAGATGCCACTTAAATTTTTTTATTGCTAATGATGCCCACATGAGTCCGAGACTTGTGTGGGTATTGAGGTGAATGATAACAGAATAGTTATAACACCGATCAAAGAGAAATAATCTAATATTAAAACTGACACTGTATTTCACTTTTATATGTTGGAGACACTCACTTATATTGGAGATGCTTGAGGGATGCATTTCACTTCTGAAAAGAAGCTTCGTCAGTCTCTTTTTTCAGAAGTGAAATGCATCCCTTAAGCATCTCCAATATAAGTGAGTAAAACAACATATAAAAGTGAAATACAGTTTTAATATTAGATTGTTCATTAAGTATTTCGTCATGGAAAACATCACAGAAAGAAAAATAACATAAAAAAATATTAACTACTAACCACTATGTCTCAAGTATTTTTTACCGAGTTATTTACATCACCAATACCAAATCAAACTGCACGTATATGATGGATTGAATGACACCATTCCACAACATGTGTTTGATTTCTCATCCTGATTATAATTCAATTTTAGCTCTCACTGTACGAAGTACATTATGCGGAGGCTCTGTCCATCCGTCTGGCTGTATGCATAAAACTTCAGAGCAAAAACTATAGGGGGTAGAGGTACCAAACTTCCAGGAGGTATAAGGCACCTCATAAGAAAAAAATAAAATTAAATTAAGTTCGTCGGTCCTCGGTGAAGGACACAAAAAGGAAAAATCTATCCTTAAAGGAACAGCTGAAAGAAGTTAACAGATTTTTGGGGCACGGCTTTGAGGCATGCCTTCTCTCAGTTCTAGTGAATTGGAAATTTGTATTGATCTGTATCAGGTGGTTTCCCTATAAAATAAAATCGATTTTCCTAAGCTGGGCATACACGTTCCGATTTGCAGTACGACTTGTGGTTCAACCTCCAAAGTTGGATCCGATATTGGAACGTGAATGGGCTTGTTGGATATTTGGAAGTGTAGATGGACGACTGGAAGGTCCGACTTCCGACTGTCGACGGTGTTGGAGCATGTGTGGGGGAGTCGGATCAAAGTCGTCCAACTCACCTTAGTCAGTGCTTGACCTTCTGGCAAGTTTGGGTAACATTGTTTTACATTTTTCAGCTCGAGTGCGATGTTCACAGCTGGAATAAAGTTGGATCGCTTGTTGGATAGCAAGTCGGAGCGTGAGTGGAGTCGACTATCCAACTAGCAGTCCGTAAGGTAGATTTATTCCACTTTTTTATGATCCACTGTGCAACCAACCTAAATCCTTCATAAATCTATTTCTATTGTGCATAATTCAGTTATTTTATTGACAATCTAGAGAAAAACAATTTGCTGATAAATTAGAAAAAACACAAAAGATCAATAGCAAGAAACAATAATTATTTACCTTTCTGAAAAAGGTTTTCCTTGGGCCGGAGATTTTATAGCAGATGCATTATCAGTGGATGATGTTCCATTTGCAATACCATTCGTTCCATTGATTAGTCCGTTTTCCATATTTTCGTTTTCCTCGACATTAAAGTCTGCTACTCCATTTCCATTTTCGGGCACTATGCCGTTTGCCTCGTGTGTCACATATTTATCAAATATTTCGTCGTCATTTTCCTCTTTTATTGAAGTTGTTTTAATCACATTCGAATTACTTGTGGAGTGCTCAAGTCCATTCAAATGTTCTGTGAAAAAATATACCCAAGAGACGCAAATTAAAATAGGTTCCTCAGAATAAGAACCATTATCAAATTTCTTGAACAAATAATTGGTGTGAAACCATTCGTATCTATTGATAAATTAAAATTTCAAAGATAAGAACACACACAACAAAATGGCGAATAAATGAATGGTGAAATAATAGATTTGATTTAACTTATCAATTTGCATCAGCCATGTTCCTACACCAAATTATAAACTAATTATTTCCTACAGTTCTCTTATGTTGTGATGATGTTACACCATGCCAATGTGCAAGAAGCGTGAGTCACAAAAAATATACAAATAAAGCCTTGTAGTAGTTTAAACTGTTTAAAATGAATGAATAAAATAAATAACTAATATTAAAAAATGTTTAGAACAAATAAACTACAGTAAATTGATAACTTCAACATAAATTTTTCAAACAGACTGAATGTTGATAAATTCAATTTATTGCAACGTTCCAATTTATTACAAACTGTCTTATTTGTTTAGATTTTTTTTAGGATGAAGCCCTTATAGATCTGAGACCTGTGCGTAGGTAATGAATTGGATGATGGTGATTAATGAGTTGGACCTACAGTTTTAGGTGGGTTCCGAACCACCGGGAAGTGATTTTACAGCAGAGAACAGAGTCTTTTTTGCTGGCCAATCCAATCGGTCACCCTTACAAAGAGCGTCCAGGAGTTTCGTAGCTTGTTTGATTTATATCAAGATCCAGTCAATGGATGTCTGAATTTTCAGTATTCCAGGTTGTCTATCAATATTATCTCGATAAATTACAATTAATAGCCTAAAATTTGATATTGTATTCATTTAGTGGTCTCTTCATTATTTGTATATTAAAGCAATTTGAAATCGTATTAATTCAGAGTGCCTCTATTTGTAAATTCAAATAGAACAAACAAATAAATTAAAATGCCTATTTTAATAGTTGTTTGTGCATCTAGGGATTAAAGTACAACTTTTTCTCCCTGAGGGAAACTGTTGTCGGATGGTGGTGTAGACGAGGAATAAAAAGTACTTCAGTGATGAACACAAAATTTTTCCTCCACCTAACCAATAACTATAACAATGTATAACTTTACTTTTTCTATGCAGACGTTCGCCTGTCATAGATGAACGCTCTTGTAGAGATGACGTTCGACCTCACAATCGAAATACAGGTACTTCTTTTCCTAGATCGAAATATTCCAAAGATCGAAATACAGCTCTCTTAAATTTTCCTCGACTGTGTACAAGAATTCGACAGTGTTGCCATATTCCTTTCTCTTCAATCGCTCCATTGTCGGACTTCTTCCCGTGTTATTATGGGTTTACTTTTACTCCCTAGGGACTAAATTTAATTACTTTCACTCCCTAGGGCGAAAAAATAAGTAGGTTAGTCCCATGTGGTATAAAGTAGTACTTTGGTATTCGATTCCAGGGAATAAAATGCGACTTTAGATAGTAGGTATAGGAACAAAAAAATGAATTTTCTATTGTCCAAAGACAACAATTCCATTTCATACTGATTCTATCTGGATAGAGAATTTTAAACTAAAAATAAAAGAAGGCCCATTTTCCAAAATTTGTCTACCCACCACCTGAAAATTATTTATACTATTTTATAATTTGCAAGACAAATTCTTATTATTTAATGAATTTGCAAAACGGAAATGTTAATTCGGAAGAAAGTCGAAAAATAAGCAGCAAAGTTAAGACGTAAGACAGAGGCGTATTACAGAGAATTTACAAGTGTTGACACCAAGCGTTGAAAAAAGCTGTTATTGGATAGATTGAAGCATATATGTTCCACAGCCAATAGCATTGTGTTTCAAGAGCTGTGTTTTTTTAGAAGCAAGTGATTGTTGCAGCAAGCCTGTCTTGGAGCAAAACAAATCTTACGCAACACACCAATTGCGACTGTGTCATTTTCTTTCATTTCTTCTGCCGAATAATCAATTTCAACACTGGTATCTACAGAATTCACAGTACTAAGCTTAGAACGTTTGGACTCTTCCAGACCTGGACGCACAGTGCAAGAGCGGCACAGCTTCTCTTCAAAGCCTTTCACGGCAGCCGCATACGCTTCTGGTGTACATGCATAAGCTGAAAAAATAAAAAAAATTATGTTTTAAAAAGTAACAATTTATACACAATATTTACTTTAAAAAAAAGATATACACAAGGAATATTTAAAATAATAATATTTATTTCGCCAAAATACAAAAATACAAATATAAGAAATTCACAATATAAAGTGTAGAACACATTTTTGGCACAGCCAGCAAAGTAAATACTTAAGCGCTAGCTTTAGTACATAGTAAGCTCGTGAAATGAGAAATGAGAGAAATCAATACTGAATTTAAAGGTAAAGTAATAAAGATCTTACAGTATCTCCATAAGGTGACAAAACTAAAAAACAAACAATTCTCATCCTTTCATAGTAAAACAATCGAAATAATAATAATGCTCGGTCAATGTTGAATACATTATTTATGTACATAAAAATGTAGTGAAATGTACACCATTAAATTCTATTAACACCAAAATTAAGTGAACACAATTACCTGAACTCATTACTAATTGCGGATGACTTGTGGATCATACAAGAAAATGAAGATGACCTTCAAAGATCGGTTTATGTCCTGAATGAAATTAGTAAAGATTATAATTTTAAAATCTCTAAAGCAAAAACAAAAATTATGGCATTCAGAGGAAAGTATCCCGTCAGATCAAAAATTGTGATTGATGACAAATTGTTCGTGCAAAAATCCCAATGCTGCTACCTTGGTTGCGATATCAGTTTCAGAGATGATTTGGACATTGCGAAAAAATAGGAAAGTTCCAATCAATATGTGGTAGTATAAACAGAACCCTGGAAAGAGAGCGAGGAAAGAAACTATCATGAAGTTTTAAGCAGTAATGTCTGCACCAGTCCTCCTATATGGAAGTGAATCGTGGGTTACTACAAAACCCCTAGAGAGTAGAATGCAGGCAGCAGAGATGAGGTTTCTACGCAGGAGAAAGGGCTGCGACCGTCGAGACCACATAAGAAATGAGGATATTTGAAGAGAGCTGGATGCCTTCAATTTGAATGAGAGAGTGGTGCATTATCGCAACCAATGGAGGAGAGAATGTTCAGAGAATGCAGAGAGAGGAGAGAATGCAACCAACGTTCAGAGAATGCCAGCCGAAAGAGTTCCATTTCAGATTCTTAACTACCACCCAATAGGAAGAAGAGATGTTGGTAGGCCTCGGAAAAGGTGACAATTAATTTTTAGGAAATGAATTTTAATAATATATTTATTGTTAGAAATCCAATACGCTGTTATGAGACGGAACAGGCAAGAGCCTTAACCATGAATGCAAGAAGAAGAGAAGATCAAAATATAAAAATATTGTAAAATGTCACAGAGTAAGTTTTCTTAACAGTAGATCAAGTGTAGTGAAGAAATGAGTACTGACAGGCAGATAGGTGAGGGTTCTGTAACAGCATTTTTCTTTCCCTATCCACATTTTCTGGCGTTCTTATCATCATTACCAAGACCTAAATTACTCTAAGGATCCCGAGCTCCAAAAAAATGTGGTAAGAACAAGACCAGTGCTGACACATAATCCACGCCGATTTGCTTGTCGATACTCATTTGCTCACCACACTTGATCTACTCTTGAGAAAACTTCCTCTGTGACATTTTACAATATTTTTATACTAAAAGCGTATATTTTCATGTTAATATAATTCAATGGCGTACATTTCACTACATTTTTACGCACATAAATAATGTATTACGTCAAAATTGACCGAGCATTATTTTTAAATATGCCCTATTCATCGTGATCACTCTGTACATAGATACACGACGAAACTAGAGGAAAAATATATAGCATCAAAAGAAATTTCGAAATTAATATCTTGAAAGGATTTTTTTGTTAATAGAAAAAATCATGCGATAGTTTATTTGAAAAATAATATAATATTCGGACTTGACAGGTTTTGGAACAGTTTTTATTCTATCAAAACAGCAAATCAGGTGCCAACAATTCGCTTAAGAAAATCTTTTTTTTTTCATTTTCAATTTTTAGTAAGAAATCAATACTATGGGTTGAAGCCTTCCAAAGTTGTAAAATAAATTATTATTATTATCTTAATATTAAAGAGAAAAACTCCATACTCACATACCATGGAATGAAAAAGAAACCAATAACATGAGAAAATTTCTGACTTTATCAACACGAATAACAATATTTAAAAAAAAAACTGGTGAAAAGTCAGTTGTTAGATATTCCCTGTATTAACCCTTAATATATCATAGCTATTATTGTCTATCATTCTTGGCCACTGTCAGGTTTGATTAGTTTAAGGCAACTAACAGCCTAACAGATTGGCTTCAAAGAAAACTTTTAACTCATTTATAGAATGGAAAAGCGACAAAATAAAAATAAAGAAGAATTCTTCACCTCTCAAGCATCCGGTAAGGAATCCAAGAGGCAGAAGAGGATCCATGAGACAGAGAAGACGAGCTGGAGATGGCACAAAACTGATGACGACAGGCGTATAGGCCAGAAATATACCATCGGGAGGCCTCACTCCCATCTGAATGCACTTCAGTGTTAGGCACAGAGACAGATTGCCACCCGCTGAATCACCTGTCAAATTTAAATAAAATAAAATGTGTAGGATGTTCTTAAATACTGATAATAGAATTCATAAATAGGTATTCTTCACAACTTTACATGCTCAACGTTCAAAAAGGCTTTGCCAACTATAGAAACATTTTTCTATAACCATTTTTTTATTTTACTCTGAAACAAATCGGTTAAATGACCATTTCTAAAACTACTTGGTAAAGAACGGATACCTTCTTACTCATGGGATTCGGTTCGTAAAAATTATGCCTCAATTACACGTTGCGAGGGAGTGGTCAAGTCTGGGTTTTATGGGGGATTCTCATACGCATGCTTATGGATGTCAGCATTGTGGGTAAATAGATTCGGCTTTCAGAAAAATCTATCACTTACTCGCAACACACAATTGGGCAATTTTGAAGGATGAAGTCCACATAAGTCTGAGACCTGTGCATGGATAATGAGTTGGATGATGATAATGATTGATGAGTTGGACCTAGTTTTAGGTGGGTTCCGAACCACCAGGAAGTGATTTTACAGCAGAGAACAATGTCTTTTTCGCTGGCAAATCCAATCGGTCACACTTACATATAGGGCCCAGGAGAGCGTAACTTATCTAATCTGATTGAACAGATACCTGCTACGGCTCAAGGCTAACACTTCCCCAGATTTTTCTGGTGCTGTTCTATTCTAATCAAATTCCTACATCTTGTAAATTATAATGATGAATTGTTACAATACCAATTACAAACAGATACATTATACATTTTGCGAGATTGACAGTATGTAAAAGTCAATTGACCAATTACTGCACGGTGTTAACCAACAGAGTTCTAGCAAACTTTTTGAGATAACCCAGACTACATTGAGAGATGCAGAAAAATGGGCTAGAAGGAACACATTTTTTTAACTGCCATCAAATAAAATTATAAATTAACACTTTTCCTGGATGTTTTTCAGTTCACTCAACAACTCTAGAAACTTACTGTTTAAAAGATTGGTTGAGAGTACACCTCTCATGTGGCCTATATCCAAGAATAACATCCAGTTATTAAATTTGTCATTTTTGTTAATTTTGATTTGTATAGAACTCAATGTTAGCAAACAAGTTATTCTTGGCTTATGACGCCTAATGGAAAATTAATAATTTTAGTTATATTGTGATTATAACTTTGTCAATTTTTTATAAATAAAAAATTGATTGAAAGGATATCTGCATCTAAGTTCGACGATTGTAATAATCTTCATCAACTTGAAGAAATGGTGCTATCTATTGAATATAGAAGCTATATATAGCTTCCAGAAAGGGAGATCAACAAAGACAGTCATAGTTTCTCTAGTTGAAAAAACTAATAGATATAATAGATTCAGGTGATAAAGCTACTGCAATCTTCTTAGATCTGTCAAAGGCATTTGATTGTGTTAATCATAGAACTTTATTGGAAATACTGCAAAATGTAGGCGTAAATGGGGTTGAACTGAAATAGTTTGAATAATATCTTAATGGGAGAAAACAATGTGTAGAACTAACTACAGTAGTTGGGAATAGTATAGTAAAGAATAAATCTAATAAATTAGAGGTCCAAGCTGGAGTGCCTCAGGGGGTCAATACTGGGTCCATTGCTTTTTTTTTGTTATAAGCTGGAGTGCCTCAGGGGGTCAATACTTGGTCCATTGCTTTTTTTGTTATATGTCAACCGTTTACCTAAAGAATTAATTAGTGGTAGTGCCCTCTTATTTGCTGACGATACATCACTCATTTTCAGCAATTCCATTCTAGATAATTTAGAAATAAGTGCCCATATAGGTGTGCAGTCCATTGTCCAATTCTTAAATTAGTTGAAATTAACTATAAATAGTAAAAAATGCCAATACCTTCAATTCAAAAACAAACATGATTTAAATGAAGATAGGGCTATAAACGTGTTTGTAAACAATAATCAATCAGACCAGAAAGAAAACCTTGCATTTCTAGGAGTTTTGTTGGATAGATGATTGACCTGGACTCCATACATTGAGAAAATATGTTGTAAAATTTCATCTGGGGTATTTGTCCTGCGACAGCTCGCTAGATTGAATGACAAAAAGTTACTTTTTACAGCTTACCATGGGCTCTTACTGTCACATATTAGGTATAGTATCTCAGTATGGGGTAATTCATCAAAACAAAATCTTGATAGGGTGTTTAAGATCCAAAATAAAGCGGTTAGGTGTATAGAAAGAGTAAATAGATTATATTCATGTAGGCCATTGTTCAAGAGACTTTGTCTCCTAACTGTACTCTGCTTATATGTGTATGAAGCTACTTTATATGTAAAAACTAATGATATTGACCAAAATCTTGACGTACATGATTATAATACAAGAACCTGAGGAGATTATCACTTGGTGAGTCACAATAGTAGCTTATTCAAACAAAAACCTAGTTATATTCTTAGGAAATTCTACAACAAGCTACCGCAATTTTTAAAGAGTCTTGAAAATATAGAAATATTTAAAAAACAATTGAAAAAATATTTTCTTGATAAAGCTTTATATTATAGTGTACAAGAGTTCCTTTCACATCAAAATTAAGCCTCAACTCAACTAATTGATATAGTAATTATGGTATCTAGGGTATAATTGTTGATCTGACTTGTCTTTTTTCCTTAACTGAAGTCTCCAAGACGTAATCTACAAAAAAAAAAAATATATATATATATATATATATACCTCCAACAACTATCCGCTCAGCTGTAGTTCCCAAAAGTGCCGCATTTTTCAGTGCCCAACAGTAAGCATAGAAAATATCTTCGAGTGCTCGTGGAAAAGGAGCTTCAGGTGCCAGGTTATAGTCAATGGAGAGGATTGGAACACCGATCGACTTGGCCCACTGGCAAAGATAGGTTTCATGAGATCTGGAACTCTGCGCCACAAAGCCACCGCCGTGACTGTGGAAGAAAAGGCCTCTCGATGGCGGTTTCAAGGATTTGCTGTTTGCTTCTCCCATCTGCACATGGAATTAATGATGAATAAAAATCAATTATACAAGAAAATCAAATTTTGGGCGAAAATTTGTGACAGTCCGCACACGGAGCGTTTATCAAGCGTGGAGTCGTCTCCTTCCTTCAAATAAAAGGCGGAGAGTCATTAACTGTGACAGCTCTGCCAATGACAGTCATTTAATTGAAGCAAAGAGTCGTTTACATGCTTTAAAAACGCTCCATGTGCGGACTGCAAAAGGTATCCCAAAGTTTTAAACACATGTCACCTACAGCCGTAATAGCTAAAGGGACTACACATATAATGTTTTATCATAATAATAAACTCTCAAGACCAGGGAAAATTGAAAAGTGTTCATAAATACATCATACAAAAACAATATGAGTACATGAACTTCCTTTAGTTATCAGAAATAGATAAGTTACAAAATTGCTGCACATTAAGACAACAAAATATTGTAGAGGATATTAATATAATAATTACAGTATAAAGCTTAACGAAGCTTAGAATATAACCTAAACAGAAAGAAAAGAAAGAAACACGCAAAAAGGAGGAAGAAGAAAAGTTAGAAAAATTATTTTACTAACAACAAATACCCTCATGCAAAGGAAACAAAGTTCTCTGTTCAAAAGGAGTTGAATAACCTGAATAAAAAATAGAAAAATAAGTGAAAAAAGTAATTATAAATTGGAAGTGAGCGCTCACTTGGTCAACGAAGAACTAAACAATTTTCCTTAGACTTATCAGGGAGGAGATTAAAAAACCACTTTCTGACTATATTGAACAGGAAAAATGATGGACTAGATTTTATATTAAATAAATAAATTTTTCGGAGGATGAAGCCCACATAGGTATGAGACCTGTGCATGGGTAATGAATTGGATGATAGTGATTGATGAATTGGGGTTCCAAACCACCGGGAAGTGATTTTACGGCAGAGAAGTCTTTTTTGATGGCCAATCCAATCGGTCACAGTTACAAAGATAGCGCAGGAGTTTCGCAGCTTATCTCTGATTGAACAGATACCTGCTACGACACTCGGCTATCACTTCCCTATTCCTCTCTTCCAAATATTTGGTACACTACATACGTATACATGAGAAATTATAGCTGAATGTTTGCAGTACATGGGAATAATACAATAATTTGAGAGAAATTAGGTACCCACGAGATACATCCTTATGGGAGTTAACATCTTTAAATGTTTGTAATTCATTTCTAACAAATACAAGATACTGGTTCAAAATATCCAGAAAAAAATAAGATACTGTATTATCAAATACCTAAAACCTGAAACTAGGACTCAGCTGTATTAATTACGTCTAAAACTAAAGTATTATCAGGTATTTTTAATATAATTTATGTCCTTAATTTATAATTTATTGACCTTAACAGTAAGGTCAATTTATATAGAATTTTGGGGGAATTGTTTAATAATTTGAGAAACAACACAGGTATCTGCGCTTCGTTTTCCACTGTTTTGCGTGTTATTAAGCAAGATTTTTCAGCCAGAGTATGGCCTCATCATCAGCTATATGAAATTTCTGTCGCCCTCCGGAAAGTTTTGTCAAGGACATTGGAAATAACGTGATTCATTGTCTGCTCAATAAAATAGATAAGGCATAAATACCTACCATTCCTTCATACTTCAGTGCTGACATTAGTCTAACGTCGAGAGGTGATGGACCTATGTGGGCAGAAGGAATAGGCACTTGCAGAGGTGTGCCATCAACGCGACCAATAGTTAACGGCTCGGGAGGAATCGAAATTATCCGGTTGACCGCAACCGACGCTGCGACTAAATTCGGCAGTCTTTTCATCATTTCTGCAATAAACACATTAGAAAATTAAATAATGCTCAATTAGCTTATATTGGAAAAATGTAGTAAAGCAATTAAGAAAATTAAAAAAAGCTAAAGAGGGAGGTTTTATAGAAAAAATGAATTCGTTTTGAAAACAGAACGAGACTTGGAACAAACAAGTATAGAAAAAGAATGTAAATTCTAAACCACCTGACCACTCTATGTATTATTTGGTTGTTTTGAATGCAAAATGCATCCTAAAAATAGAGTGGCCAGAGTTCTGACCTGACCACTCTATATCGTTGCTAGCTTTGAATGCAAGATGCATACTAAGAATAGAGTGGCCAGGTTAGAATGAGCGTCATCATTAACTTAGTTTTACTCAAACTTTCTAAAGCCGAAACTGTCTGCCGATCATTGTTGGCGAATAAATAAATGGACAAACATTGAACATATGGGTCACCGAACATGTTCGTGAGTTCAATTGAAATGTTCGGTCTGTGAGCGAACAGTGACGACCAACAGATGTTCCCGCCACTCCGATTATAATGTTTAAGAAGGCGTCCACACCAAACCAACACCACACAATGTTCGGCGACATCAGATAATTCCAGCGTACAATGTTCGCCGAGCATGTTCGGTTGGTGGAGACGCGGCTTAATGATACAAAGTATCATGTGGCAGAGGTTAATAAGAAAAATAGATAGAATAAAAATAATAAAGGAAACAGAATAAGGGGACAAAGGAAATAGGAAACCCTGACTTCGGGACAAAAACAAGCTGACAACGAACAGAAGTTGATGGGGGGATGATAAATGCTAGAGGATGGTCACAGACAAGATTAGTAATAAGTTGAGATATAAAGTGATGAAGAAAGCTGGGAAAATGTGGGGAAAAACGAAAAGAACAAGAGCCTGGCTTCAAGAAAAGAAAAAATCGAATCAAATTTAAATAGATTCTTAAAATAAAAATACAACTAAAAAAAATAGGAATTCCTAATTTCTAGAGTACTAACAAAATTAGAACCTATTATGCCTGCGGAGGAAGTACTGTGTGCAGGTGTGAGTTGCAAAAATATTGAACTTTCTAAAAGATTACACAAAATTCGATTTACAAAGATGATGGATGGAAAAACAGAAAAAGACAGAGTGATGAGGAAAGAAGAAAGTAAGAAAGTTGAAAAAGAGGGGAAATACTGAGAGAGAATAAAAAGCATAGAAAAAGAAAGAAAAAATAAATATTAAAGAGACTTGACTACATATTTATATTGAGGGATTTTTTTTAGAAACAGCGCAGTGATTGTTCAGAACAGTTTTCCCTCAATTTCATTTAAAAATCCATTTTTTTCCATTTCATTTATTAGTTTCTTATTTATGTATTTACTTGAAAAGTAGATCAACTTCGCTATTTTCACATTATGAAGTTGTTTAATTTGGTAAAATTTGTAAATTAGAAATTTTAGTTTGGAACACAACATGTTAATCTGTGCATCCCATCTTAAATGTGGATCTATCAAAATACCTAAATATTTTACTTTGCACTAGAACAGCGGTTCCCTTATTATGGTAAGCATACCCTCTGGGGGTACGCGAGCAGAACTATGCCAGTTTTCTTGATGTGCCGGGAGCGGCTGATGCGCAGTAAAGACTGTAAATTTCATCAAAGCCAGAGCACTGAACTCACGCCTTTTCCATAACTTGAGTGATGAAATGGATAGTATTCACAAACAATTACTTCTGCACACGGAAGTAAGGCGGTTGTCGAGAGGAAGAGTAATATCTCGCGTTTTTTAAATTCGACATGAAATATTAATTTATTTTTCTATCTGACACAGACTTTCAGTATCGTGACCGTTTTTCAGATGAATTGCGGTTGAGACGATTGGCGTATTTGGCAGACATATTCAGTATGTTAAATGATGTTAACAGGAAACTACAAGGAAGCTAAAGCACCCCATTCCAAGTTATGTACAAAATCAATAGTGTGAAACTGAAACTAAGCTATGCAGAAGGGGAAGCAAAGAAAAATAAAGTGTCATTGTTCCTATCTATTGAATCATTTATAAAAGATTACTGTACCAGAACAGATTTATTGTGTGACATTCACAATTCTCTGAATTTTGTAATTTGATTGTAATTAAATGAATCATTATGTATTAATGCAGTTTGTGGCACTTTCATTCCAACCTACCAAGTTTTAACATTGATAACTAAAAACAAAAGTAATAAAATGGTAATTTTATATATTAAAAATCTTGTAATTCAGATTTTATAACATGAGAGTGATGATGAATGCATAAAAAAAACTTAGAAAAAAGCAAACTATGATAACATTCAATTTTGAATCAATTATATTAAGGGGGGTACGCCATCACACATAGTACGAACTAAAAGGGTACGTCACCAAAAACGTTTGGGAACCGCTGTACTAAAACAACACTGGTAACGAACAAGAATTGATGGGAAAATAATGAATGCAAGAGAATATTGAAACCCACAATTGATAATATAAGTTCTAATTAAAAGAATTAAAGTAAACTGCAGAAAGTGGGCAAAGCTAAGAGAGCAAGAACATAGTTAAAGTAAGAAGAGATTTCGGTAAGAGAAAAGGCAGGGAAATAAATAACCATGTGATTACCTAAGAACAATGATTAAAACAGAATGACGATAAACTAAGGTATGTTACCGAACAGTGATCTAAACAAACAATGATAACAATAATTATCCTAGTTTAGATTGTCACAAACGGGAATAGAAAAAATATTTGAATGCTATTTGAGCCAGGCAATTATGTTCTAACGGTAGTGAACTAGAACTATTAGGGAGTAAACTGGTAAGAAGCTTCTTATACATACAAGTTACAACAGATTTTGATAACTGCAATCAATTACGATGGACTTTTGTTACAAATATTTTTATTAAAAATGTATTATTTGTCATTTTATTTGTGTTATCTAACAAAAACTGACCTGCAGTCATTGGAGATGAAGTATCTGGTACAACTACAGTATTATGAAAGCAGCATTTAAGAGATTAGAGACATTATTTACAGTATAATATAATTGTATTATACGATACATTATACTATAATGCAAAAATGTAAATATATCCGTCTACAAATTATGTATTTAAAGACGATGGGAGGCGATGAGCCTGAGGATGGGAGTCAGATCCTGAAAGGTATCTGACAAATTAATGTAAGTTCTGTTGTAACACCAAAAATTATATTCTGGAAACATAGTGCATCATAACAATTGCTTTATAGGCTCTATAAATTGAAATAATTTGATTGATTTATTGAATTATTTACAATGACGCAACAATCTAACAAATTTCCTCTATAAACTAACTTGGAGATTTTAAAATGATATAAGAAATTCAAGAGATGTATGAAATGATATTAAAGCGCAAATCAAATAATAATTATAATAAACATCACATCCTCATTTAAACATCCAATTTCCAAATTTCGATACATCACTCCAAGATGTATTTTTTCCGGAGGATGAAGCCCACATAGGTCTGAGACCTGTGCGTGGGTAATGAATTGGATTATGGTGATTGATGAGTTGGACCTACATTTTTAGGTGGGTTCCGAACCACCGGGAAGGGATTGTACAGCAGAGAACAGTCTTTTTTGCTAGCCAATCCAAAGGGTCACCGTTACAAAGATGGCCCAGGAGTTTCGTAGCTTATCTCTGATTGAACAGATACCTGCTACGGCACTCGGCTATCAATTCAATTTATTCTCATTTTTCATTACAAAAAGTATAAATAATATAACTACATGAGTAGAATACGTTAAAAAAATACATTAAGAAAAACCCCTTACATAGGCTAAAGCCTATATTCTCATTTTTCAGAACAAAAAGTATTATTAATATAACTACATGAGTAGAATACGTTAAAAAAATACATTAAGAAAACCCCTTTACCTAGGCTAAAGCCTGAGTGTAAGAGTGAATCTGTTTGATAACGATAAGATAATAATCAATAACAGGCGCGGCTCCACCAGGGAGGCGCTCGGACACTGTCCTCCCTGTCAATATGTGATAAATTGCATAATTATTGAGAATACAATAATTCCACTATATTTTATATTTTCCTCTTTTATTTGTATTTGACAAGAGGAAAGAGAGTGTGGAAGTCTGGAAATAGACAGTAAGATAGTTGAAAATGATCAGCCGCATCGTGGTACGAGAAGAGGTTTTCAGCGAGCCTTTGTAACTATGTTGGACATTGCTGGGACACTTCCTCTTGCGTCCGGCCAGTGCAGTGCTGCCATATCGAAAATGCTATTCAATGAAAAATTCTCTACGAGAGAAATGGCAACATGAGCCCGGCTGTAAAATACGCTCTTCGGCCGGCGGCCGCAGCTTCATTACGCATGCGTCAATCATGTGGCGCCAATTATCCTCAAAGTTTTTAGTAGAATTGAGGTTAGAATTCATTGGTTGTTTATAAATTATTGTGGATGCAGTAGTGGTACGTGGAATTTGTATTATTTTCTCAATCATCAAGTTGTCCATTCAAATGTGATTAATGTGAGCTGTGATTAGTATTAGTTGACTGTATTTAAAATAAATTCCGTGGATTATTTGAAAAATAACGTTTGTGATTTCAAAACGCGGTTGGCAGTAAAAAGGCCGGGTCCTCTAAAAATGTCCTGCATAATACCATCGCACAAAATCACTATACTATCGCACAAGATACAATTCCCTAGCAATGCTTTCAGTCGAGCAAAAATTAATTTCTTAATGTCTCAACTTCAATGAAGTTGTGATTGAACATTTTGCTTCTGCTAAAAACCGTAAAATTGAGCTAACTTTCAAATATTGCTGTTTAATCAAACTGTTGAAAACTTTCTGATGATATAGGCCTTTAAGTAGTGTAAATACATATTTTATTGTCCGATTGACTCTATATTTAGTGTGCCTCATATTCAGTTTTTGGACTGAGCCAATTAAAATAATGTCCCTTTTTAAAGTAAATGACAGAATTATAATGACGTTTATTTAGTAGGGAATTATTAATATCAATTGAATGAAACACTTGTGAAAGTAAGACTTAGTGAGAAGTAGGATAATCTTGTGATAAATCTGAGCATCTGCTTACAATCTGGATAATGTGCTGTATTCAGTGCTAGGTTTCAAGATGGAGCACTTATGCACTCTATTGATATGAATGGTGAGTGAGCCTACACATTAAATTTCCTATTTTTCACAATTACTGTATAATCGGTTTTTCAAAATAGCCTTTATTCAACAGTACATAGAGCCCATATTCAACTATATTTGCGGAGTTGTATGATGTGGGGGGGGGGGGGGGTAGTGTCCTCCTCAAATTTCTCTGTCAGAGCCGCCACTGATCAATAATAAGTGTAGCATGAAAAGTTAATATGATATATGGAACAAAATATCACTTCCCTTTATTATATCCTTATTCAATAAATATAATTAAAAAATGCATTTCTACATTTTCTAAAGACTAAATAAGAGAGTTTAAAGGCCATAAAGTATTGAAAGAGAGATTAATACTGATAATACCGATAAAAAGTATAAACATTTTTATCGTAAGTTTTTATCTGATTGTTATGAATCGTTACATCTCAGAGCCGAAAGTATTGAATGATCTGTTTTTAAACACTTCTCAATTGAATTGTCTGCTTCTCAAATAGTAAAACTCTGAAATTTTATCATGAAGGTTGAAATTGAAAACAAATGCAGCCGTATATTTAGTGAAGTGTCCGATTGGATTGATAGAGTTGAAGAGTTTCTTAATAAGTATTAATTTATTATTCAATATGTCGCTCAAATTGCGGCTTCATTTGGCAGGAGCTTTGCTTTTTTCGCAATCGGCTTATGCAATGCATACTAATTACTCATCAGCTTGGATGTTGAGTGGAGATAAGAATAGATAAAAAAGAAAGTGTACCATGGCCATGTGTAATATGTTTAGAAGCATATACGGCTTCATATTGAGATAATTTCGACAGCTTTGCCGAACACGTATTTTGAAGCCGGTGTGTTGATCCTTATTAAAGGAATCAAGTCTTCGATGTAACAGCTTTGTGAATAAAAATACAAAAATGTAATATTTAAAGGATTTCTTACATGAATCGTGGAAATCATTGCGCGCAATGGAAAGGGTTTGGTAAATTACAAACTGAATAATAATAATAATAATAATAATAATATGATAATAGTAATAATAATTGAATATTGAGTTCTAAAAAAAATTGAACAATTCTTTTTGTTGATTTAAAGTTTATGACTTTAAAGAGTCAATGAAAAGAAAAAAAATATTAGCCTATTACAAAAATCCAATAATATAAATTAACAATAATGATTAAATCGTGATTGAAATATATGGTGATGAGTATTTGAATGTTTAATCAATATTTTACAAAATGATTTGTAATAATTGTGATTCGCTATTATTTCAATAAATAAATAGTTTATTGTTGGAGACAACAGGTAGAAACCCTTCTTGCCTCCTTTACAGAATACAATTCACATGTAAAATAATACATAAGAAGAAAAAGAAATAATAAATCCTTAATAATAGATTGAAAAAAATGACTGTAGTAATGAAACTGCATACTTAAATTTGAATTTATAAAAGAAAGTTATGAACGAGAGAAAAGAAGTTACATAAAACTAAAAGAATAAAATTAAGTTATATAGAATTTTTATTTTAACTGTCATGAAAGAATGGAATGATAAGGAAGGAAGGTGGAAAGGAGAATATCCATATTATTGAAGCTCGTAATAACAACGCACAGGAAAAATAAACCACGAATCACTCAACCACTAACTCATTCACACAAAAAGATACATCCTTGCTATAAACTAAAGCAAATCATACAGCACTTATGATACGATAAGAAAAACTGAAAATTTAATCTGTGATGTTTTCCATGACGAAATACTTAATGAACAATCTAATATTAAAACTGACACTGTATTTCACTTTTAAATAATGTTTTACTCACATATATTGGAGATGCTTGAGGAATGCATTTCACTTCTGAAAAGAAGGCTGACGAAGCTTCTTTTCAGAAGTGAAATGCATTCCTCAAGCATCTCCAATATATGTGAGTAAAACATTATTTAAAAGTGAAATACAGTGTCAGTTTTAATATTAGATTGAATATTTAATTTTGATGAATTTTTCAAATTATTAGAGAAAGAATACGATTTCTTTAAATTTTATTTAGTAATTTATTTATGATAATGAGGACAAATAAACGTTTCTTTAGTTTATTTCATAAAAATGGTTACTCCATTATTCATTTATGAAGTATTTTATTCAATTACTTCACTTCATGTGTATAGAATTCATAGAAAAAGCATGTAATAAAATTCAGTCATTTATTCGTTATGAAACGACTTCAACAGAAGAATCTAGAATTGCACTCTCATGAAATTTGAAGAATAAAATAATGTAATAAATCTAACACGCTTGGACATTACTAGACCGGCAGATAACAGAACTGAATAAAAATAGACTTCTAGTTAAAGTTAACACCTTTCAGTATTCAATCTCGAATTTTGTTAGCAATGACGAGTTGACTTCAATTGGAAAGAAACAAAAACAGTTGAAAATCAAAATTTCGTTTTCTGATCAAAAATCTTGAAAGCACTTTTCAATTGGAACTTATCTCAAGATATATATAGGCTATTATACATATAAGATATATATTTGAAATATTTTTAAACATTGAAATTTTGAATCACAGAATTCTCACCGTTTTCTCCAAGAAACCAGAATTGTTTACAGAAATTCACTGATGCATACTGGGAAATATTTACGATTCTCTTTGCTCGCAGTTCTGGGTTGACTAAATATTTACTACCTGAAAAATGAGAATTAACTGATGAAATTCATTTGCGATAAAAAATAAATTTAGAATAGAAATAGCAGTTCAATATTCAGCACCATTGTGTTCGTTAGGATGTGAAATTCGTTAAACAGCTCATTTAAATCTGTTAGTCTCTAATTTTGTCAAACAAAAAAAAAAAAAAAATTGTCCAATGCTATTAATTTTAAATTCCTTATTTCATATCTCCAAATATTGAGCAAACGAAAATGCATTTTATTATATATACATTTCACTCAAAAATCAGGGGCGCCCACAGGGGGGGGGGGGTATAAAAAAATGGGGCTATGAGGCAGACTGCGTAATTGAAATTCTTGGGGGGGTTTCAAAAAAAGTATGGTGGGGGTTAAGTTGATTGAAACTGTGTTTAACATGACGATATTCAATTCAGAAATATATTACCAAGTCACCAGATGGAATGTCAATTATTGACAATAGATCTATTTTTGTGGGGTGCCTAATTCATGGGGGGAGCTGGTGATAAATTTAGGGGAGTGCGTCATGAGGCTTGGGTGGGGGGTTTTCACCCCTGCAAAAATGTATTCTACTAAAATGCATTTTCAACTTGGTTACAGTGATTTATTTCCTGGTCCAAGAAACTATAAAGTTTCCAGCAATATCAAAGTAAATTGATCAAATAATTGGATATTTCTTAAGAGCATTGTGAATGCGTGTTTATAGAACATACTTTACACAGAATGTAATCGTAAAATCGTAGACATCGTTGTCCAATTCATCAATAAAAATCTTACTGTTAAAACATGGAGGTAATTACAATTAAAACATGTAGGTAATATACATGTAGGTAGGTAATTACATGATTTTAACATGCTGCCATTTACATGAATTACATGCCATCCACAACTGTAAGAATTATTACTTACTACACTATTAAAAATGTAGCTGGATTAAAAAATTAGGAGATAATACAAATCATTCAAACTAATAAATCCAATGTACCGTACCGCTACACTACACTAAAGCTTAAATTATTTTGAAAGCTGTCACATCACTCCAGGTTGATTGTCTGGCCGGTATGGCTGAATCTCAAATAAATTCTTATTCACAGAGGTTGACCTGACCGGCAATTAAGATATCCGAGGTTCGACTCCTGGCGGTGTCTGAATATTTTTATGTTTTGGCACTCATCGATTTTCATGAATGCAGTTGCCAATGTCCGCTGTAGCGTAGGTCTTCAGAATAATTAAAAGAATTACGAGGAATTTCGAAATTAATAATCTTACTGCTGTACTTATTTATTTGTCTATTTTTATGAGTTTCTGTACTGTCCTATCATTATTATAAATTTTCTATAATTATTTTAAATAAATGTTCTGTATTAGATACCTACTAACTGAGACAGTAATGTTTCAACATATTTGCTTATGAAATTGCATTTTACCAGTATTATTTTTTATTTTTCGTCATAATCGTACTGCAGTTTTCATATAACTTGGCAGCAGTATGTTGGGTTCAGACATAGCATGTCCCATCTGCTATACGCTGCCAAGTTATATGAATACTACAGTACATATTTATCACTTTACCGAGCATTGAATCGAGCTGGTAAACGTCTGTTTCCAGGAAGAACAGCTGATTTTCATTACCGCATCCTTTTCCAGTGCGGTATTAGATATTACCGCATTCCAGCTGATCATAATTTGGAAAAACAGCTGATCTCAGAAGAATGTTTAGTATTTCACTACTGTGATGGATTTTGAGGTTATGTTTGATGATGCTTGCTGTACTTGCTCAGTTTATTTTTTTCACATTTTAGACTAGTATGACGAAAAATATCATACGCAACTCGTCTGGGAAGATGTTTACTGAACTCGTATGATAATACCGCACTCGACTTCATCTTGTGCGTTAACTCATCATACTCGTACAGTAAACACCATTTCCTGCTCTTGCAACGTAATATACTATTGTTACTTAGAGGTTCAATATGAATTTTAACGAAATAATTAATATTAGCAGAAACATTTTTTAGTCCTTTTATCATTATATACTAACAAAAATTATATATATTTAAGGAATTATATATTGTACAAACATGTATACGACCCACCTCACTCACAGACATGTGTCTAGGTGGGGAATATATTGAACCTTTGTTGTATTTTTTATTGTACTCTAATTGTATTTTAAGAATAAATATTTCAATTTCAACTGTCTACTACTAATTGGAAGAATGCAGTGTATATAGTATCATAATTCATGTATAATTAATATTAAAAGCCGAATATTTTTAGAACTGTCCGTTCTAATGAGGCGTTGCTGTATTTATTATTTAATCAGTTTGCGTGGATCTCTTGGTAATTAGAGGTTGATGACTTTTACTCACTGTTCCACAGAGAACTGGTGGCCCGCTCAAAAACCCCACCTCCGCTATAATACATTTCACTGAAGGATGCCATAAGAATTCCCAGGCCTTTTAGTACGGTATGCATCGACTCGCAAAACTGTAAAAAAAATATACAATATTATTCCAATTGCATAAGTATAAAGTTAGTATTATAGTTGTTTATGCACGATTGTATTATGATTGTATTAAGGAGTGAGTGAGATGTAAGTTAGAACACGGGCTAAGCGAGTGTTCTAAACATCTCACGAGTTGCTCAAGGCAAAATACAGTTGAATCTCTGTATAACGAAGTCGATTATCCTGAGAAACAATTCGCTGTAGAGAGGTATTCGTTATTGAGAGGTTGTTGTGTCAAGAATACTGCCACATCTTACAGATCTTATAATATATTGCGGGCGGTAATTAAATAAATAGGTAATAGGCCAAAGTTAATATAGAAATTTGGAAATTCATGCTGTTGAAAATAATAAGAAACATGTTCTTTGAATATATATATAGATAATAAGTAAATACACTCACCGATTCATTTCCAGGAAGCATGACTAGTGAAATTTAAGTATACTCAGCAGCAAAACTTTTCAACTGCCTTTACTAAATTTATTTCAATACTTTTTACACACGAAACTATCAGATTAAACCCAACATAATTCTGTAAATAACTTCGTATAGGAACTTTTCAATTTTTTCTAGATTTTAATGTTTTAGTGAGTAATTTTTGGTTGCATTTTGCGTTTGAATAAAACATCACGTTCAATGAACGATTCACATTTATTCATACAGTCAAAAATGTTGTCTGGTACACCATCTTTCAGTTGAAATCCTCTCCTGATGATTTTGATTAATGACGAGTTCTTAAAATTCTATTTTTAGTAACCTGCATTCAATTTCCGACATGTGTTTCAACCTCTACTGTCTACCCTATCTTCTACCTTCTCATTATTTTTGGTTTTATTGACTTTCCTGCTGAAAATAAACAATTCCTTGGAAATGACTTTGTGGTCTTCCTATACACACTACATTTCGTAAGTTGAAGTGAAGAGAAAACTTCGTTGTTGAGAGCTCCGAAATGCGTTACATAGTGGTAAATAAGCAGTAAAAATTCTAAAATGTCATGGGACAAGGTAAAAATTCGTTATGAAGAGGATTTCGTTATTTGGAGGTTCGTTATACGGAGGTTCGATTGTACAATCGTTGCACACAATATTTCATCTCCAACTACCAATACATTCCGTTAAATTTACTAACAATGGATCCAATAATCGCCCAAAATATAACATAGTCTACAATGCGTGATTGTTGTTGACAGCTCCGATTTTAAATCCAGTTTGATTTTGAAATGTTCAAATCAGCTGATGTGACTATTGCATAACATTCATTTTGACACTGTTTTGAAGAAATCATGGGTTCTTATTGGTGTATACTCCTGTACTGAAAAATGACAGTAATGTTAAGTTAGCTTCATTGTGGCACTACTTTGATAATCCATGGAATAAAGTAAGCTGTATTGACATTACTTTCTAATCTGTTTTATCTACTTTATAACGCAACCCAAGATAAAATCTAAAAACAAATCAACATAGAATGTAACATGTATAGAAGATAGTTTTTATCTGCGGCTACGTTGAAAAGTAATAAGAGGTTATTAATTGATGACAATAAACATTACTTCATTTTCATGTCTTACTTTATTCCACGTTTTATCAAAGTAGTGTCTTAATGAAGCTATTCTAACACTGTCACTCTGTGATCAGAACTCAGGATTTCTTCAAAACAGAGTCAAATGAATGCTATGAAATAGTGACATCAGCTGATTTGAACACATCAAAATCAAAGTGGATTTTAAATCGGTACTATCGACAAATTACACACTTTAGGTTATGATATATTTTGGGCAAGTTATTGGATTCATTGGTTAGTTGAATTAAACGTAATTCTTTGTTGCAGCGAAGGTGATATTGTGGAAGGTATCCATAATGAATAATAAGACGAAATTGTCACAACCACATTTATTAAAATTTTGAGAAACTAATTCTAGATTGATAATGGTTTCTAGTTTCAATTCTAGATTGAAACTATCAATCTAGATTGATAATGGTATAACAACCGAAACTAGTTTCTCAAAGTTCTAAAAAAATGTGGTTGTGACAATTTCGTCTCATTATTCATTAATTTATTGGCAGATGGAGATAAAATATCAAGGGCATTTTTCCTGGAAGCAACACCAGGAAAGCGAGAGTATAAGCGGTGCATAAAGGCAGTCATAATACAATCGTTGCAGAAACAAGTATTAGAGAATAATTTCGGAAGCATAACATTCCAAGATACTGGGTTTTAATGCAACCTGAAATGGTGCTTGTACATTGAAGCATCCAATACTCGATAATAATCGACATCGCAAAATCAAACAATGCTGTGAAATGGTGCATGACAGACTGGAGCAGCATGAATGCCACCATTTCACAACAAGTGTTTGATTTTGCGATGGTGGTGATTATCGAGTATTGGATCCTCTATTGTGCATTGTGCAGGCACCCTACAGAACGCACCCAAATTTTGTGAATTCAATAAAAAACCAACTAAAAAACTCATGGAATCTATTGTGCTAATACTAATCTACTCATAGTATTCTATGCAAAAAATAGGTCAATTAATTTTTCATAGCTTTTTCAACCAATTAGCCCAATATTATTTGAAGAATTGTACATTTTGATTAGAGTCAAACAAATATGGGTCAATTCATTCAATAGATTCACAAATAAATTATTCATGAATCAACTTGATACTAATCTCTTTACCTAGTTTGCGCATCAGCATGATATTTTTTCCGAATAACTATTTTTTTTTTTTTTGGAAGATGAAGCCCACATAGGTTTGAGACCTGTGCGTGGGTAATGAGTTGGATGATTGTGATTGATGAGCTGGACCTACAGTTTTAGGTGGGTTCCGAACCACCGGGAAGTGATTTTACAGCAAGAACAGTGTCTTTTTTGCTGGCCAATCTAATCGATCACCCATACAAAGAGTGCCCAGGAGAACGCAGCTTATCTCTATCTGATTGAACAGATACCTGCTACGGCTATCACTTCTGTGATAGATTATTGAGATAGATATATCCTATTATAAGAAAGTTTAACATTTATTCTTAAATACATTCTCAACATTTATTCTTCTTTGTATTTCTCATCCTTATAATATTATCCTACGACCTGGTTGGCTCAGGTCTTGTGTCAGGATTCTCAGGTCACACCTGAATAAGTTCGGGGCGACTGACGTGACTGTGGCAACTGTTCTTAGTCTGTGATGTTTTCCATGACGAAATACTTGATGAACAATCTAATATCAAAACCGACACTGAATTTCAATTTAATATATTGTCTTTACTCACTTATATTGGAGAAACTGGAGGGATGAATTTCACTTCTGAAAAGAAGCTTCGTCAGTTTTTAGTCGTTAACAGGGTTGACGTGTTTAATATCAAAACTGATACTGATTTCTACTTAAATTATGATTTTACTCACTTATACTGAACGGATGCATTTCACTTCTAAAGAGAAGCTTCATCAGCCTGCCACGACCTTAACGTGTCCTCCGAAACACGAAATGATTTTTGTTACGGAATAGTGAATATTTCTTGATTGAAAGTTCAAGTTAATTTTATTCGTTGTAAAGGTCTAAATAATAATAAATACTAACTGTATTTCGTTGAATAATGCCATTTATCAGGAAAAGGAAGAATATCTCTCAATACAGCTGTACTTCTAGTTGAACTGGTTTTGCAGTATGCTACAAACTCAGCCGTCATTCGTGTTCGATCAATATTGATGTTTGTTCTCTATTTCCCCTCAACTCAATTGAATGAAAGTCGCCTCTATAGAATCCATTTATAACCTCGAATACACGGTTTATCAATTATTTTTCAATGTGTGTCGAAGTGCATTGCTAGTAGCGTAAGGACCTTTGCTCCAGTTATTCAACCTCGAATGTAAATATTGCGGTAGTCTCAGCTATCCGTGGCACCGTTATGCACTGAATAATAATCCAACAAAATTCTGTATTCCTCAATCTAGAGCGCATTATTCAACCCTCAGATATCATTTGTTATTCGTGCATATATTTACTAAACATAAATATTAGATAAGTCTTATCCGGTTTATTCATAAAATGGAATATGTTTCAAGAGGAAATAACAGTGAAATAAGGAAGCTATCAAAAGTAATAATGAGTCGTTTTCACTGCAGATTATTCCCTATGAATTTAGTAAATACTTGATATTGAAATTCATATAGAATATTGATTTTATATTATACAAACATCTCAAACCACTCATCAACGGTTTTGTCTAATCGTTCGTTATCATCCATATAATTTATAGTTTATCTAGACAAAATAAATTGTGTAAATTATGACTTTAGAAATATGACAAGTCCATATACCCCTTTGAGAGGTGGTCAGTGGCCGCTTTATAAATCTATCTATACATAACATTCTTTTATCAAATATCACTTATTCAAATTACATACAGTGATTTCCTCTGAATTAACTGTATGCTTGTTAATTTTATTTTTATTTTATTTATTTGATACACGCGCACAGCTGCTTACTTGACACAATTGTAATACAATCATCTAGCGGTAGAACTAATAAATTATTTTTACTTAAAGATAAAAGTAGAAAAAAGTAAAAAATAATTATAATAATAGAAAAAATAGAGTGCCTATGTATAATAAAGAAAGCGCTTTAAAACATTTTTTTAAATTTTTAAAACATGAAAACATTAATTTAAAACATTGAATTTCAATCTGAATTCTGTAAAACTATCAGCAAACACGTCAATATTTCCACTAATATCATTGTGCAGTCTTTGTATACGGTTCATTGGTATTGAAATTTTCTTTGTGTATTGTGATATTGTGGAAGGTATCCATAATGAATAATAATACGAAATTGTCACAACCACATTTATTAAAAAATATTGACAAACTAGTTTCGGTTGTTATACCATTATCAATCTCAATCAAACTCCTCTACTCCTTGATATTAGTATAACAACCGAAACTAGTTTCTCAATATTTTTCAATAAATGTGGTTGTGACAATTTCGTCTTATTATTCATTCGGTATTGAAATTTATTAAAAAGCATTGATTTTGGGTAATATTAACCTTTACTACTCAATAAAAACAAGAGATGATGAAGAAGAAGAAGAAGACAAGAGATGAAGAAGAACAATAAGTTGGAGGAAGAAGAGAAGAAGAAGCCAGGAGAGAGAATGAGAGAAATGAAGAAAATGAGAATGAAGAAAAATAAGAAAACGTAGGTGAAGAAAAAGAAAAATAAGAAAGCATAGGTGGAGAAAAAGAACAATAAGGAGGAGGAGAAGAAGGAGGACAAGAAAAAAATAGAGTTAAGAAAAAAGGAGACTATTAAATTAAATTTGTCAATAGGTTGAGTTAGGGTCTAGATATCAATCCAATCGGAAAGCCTGCTAGTAGAAGATAAGAAATTTATTACCATAGTATTGGAATACAAAAAATATATTTTTTTTCTAGAATGATTTCAATTGTTCGATGGAACTGCATATTGGGCATAATTATTACAGTCAGTGAAAATAGAATGTCGCTCTTGAAAATGTCTTCGATTCCTAATTTTGTAAGAATGGAATAATGAAGAATGAGTGGTTTGAGAGGAAAATATTATCTAAAATCAATATTTTTGATGAACTATTCCAATATCAAGCATTCAGTAAATTCAAAGAAAATTACCGGTAGTGAAAACGACACATTACTTTTGAAATTTTCCTTATTTCACTATTGTTTCCACAACAAATATGGAAATTATCATTATCGAGTAGTAAAGAATGAAAGGTTAATGTTATTAAAAAACATTGATTTTGGATAATATTAAACTTTTACTCTTTACTACTCAATAATAATAATTTCCATATTTGTTGTTTTGTTGTGAAAACAATAGTAAAATAAGGAAACTATCAAAAGTAATTTATTGTTTTCATTGCCGGTAATTTTCTCTGAATTTACTGAATGTTTGATATTGAAATAAATCATCAAAAATATTGATTTTGGATGATATTTTCCTCTTAAACCACTCATTCTTTATTATTCCATTCTACAAAATGAGGAATCTAAGACATTTTCAAGAGTGAAATTCTATTTTCACTGACTTTAATAATTATGTCCAATATACAGTTCCATCGAACAATTAAAATCATTCTAGAAAAAACATGAATTTTTTGTTTATTTTAATACTATGGTAACAAATTACTTATCTTCTACAAGCAGGTTGTCCGATTGCATTGAAATCTAGACCCGAACTTAACCTATTGGCAAATTTAAGTCTCCTTTCTTCTTTTCTCGCTCCTCTTTTATCTTCTTCCTGTTCTTCATCTTCTTTTTCTCCTCCCTTTCTTCTTCTTCTCCTCCCCCTTATTGTTCTTTTTCTTCGCCTACGTTTTCTTATTTTTCTTCTCTCTCATTCTCTCTCCTGGCTTCTTCTCTTCTTCCTCCTACTTATTTCTCTTCTTCATCTCTTTTCTTTTTCTTCTTCTCCTGTCTTCTTAATTTTTCTTCCTATCCTTCTTCTTCAATCCCTTGTTCTCTAGTACTAGAGTTTTGTCGACAGGTGCCAGCATAAAGACGTTTATTATACAATTATATTAGATAGAAGAAAGATGCTAAACCAGAATTTTTCGAAATTATTGAAAATAAAAAGACTGCATTGCAAACAAAAAAATGTTTTTCTAAAATTCGCACTTGATTCAGAAATGTTGTGGAACTTCTCCATATTAAGGTAAATCATTTGTTTTATTAATTCATCTTAAAATGTTTTTCTTTTCAAAATATTGTAATAACAAACTTCTATGGCTCAGTCAGTTGGAGCGCTGGTCTCTAATTAGATAAGACTCTGGCCGACTGCTATATCTGTAGTTCGAATTTCGTTCAGTCTTGGATGTTTTCACCCTGTTATCATTCACCTTATTACTCAAGCACAAGTCTCAGAACCCATGTGCGTATGATATGACAAAAAATATATAATGCCAATATAATAAATACTACCTGAAATCCAAGGCTCCTTCCATAGAAACAATACTGATTAAGATTGTGTGCCCGGTAGAGAATCTCTTCGGGAGCGTGTTCCTCCCTTGGATATAAACTTCCCGGATCGCCCCATGTTATGAGTTCTTGCAAGTGTGTCAGGATCAGCAGCAACGAGCCAATGCCTTGGTCAATCACTTCCAGTTCTCTAAAAAGTAGAATAGAAATCTAATTAATGATAATAATAAAGTAGTAAAACAATAACATAGCCATAATGAATAAGACAAAGTTGTCACAACCACATTTATTAAAAATAGTGAGATACTAGTTTCGGTTGTTGGACCATTATCAATCTCAAACTCTTAGGAAACTGCATTAGGAGATTAAAATATTTTAGATTCTCTGAATGCTTGTAAATTCTTCGTATTCATGGCAGCACGGCGGGCCACATAAAATCGGCTCACGGGCCTTAGGTTGGGCACCCCTGGTTTAGAATGTTGCCATTTTGTGATTTCTGCAAGTGTTTTAAATATATTGATTTAATATATATATATTTATGCTCATCGTAGCTTGAACAATTGTATGTACAATTTATATGCATTTATATGCACAAAAAATATTATTCAACCCTAAACTACACTATATTATAGTAACCAAGGAGTCTTGACTTCATGTTCATCTGAACGATTTCAAGGTTTTTATTCAGTTTTATTCACATAACACACAATACAATAAAACAAAATATAGATATATATTTCAATATAAAATAACATAACATTAAATAATGAAGTAGGTCTAGTCTGGTGTGAAATGTAAAGCCTTTCCAACTATGGTAACACCATGTAATAGGAAAGGTTTTTTGGAGGGATATGGGAAGAGGGAATAGGAAGGAAAAGGAGTATTTTAGTTTATTGTGGTTTATCAAACAAGTATGATTTAAAGGGTTGACTTGTGAAGAGTGCAAAAATTATATTACTCAATTAATTTAAATTTGCAAAAGGACATTCAGTAGCAACAATTTTTTGATATAGAAAAAATTTCTCCCTCAACTATGTTTATGTTTACAGTGAAAATTCTCCTTAACTGAAATGAACCTGTACTTCCAGAACAATAAAAACTGAAACAATAAATTTTTGTTTGCAAACAATTTAAGAAGAATAGAGAATTTTACCCATATATGAATTGCAATGGGATTATTCAAAGAAACGTTTATATTATATAAACACAACTTTCCATTATAATTATTCAACCTTGCTCAAAATTATTACGTAAGATATAAATTTGCCCTTGAGCACAATTTGATGAGTAGAAATTAAAACTTTAATAGAAGCCTACAAAGTTGAAATAGAAGTCTACGTAACTTTGAAAGCTAATTATATACTTTTAAGGAGATCCTTACATGAATTGTTTACCAAATGAACTATATTTATAATCATCATAGTATCGCTCTTGATGAATTGATATCCCAAGGCTCTGAAAGGACAATGAAAAGCTTTCTAATTACCTTCTATTGTTTCCATTGATTGTGAGAACTAGGTTTAGGATGTAAACTTATTAATTGAACATTTAATACAGTTTTGGAGTACAAGATGAGTTGTTAGATATAATTTCTATACGATTAAAATGGATAAATGACAAAATATAGGTTGACTCATTATTTAAAACAATTTCATTTGTAAACTAGAAAAGATGTAGAATTTTATGTTATCAATTTTGAGTAAACCTGCAATTTTGTCATATCGTAGACTTTTAGAAAAATAATAATGAGAACCAGTATTTTTTATTGATAATGAGTTTTAATGGGTGAAAAAAATGAATGGGAAATATGCAGTTTGTATGTAACCATATACAGTAGTTTTATTATGTAACCGTTCTTGTGAATGATCTTGACACTATTGAAAGTACACTATTGAATGTATGTTATACCAATAAAAAAATATGAATGAAAAGAAGATAGTCGACTCTGTTGGAAACCAAATAATGAGGAAACATATTCATATGTTACTATAAATATGAAAAAATAGGTGTTAGGTACGAGATATAAAAAATAAGTAGGAAATTCATTACAACAGAAAATCCACTATTGAGAGCTCTGTTGGAAACACAACCATGAAGAACATAAACGTGAATATCAACATAAAGGTGAAAAATAGTCCTTATAGAGCCCAAGATTCAACTATTTTTTTCTATTATTTTCAACAAATCGATTTTATTTTCATTTTTTTTTTTTTTTTGTTAGGATAAGGTGTAAGACCTGTGCGTGGGTTATGGATGATTTGATTGATGAGTTTTAGGTGGGTTCCGAACCACCGAGAAGTGATTTTACAGCAGAGAACAGTCTTCTTTGGTCAATCCGATCGGCCACCCTTACAAAGAAAGTCCAGAAGTTCGTAGCTTATCTCTGATTGAACACATACTTGCTACGGCACTCGGCTAGCACTTCCCATTTACAGTTTAAATCTTCTGATTCCTTGAAGATGGGTTTCAACAACTCGAAAACGTTCGGCCAAGTGCGAGTACATTTATTATATATTTACAATCTAAAACTGACTGAAAGTCGTTAAATTTACAACAAAAAGTTAATATTAACAACGCAGATCGTTATGGAACAAGAAATCCAAGAGTTTATCTTCTTTAAACAGAATCCACAGTTTAAAACATGTGGAAATCGTTCTAGGAGAAATTCGTTAATGAGAGTGTTGAAAAACACTCTAAAGAACACTGGGTGACAACATGAAAATAACTCAGATTTTGTTATTAGGATGTTTGTTGTTATTGACGAACGAGGTTACGTTTTACTGTCGTTTTAGAATTCTATTAAAAATAAGAAAAAACATTTTCTTTTGCAGGATGTGATGTAATAACGAATAATTTTTTTCATGAAAGAATATTCATGAAATTATAAAAAATAATTGAGTAACTGGAGAAGCGTCACGCCCGATAATTGTGTCACCGTGACAGAGATGAAGCTACTCATTACATAATACACCCACACTGTTTGCTGGAATAATTGAAGTTTTCCACAGGAAAAATTGAGTTCTGCACTAGTTTTGATGAGCCGGAATTTTACTCAAAAGATATTCAGCATAAACCAAACTTGCTGAATCACTCTTTTCATACAACAAGAAAAAATATTAATGTTTTCTTAGAATTTAACTGTAAGAGTTAAATTGCAAATTTTTTTTTCGAAGGATGAAGCCCACATAAGTCTGAGACCTGTGCGTGGGTAATGAATTGGATGATGGTGATTGATAAATTGGACCTACAGTTTTAGGTGTGTTCCGAACCAACGGGAAGTGATTTTACAGTCTTTTTTGCTGGCCAATCCAATCGGTCACCCTTACAAAGAGCGCCCAGGAGTTTCGTAGCTTATCTGATTAAACAGATACCTGCTACGGCACTCGGCTATCACTTCCATTTTCTGAAGGCTTACTATGATATGGTATGTACTGTATTATTATACTAGCAGGTATCCCGATTCATTTCAATCGGGATATTTTCCTCGCCATTTGATTTTCCTCCTCCTTTTTCCTCTTCTTTGGTCTCCCTTTTTCTCTTTCTCATCCTATTTTCCTTCTTCTTCTTCTCCTTCTACTCCTTCTCCTTCTTCTCCTCCTCCTCCTCCTCCTCCCACAGCCGGAATCGGCTGAAGAGACTATATCGGCTGAACATGATGCCCACTTGTGTGTGGGTGAATGAGGTGAATAATTATAAGAAATACGTCAGGCTGAACGGGAATCGAACCCGTGACCGTAGGAGTAGCAGTCAGAGTTCCATCAGAGACAAGCGCTCCAAACGATTACACCATGGCAACTGCATACATGCTCAAGTCAAATACGTTCACGGTCCCCATGTAGAATTCCTTTGAGAATCAGTAAATTCTATTTATTTCATCAATTATTGTATAAAATATCAAAATAAGTTTTTTTTAAATCAATATTTTTTTTTATACAGCACATGTTTTACATTCAGTATTGATTATATAACATCAAATCAAAAAGTCGTGTAAAATAATAGTAGGCTATAAACTTATGTAACTTTCTCACCAGTAACTTATTATTCGATTTTTCTTCATGAAACAATAATATATAATTTCAATAGCTGGCGCATTCGATAATTAATTTCAAGTTTCTGAGCTGCATGCTAATTGCCATTCTAAAATGCATTTTGCTAAGGTTAATCTTGCCTACTGAATACAATCCACAAAGTTTTTCTGAGTCATAAAGGTAGTATTTTTTCAAGATCATTCGTAACAGGTTGTGAATTCGCTACAAACTGGTCGGCTCTGACGTTATAATACTAGATTTGCCAGTCAAGTGTGCATGTGCTGTGTAGGTTTGGGCAAGTATGAGTGCTATTAAGACCTTGATGTGTGTTGTTCTAAGCTGCCTACCGGTCTGCAGCGCTTCAAATACGTCAGAGACTCTTCCTAAGCACAAATAAAGTACAAATCGCCATCCAGCAGGTCATATCACTGCCAATTTGCTACTCTTTAGATCTTTAGAAATCAAAGATCTTTAGATCTTTGGAATATCTTTCTTCAATTGTTTTAGTTCGATGTGTCTGGCGTTTGAACTTTCAATTCTAAATTTCAATTCTCTTTCCATCACTCTCTCACTGTGTCTGTCCTCTCTCAATCACTCTCTCTCTTTCTTTGTTTTCACACAATCTTTAAACCTCTGTCTTGGCGACACGCCTGAAAACATACAGCGAATAATAACAAACTACGTCACTTGCTTTGATTTTCAATCGATTTCGTTCCCTACCATGTTTTTTGTATATCTATTGATTTTCTCCTCTTTTATGTATCAGCTCCAACATGTGACAGAAATATTCAGAACATTTTCACGGCCTCACCCCCTTTGAACACTAATACAATCAGAGATAAGCTACGAAACTCCTGGGCACTCTTTGTAAGGGTGACCGACTGGATTGGCCAGCAAAAAGACTGTTCTCTGCTGAAAAATCACTTCCCGGTGGTTCGGAACCCATCTAAAACTGCAGCTCCAACTCATCATTCACCATCATCCAATTCATTAGCCACGCACAGGTCTCAAACCTATGTGGGCTTCATCCTCAGGAAAAAAATTTCACATGAGCTTTTCCTGAAGAATTTTTTTTTATTGGACATGGCAATAAAAAGTTGTAATAGGGTAATGTTAGAAACTTGAACAGTGGAGCAGCCGAAAAATCGATGATAATTACCATCGAAAAATCAAACACATGCTGTGGAATGGTGTAAACACACCCAGCTTTCTACACCTTAAATAATGTCTATCTATGCATTATTGGTTTATTCTTTTAGCTCGACCGTGTGCCATACATTCTAGACGTATCAGTATTGCGTGCATTCTACGGCCTTAGCCCACTTGAACACTAGTGCAAATTTAACACAATTTTTTCTGGGGAACATGAGTGTTTGAATGGACATGTCTATAGAAATGATGTGAATTTTATTTGAAAGAAAAAAATGTACGTGCACCCTAATTTTTTTATGTCCACATGAGTCTTAGATTTGTACGAGGGTAATGAGGTGAATGAAGAAAAGAAAATGTCAGCCCTATAACGGGAATCGGGAAGATCGTTTGTAAAGAAAGCAAAAGCAGCTCATGTTGGTTGAATGGGAATTAGGGTTGCCCTATGGCAAAATATAGGGTTACCAGACGTCCGCCTTTTATTTTCCGTGTCCGCTTTTTATCCTAAATGTCCGCTTTTATCTCGATTAAACCAATCAACTACAACTTAATAGATATGTTTATATATTTCAGTATGTATTTATATATTTTTTCTGCCTGACAGTTGGACGGCACTAGAAAAATATAGTGAAAGAATCGCGAACTCGGGAAATTATCTGCTGTTTCTTAATCGATATATTTATGTATCGTGTATGTATCGATATATCGAAATAGGTACCTTGTATATCGACCAAATTTTTTGGTTAAAATAGAAGGGAGGGTGTGTAGTGGAATGTCCGCTTTTGAACTCGGACCATCTGGTAACCCTAGTAAATCGAACTTCAAGTTAATTAACTTGAAGATGCTGTAGTAATATGATGTGTGAGTACAGTAGCTAGCTATTATTATTGTAATCAAAACAATGAGAATAATTTTATTATAAAAATAATTTACAATATATTATTGTATTTCCAACTACAATATAATAAATGTTTTGAAAAATTAAAAGACCCCATTGTAGGCTCTGAGAATAAGCTAACATATTAATTTAAAATTTCCAATTTATAAAAAAATTAAAATTTCAATTTTTTGAGGTAATGAAAGTAAAACATACTTGAATAAAATAGAAAAATAACAGTATTATCCTTTGCGGGAAAGAAAGAATTGGAATGAAACAAGATACAGTATAGTAACCACCCACAACATTACCTAGAGACCCTTTCATAACAAAGTGCTTGGTATCCTCAAATCAATACTTATACAGTCAAAGAGACCGAAGTGATTCACATTTCATGATTTAATAAAGGTTGAAGGTCATACGTATTGAAAAATCTAACGCGAGCTAACCTTTTCATGAGCAAATATTTGATTTTAAATAGTTTTTTCGATGACTAAGTTAACTGGAAGTATTGAAAAATGTTTTGTTTTTTGTATAACCATATAAAATAAATATCACAGTTCAACCCTATTATAAATTACTACTAAAAGTATATACAGTAGTAAGTAAATAATAGAATCAATAACAACTTGATTAATGAATGGTCTTTATTTTTTCTAAAACCTCTTGATAAAATTTTTTGTCGCCTTGTAATTGAAGACTACTTTTTTCCATCCAAATGAAACTTTTTCAAATCAGTTTTTTCCCGAATGTACTATAAAAATGTTAGGCCTACATAAAATTAGATGAAAAAAATTCATTAATGTAATATTCCTTTCGACAAATTAGAAATTACTTTCCAAGACACTGCAAGGCAAGGCAGTAATCATTTTATTGACTCACCAATTAAAATTACAAGAAATTGAACAGTGCCTTGGTTCTAGTTGATTGCAAGGTTGCTATGCAGTGATTTCATGCTTTGATAATAAATCAATTCAACTGATTGAAACAAAGGGAAAATTTTGATACAATATCAATAATATGGTGATTGCAATCAAATTGAACAATATTTTTTGACCGAATTGCAGTCAAATCATGTTCAAATAAAAATTCTTTGAAGACTGACGTACATAACAAGAAAGTCACTACAGGAACTCAAATATGTATTTTGTCTCATCATTTGCGTTGAAACGTGTTTTTGAAGTGTAAACATTATTAACGTCCTCACTATCAAAAAGAATGTTATAAAAATACTGAAGTAACTATTCTATAGAGTTATTATTACAATTTTGTTTCGCTTGATATATTTGATAAAATATGTGCTTTATTAAAATAAACAAATAAAAACTTTTGTATGAACATATAATGTGAATGATTCAATTTGAAATAATTATTTTTTATTTTGGTCGCAATTTTAACAGGCGACTCAGTAATTAATTATTGAGAACAATCCTTTCAATGTGATATATTAAATGGCAACTAAAATATTGTCAAAATTTGCAAATATTTTATTTTCACAATAGATGAATGAAAATATTAATTACAAATAACTAATTGCAAGTTACCGGTAATGATTTCTTGTTATCTACAAATTTTAATAAATGAATGATCTCTAAACACGTGTCTCATCGGATAATTATAATAATATCATAACCATAATAATAATCACTCCTTCATAACAAAACAAAGGGGTCAATGATTTTTAGAAATTAAACTAGGAAATAATCGATCAATTAATAATGTTTGCAACACAGAAAAACTTCGATAACTTCATTGGAATGCAATGTGATACAATACAGCTCATCATCATTATTTCATTACATAACAGACATAACTGAAAACTGCTGCTCTCACTCCATGACCTATGCCGCTTTATACTGCTTTAATCATCACAAACTTGCTATTAAATAAAGGAAGCTCGGAGACAGGCCTAAATGAGCAGCGCGACATACTAATCAAAATTCTATAGGGGTCAAATTTTAATTGAAGGTCAATGGATAAGTCTGTTCGATGTTTTGATAACCAACGGAATTTCCAAACTGAACACATGTTCGAGTATGGGCGTTGTAATTTTAGAAGTACCGCGTTTAGTAAGCTCAGTGGCGTAACTATGGGGGGATCAGAGGGATAGATCCCCCCCCCCCCCCCGAGAGACCCAGGAACATAATTTTTTTGAATTTTAACAAGCCCTGAGAGGATAGTTTTTGACATAAGAGTAAAAAAGACGTCTTGTTTTGCTGAAAATGTGGTTTGAGAAGGATTATTTCCAAAAACATCCCCAGGGGAGTACCCCGGATCCCCCTTTTGAATGAACAAGCTATAAAAGTCTTGAATTACGGTTAGAAAGCCCCTCCTCATTTTAAAAGACACTTTTAAGTACGGTATGGAACTATACAGTACCCCAATCAGATGAGGTGGGGGATCAAAAATAGAAAAATGAAAATAATTTTAATTCAAGAATCTATAACCCCTGATCCCACCCATACTTACACCTTTTTTGCAATAGAACATTAATTGTTGGTTTGAAATTGCTCTCATTTTTCTCGCTTTTCTACAACTTTGAAAACTCTCCCTAACTTTCTTCTACTTTCATTTTTCACTGTTTGATATGATAATCCCTTCCTCCCCCTTTTTTCTTCTTCTGCGTTTGGAGGGAGGGGATTTCCACGATACAATTTTCTAAAATTAATAATCTTATTTCAGGTATTTTATTTGTGATTCTTTACGAGCTTAATTTGTGCCATTTGTTTTGTATTTTTATCATTTAAAAGCAATAAAGTGCATCTATTGTGTTCTGGAAGCAAAATCGATCTTTGTATTTGTTGCGACCACATGCTTGCATCTGAATAAATAAACATGAACAGAATACTTTGTATTAAAAACGAGTTTATTAATCGTTTGAGTACGGTAATAAAAAAGTGTCTGATGATGAATGCTTGCACATTTGGATGAAACAATCATCACAGAAAATGGCTGCTCATTTCCACTTTGAAGCCAGTTTTATTTGTTTTAGTTTCATAAATAAGATGTCTCAGAAAAGAGACAGGAAAATGATTCAAATAATGAAAGGGATAGCCTACATAAATTAAGGGAAGAATGGAAAATATTATAGAAAGAGAAGTACGGTACATGGAGAAAATAGAACGATGAAACATTGAAAGAGCATAAAAAACAGATGAAATAACGGGTAAGAGAAGGAGCAGGAAATGAGCAAGAATTTTGTACAAGAGCAGGAACATTAAGAACGACAGATAAGAAAATAGAGGATGAATAGTAGGAAGAGATTACCGAAAAAGGGGAAATATAGAACAAAATGAGATGGGAATAATAACTAGAATAAAAGGAAGGAAAGCAAATGAGGAATAGAAAGAAGTGAATAAAGAGATGATGGAGTTGAGGATAGGAAAATTAAGAAAAAACCATTATAGCATTTTCCTGACACTCATAGGCGAAAGTTTTTTTTCATATTTAACTCAATTAAATTGTAAATTGTCAATAATCAACTTCCTCTCCCATGTTTAAAAGCATAAATTTCTTCCACTTCCAGATAAAAATGTATAGCCTGTTTTAATAGTAGGTCTAGAGAAATATAGATAGATAGTTTATTCTCAAATAAATAAATTTACAACAAAAGAACATTTCAATGTCTTACAACTAGCCTATTAGTAGTGAAATAATAAAAGCTTTAAAAAAGAACCTTTCAAGTGGAAATTGTGACTCACGTTATGGCGTGACGGCCGTTTCACTCTGTGGTTAAGAGCATCGTCGGACGACCCACAGTCAGACTCATGTGGGTCGCCTGACATGCTTTTAACAACAGAGTGAAAAGGCAGTCACGCCATAGCAAGAGTCACAATTTCCACTTAAAAGTTCAATTTTCAAGTTTTTATTATATAACTTACTAGTGGAAACAAGATTGATCTTCAACATCATAAACATGGAGTATTTAAACCCCGCAATATTAAAGTAAATTTACGAGATTTTTTTAATCATAGCCTAATTAGTGAAATGTAAGCCATAACTTACTTAAGGTAATAAAATATTTTCAATAATTTTTTCCAGAAATTAAACCTGACATTATCCAAGAATTTAAAAATTTCAAGGTAACACTAAAGAATAGCTTTTATCACTTTCATAAAGCTAATCACGACGATCAAGACTTCAAATATTCTCTGCTGAAAATCACTTCCCGGTGGTTCGGAACCCACCTAAAACTGTAGGTCCAACTCATAAATCACCATCATCCAACTCATTACCCACGCACAGGTCTCAGACCTATGTGGGCTTCATCCTCAAAAAAAAAAAAATACAATCAATCATTTCCTGAGTAATTAGAGCTCAGTTCCAGAGCAAAGAGTAATTAGACTAAGAATGCCTGATATGATCCCAACACTTTACAACTGTCTATCAACTGTGGAATGAACAGCAGGAAATGGTAATTCGTAGGTCATACAATGCGGAAAAGGATGGGAACATTGACAAGTTCAGAAATGACACCATCAAGGTGAAATAAAGATGTACATCAAGAAATTAGGAAAATAAACACCATAATTTGGGGAATTTAGAATCCTTCTGAGTTATGGAATTGTTTAAAATAATAATGTCATCAATCCCCACCAACCCCACTTGACATAGGATAAGAATGATGGTGATGTCTTCAACACAGAGGCATAAAATTCAAAAAAATAAGCTAAGAATGGAATCTTTAAGGAGAAATGAAAAGAGATAAGTCAAAAAACTTATATAAACTAACAGAGAATTTTTTTAAAAATAATCATGATCTCAAGATGAAGGTGCAAATGCTAGCCTAGCATTGAGCTAGAAAGCTTCATCAGTTAGTCTGGATAATATTTACCGTACTATAAAACTTTAATTCAGTTTAATTAATTTTATTTCATTTAAACTTTTATAGAAGTGAGTCGTTTAAGAAATAAAACAAGGAATCCTATTTATTACAGTATAAAACAATTTACATTTATAGAGTCTGGCAGTATTAATGAAAAGACTATGACTGTCTATATATTTCTAATTTTTTTATTGCGGATTAAGCCCATATGAGCCGGGAGACTTGTACGTGGGTAATGAGGTGAATGACGAGATACATCCAAGGCTGCAGGAAACGATGCCAGCTAGAGCCTTCTCTTATCACAGACAAGCGCTCCAACCAACTGCGCTATCAGAGCCGCCGATAAACGATGTATTTTAGTTAAGAAGTAACAGACAAAGACTATAGTAATTGTAGAGCATATTTGCAGCACATATCTGAACCACTTTCTTTCATCTATAGAACTATAGCATGGCCGTCTACTCTTTAGAAAGTATAAGCAGCCATGTCTAGGCATTATAATCAAGTACTAATTCAATTGTGAATTGAAATAACCACCGCGAGATATTCAGTCAATGATGTGTGTGGTGTGTTACATATTAATTTAACGTGCTCCAATTTCACTAAGCAATAGAGAATAGAGTATTAATCCATTAATATCTATCATTTGTGACATTGAAAACAAATGAAAAGTTTTCTGACAAAAAGAAAGATAAAATACTTTGGTGTCTATTGATATACTTTTGAGATCAGGCTTCTTCAAATATGCTGCAAATGCACAAACTTGAATCTATTGTCTATGTCAAAAATAGAATCGATAAGTTCAGCAGACAATAGAAATCCCAGTGAATTATCACCAAAATAATCATCTCAACACAATGTTGATTCATTAGAAAGTAAATGAATTGTGAACCGTGGGCCATTAATAATGAAAGGGTATGGCATTTTGACCTCGGTAGCAATAAAATATGATTAATGAAGATACCGTGGCTGCATTTATTGCATAAGGTACCCAAACAATCCCAGATACTGACAGTCTGTCGGCTACCCGAGTTCGATTCTCGTTTTGGACTAGCATTTTCTACCATTAAATTTTCTTATTAATCACGCACAAACTTCAAGCTTTCATTGTAGGCCTACCATTTCGACTATCTGAAAAACTAGATACCGAAGTCTAGTGGAATGGAAATCACGATGGATTGTCTATACTCGGTTGACAGTTGTAAAATGAAAAGGAATGTTGATAAGTTGTACATGGATTTTTATGTTTATGAAGATGACAGACAAAATGAAATTGCCGAGAGAAGTTCAATTATAGTCTAAGTCTAATGCGTAAATTAACGAATGAATGAAAACAATAGTGACTCAACTTACTTCAGTGCAGTTCCTTTCCTGAAGAAATACGAATTTTTGTTTGCAAATATTTGTTTATTAACTTTCACACCATATCGAACGAACGCGTCCGTCACCAGCACATAGCTCCGATATCCATTTCCTCGTGAATTTTCGTCGAAATCATATTTTGGGCAAATTTCTCTATAATATTCGACGAGAGGTCTGATCAGGATCAGGTTGTCAATTATCGAATGGAAACTGCTGTGCATCTTCTTACCAACTGTACTGGTGTCATTATGAAAATAAACCGCATTATTTTCGCATAAATCACTCAATTTATCATACTCTGCAAACACATTCTCAACACTAACACCATTTGAATCCTGACCTTCCATTATGTGTACGGTAATACTGAATTTAATAATTAAAAATACAGAATGAAAATTTGGAAGTGAACTTCAAGCTCATCAATGAGTTCCCGCATTCTTATCGAGATTCATGCCGACAGTTTGTAAGTTGAAACTCGGAAATCAACGTTGTAATTTTGTTAACGATAATTTTGGCCTTCAAACACCAGAGAGCAGAGACTGACAAAGAGAATCTAACCTGAACATGTTTATGCTCTTCGAAGACTGTCAGAGCCAGCTGTTAGTTCCAGTATAGCCAACACTACCTCGAAAAATTCTCTCAACTATATTGACTTCCTATTTAAAATTATTTTTTTATACTGATTGTGTATTACTATCATAATTAAATATAAAGTATAATTTTAAGAGTAAATTTAATATTATTACAAATCATAATTATTCATCATAAACGTAATAATACAAGAAAATCTATTCATACCAACCAGGGGCGGCTCCAGAAAATTACTTAACGTCCCAAAATTAGAAAGAACATGTAACACGAACTCTATTATCTGTAGATCTTTTTTGCAAAACTCTCCCATTCCAGTAAATTTTAGATTTTAGAAAGGTCCCCCCCCCCCACGGTATTACAGAAACTGTCAAGAATGAAACAATGGTTGAGTTTCTGGGAGCTTTACCGGTAACAGGTGAATGTGACAGATGGCGCCTGATTTGTCTATTCATAGACATTAAAAATTTTGAATACATCAATCACACACCACTGGTAACATTTACCAGTAACCGGTAAGGCTCCCATGAACTATCAATTACTATCAAATTTAAATAAGTCGATTTATCTCATTGAAAAGTAAAAATAATATTGTTTTAAATTAATAATTTATTATTATAGTTATTTCTGATTATAAATTAGAAAAATTATTAATTTGCCATGGAAAGTATGGTGACATCAGCTGTTCTTTGTACCAGTGCCAGTCATGGCTATCACAGTCAGCTGACTGCTTCCACATCATATTCATATTCACTTCTCAACTAGTAGCATGGCCATGGCCTCCTCTGTTAGATTAAGAGTAATCTAAGATAGTAACAGATACTCTGTTAGAGGAGGCCATGCTAGTAGCCATTGGGTGTAGATGTGTTTTGTGTATCAGTAAAGCCGCGTCTCCACCAACTGAACGTGCTCGGCAAACAGTGTTTGCTGGAATTATCTGATGACGCCGAACATTGTTTGGTGTGGTCGCCTTCTCGAACATTGTGATCGCTGTGGTGGGAACCTTTTGTTGGTTGTCACTGTTTGCTCACATAACGAACATTTCAAATGAGCTCATGAACATGTTCGGTGATCCATATGTTTAAAGCCGTGTCTCCACCAACCTAACATGTCTGCCGAACATTGTTAGCGAATACAAAAAATGGTCAAACTTTAAACATATGGGTCACCAAACATGTTCGTGAGTTCAATTGAAATGTTCGTTCTGTGAGCGAACATTGACGAACAACAACAGGTTCCCGCCACTGCTCCCACCACACTGATCATAATGTTCGAGAAAGCGTCCACACCAAACCAACTCCAAAAAATGTTCGGCGACATCAGCTGATTCCAGCGAACACTGATCGCCAAGCATGTTCGGTTGGTGGAGACGCGACTTTAGATTTCGAAAATCGTCTAGATGTGAAGCGCTCCATATGATACAATGATTAGCCTGGTAAACAACACTGGTTATCCGACTGGCGGTTATGTGTGGAACTATCTTATTCAAACAAGATTGAAATTAAGACATCGAAGAATGCTCCTTTTTATTTAATATTGGGCCATTGTTGGATGGGACCACCACTGAATGATGCTCTTTCATATAAAATAAAATTCATCGAAATCTGTTTGATAGTGTTCGAATGATTTGATGTAGTTACAAACATAAAAAAACAGGTCGAATATAGAACCTTGTTCTTTTTGGAAGTCTGTTAAAAAGGCTGTAAGCTACAATGCATTATTTTATTATTAAATTGTTTACCTAAACTTATGATGAAGAGTAACAAATATCCATCCTGAACTAGATTGATGAAAGTATTAAACACACTCCTATAGATTTAAAGCCTATCATTACAGTCATTAGTCCATTTATCTATTATTAGTAAACTTATTTAGTGTCTAACAAGGAGACAAGTTCAATAAAATACCGCTAGAAATAGTTAAGCCCAATTTAATGAATGAAAAATTGAGTTTTCGCCACAGTTTTAAAGGCGTTCCAACATCGACTCAACAGTTATCCAAGTAAACACTTAAATATAGAACTCCCACAATCTGTCAACAAGTAAATATTCTCCAAGAAAACTAGAATATAGTAAATATAATACAGGAATGTAGATCAACATTTACAATTTTTTAATACGATAAACAAAGATCTTGAAATACTATATTAAATCCAATAACACAAATTTTTTCCTGTGATTCACATAAAATTTGAAAAAGTGCCAGAAATAAAGGTTTCAATACTGAAAATAATCAGTTATATATAATAGTATAGTACAGATCAGGTATAGATAAATATACAATTATTATAAAAACAAACGCAATTTATCTATTATTATTTATCTTAAGTGATAATTGTAGCAACAACAATGATCCCAGGTAATAAGTGGGCAAGTTCCAAAAATAGAGATCATTATAATACATTTTTTTTATTGAGAAAATTTGCAAAGGCATTTTCTTTAAACACGAACATTTGATAATTGTATCACGAATATCATAATTGAACACCAATTTTTGAAACAGCCTCAATGAAAACTGAAATAGACGAAATAAAATAATAATTTTTCACTTGGAATCGGCAAAAAATAAATATTAAGCTCATTTCGAATACTGAATTTTAAATTATGAAAACTTGGAGAAATAAATGTAAACAATTTATAAACAATGAGAACAAATCAAATACTTCTTGCAAATGATAACTTTAATCACCAAGTGTACTAATACAACCAGCTTAGAGTTTATTACATCACAGTACACTTAAAACTGCATATTTTGCTAATATTGAAAATAGCTAAAGAATATTTAGAACGTGATTTTTGAAAAACTTTTGATTTTTCTAACTGTTTAAAAATTAAAACATCTATGATGAATTAACTTGAGATGGGAAACCTGCAAGAAAACATATTTTATCTTTACTACTTTATTCCATAAATGAGAACCTCTATCATTTAGCAATAGAATCATTTTTCTCTACAACTCCTCGCAAATAATCACACTAATTAACTCCTAATTCATTGTATCATCCGAATAAGAATGTTAACTTAAAGACTAGATCAAAATGTATAGTTTTAATAATGCTTGAAAACAATAATAATTATAATGGTTAGTTTTGTAACATACATGTATAGCTGATTATTATTGAATGAATGGAACATTGAAATATCGATTATTATAAATATTGTGCCGAAATAAAATGTTAAATAATCCCCTGTGTTATGAACATTTTTTCACAATGATGATATAGTGGGATCAGAGAAGACAACTTTTGATATGAAAAAGAGATTTCCTATGTCAGTAGCTCAAGTAAAATCAAATTTTATTCATCCATTGTAAGTTGACATACAGAATAGTTAATCATGGCTGCCTTTTGATAATTGAGCTGCGCTTCAATGTCCATCTGGGGAAAACAAAACAAGGCATGTTCTTTTAGTATTTAAGTGGTTTAACTTTGTTAAAAATACCAACAAAATCACAGCTTTCTTTTCATCTGAATACATGAAAACCTATTCAAAATCAGTCCCTGTAGTCACATAAGTGATGCGTTCTAAACGAACAATCCTTTCTTTCAAATTAAAGCATTACTTTTTGTGAAACACAGAAATGAATTATACACCACAAACAGAAGCTAGGTTCAATTCGTCAAATAAATCAACAGGAATGAATTGAACCCCACCTCGCTTCTATTTGCAGAGTAACATTGATTACAATTCACTTCTAGGCTGATGAAGCTTCTCTTTAGAAGTGAAATGCATCCCTCCAGTATCTCCAGTATAAGTGAGTAAAAATCATAATTTACAAAGAAATACAGTCAGTTTTGAATTAGATTGTACATAGGTACTATATACCACGCCCTGATCCAAAGACATTCGCTATTGTGGACCCCCAATTTTATTTTTCACTGAAATGGACCCCTAGCAGGTACCCGTGGACCCCAGGGGGTCCACATGGACCACTTTCGGAACCACTGCATAAGAGACTAGGAAATTAGACATGTATCGAATTAAAAGTCATTTTCTTTCAGAAAGCGGTCTATACCAATAATTTGAAAAACTTCATAATAATTTTAAATGGAATTATATATTATTTAACCAGATAGGAAAGTGAATCAATGTTAATCATACTCATCTTCATCGTGCTTTTGAAAGGAGAACTATGAATAAAAAAACAAATTCCTAACTAGTACTGGTAGCGTGATAAAATAATGGCTCTAGCTGGCTTCGTTTCCTACAGCATTGGGTTCGAATCTCATTCAGCCATGGATGTTTCTCATCATTCACCTTATTACTCACGCACAAGTCTCCGGACTCATGTGGGCATCACCCGCAATAAAAAAAAAACTGTGATGATCCAAAGATATATTAAACTTACTAACTAGATTAATAAAAAGTTGACTTACTAATAAGCTTAGTTCCACTCTCAACCGTTGATTGAATAGGCAACAAACTAATGTGCTCAAAGCTTCCTGAAAATGAAAAAAATTATAGTTGTCAGATCTTCGAGGAGAAAGTCCAAATCTATATACTTGAATTCATATATATATATACATATATCTTTATGTTCAAATTTCCCCTGAGCAAATGACAATATTTGAGCATGCCATAATATTTTCTCTATGTTTTCTTTCAATTGGACGATTTAAAATAATTTAAGAAAAGATTTCAACACAATCAAAAATGTAAAAGTCAACGCTAGCACTGTAAAAAAATAGCGTGGATAATTTAGCTAAGCATCAGCCTTTGAATTGTCCAATGTTTTGATTTTCACTAGCCAGAGCCTATAGTGGAAATCTGTTTTACATAATAATTATTTTTATATTCGACAAACAAACTCCAAAATCAATAACAATCCTACTTGGATTATGAGGAAGCGCTATACTACATGTCAGGATTCTAGATTCTTCCTTTCAAGCGCTAGGGCACAGACGGACGGATAACGGCACGATTTCAATAAGGCCCTGTCGAGTCATTAATAAAAAGAAGATTGGGTGCAAGTAAAGTTGGTTTCCAAAGTTATATAACCAAAAATTTGAAATTTAAATTGATAGAAATGGTGGCATTGGGAAGTATGACTAAACAATAGTCAGCATTTCAAGACGAAAATATTTCATGTTTTTATGAAAAAAAAAAACATATACGTTTGAAAGTGTTCTATTGGTTTTGCAGTTTATGTAAGCTTTACATGAAATTGGGCAGCTAGCAGGTCCGACGCTAGAAGTCAGTTGGTTTGTCATAAGCTTTTTTATGCAACACTACAATTTGTTACAGGCCGTTAATTTGATGGCGTGGATTATACAGAGTGATCATAAAGTCACGCACATGTAAATAGGCTTTTCTGTAAATAGCAGTTTCGTTGAATTAAGTATGGTGGCTTCTGAAAGATGACATCCCACGTAGTACCGAGAACAAATCTACTGCTGGGGACTGACAACATGACCCCTGACGCCTGAAGGGGAGAGGTGAAGGAAGGTGTAATGGCGTAATAGCTCCACTATGCCTTGCGCTAAATAGAGCACGAATCTGAGCCAGTGGTATTTGGGTAATATACATCACTGCTATTAGTGAGTAGTTAGTGAGTCAGTTGAGTCGCTCTCAAATGTGCTGTATTCATCAATATTCACTGCGAATTCCTTTCAGGGGTCAAGTTGCCAGTCTCCAACAGTAGACATCATTGAAATGGGTAATGCCTACATAAAGTCTGCAATATTGTTGAGTTTTCTGCTTTGTTAAAAATACGTTTTCCCAAGAGCAGAAAATCAAGGATGAAATTCATGCACTCAGTACTGAACGAGGCAGCCATTTTGAGCATTTGTTGAGAAAATTCAAGTAATTTTTGTATACTAATAATAGAGATAATTATGGTAACAATTGTTATTTAAATACATCTGGTTTAATTGATTATTTCAAACTACTCGCTTATCTTCTGATGTGCGCTACTTAATGATCACTTTGTAGTTACATCACTTTGTCTTGCTTACTCTCATTTATGGCGAATGTTTGAGCAGATGCCTATCTGTGTAAATAGATATATCTGGAGACTTCTAGAATAAACAAAAATCGTTTATAAAGGGCTGCCCTTGTGAGCAGTAGTCAATTGTTGTTCAGACTTCCTTTAAATTCGTTCAAGAACAGTAGTGGCAGTATACACATACAGTGCTGTAAGTGTGATTGATAAAAGCCGTGACAGACTGTGCCTCATAAGTGTTAAGTTTATTCTTGAGTGTTCTAACTGTTTATTAGACATTGCTTTCAAGTTAACAGATTATGGACTCCTATTATTATTAAATTATTGATTAACCTATTGACTGTTAGTTTGTGTACAGCGATATAGTAAATTCATTATTAGTTGAACATTATTGAACTGTTTGTTTCTTTATTGATTTTCTTGTGTGATAATTAACTGATTAGTGCGTGTTTTATGTTAATTGTGTAAATAAAGTTCAAGTGTTACTTTCAAGTGTTGGCCACATTATTTTACTGATAGAACTCATATCAATATTAACTTACCATTAATTCTAACATTTAGTAATATCCATTGGCGATGCAGGCGAGGCGGGGGAGGGGGAAGTGGGAGCGGCTGGCGAATAGGAGGGGGGGATGGCTGGCTTGATGAACCTCTCCGAAGGCCGCTGGCCTGGTCTGGGATGGTGCACCTGAAAACATGCATCATTTAATCAATAGAAAAGTACATACAAATCGGTAGGAATAGACAACTAATAGCAGACTAAAAGAAATTGCAAAGTAAAGCAGAAATAATAAATAAAGTATACCTAGCCATGCTGTTTGTCATGCCATTATCTGTTTAGTCAGATAATTAATTCACGAGCGCTCAGACTGCACTTGTAATATTGACCGCTTTGACTTGGCCAGCAAAAATACTGTATATTTCTGCTGTAAAGCACTTCCCGATGGTTCAACTGTAGGTCCAACTCATCAATCATTATCACTCAACCCATTACCCGCGCAAAGGTCTTAGAACAATTTTTTAGGATGCAACCCACATAGGTTTGAGACCTGTACGTGAATAATGAATTGGATGATGGTGATTGATGACTTGGACCTACAGTTATAGGTGGGTTCCGAACCACTGGAAAGTGATTTTACAACGAAGAAAATAGATTTTTTGCTGGCTAATCAAATCGGTCACCCTTACAAAGAGGGCCCAGGAGAACGCAGCTTATCTCTATCTAATTGAGCAGATACCTGCTACGGCTCACAGTTATCACTTACCTTCAAATATGAGTTTTATCATACGAAAAAATATATATAATGAAAGGTATTTCATATTATTTAAGGAAACCAAAAAACAATTCTACTGCTTGTGAAAATGTTGTAGACTGAGCAATGAATTACAAACTGTAAATAAATAAATAAGGTAATGGCATTTATTGATGGGGAGATCATTACGTGTCTACCTCGCCGTTTGAGACATGTAAATGTAACATGGTGAACTTACAGTTTAAACTAAGATTAATTGAGAAGCTAGCTTCCATGACGATTAGATTGTTTTGTTTGACAGATTGGATTGAGATGAGACAGATGGAACGTGAATAGAATTTCAAAAGGGAATTCGGAATAGAAGAACATGTTTGATTATTTCATCAACCATCATCACTCAACCCATTACACACGCTCAGTTCTTGGACCCTTGATTCATCATCCGTAAAAAAGTAAATAATGATAAAAAATTGTAATACATCAATTTAAAATAATGATAAACAGATTCCGAATAAACGAAGTTTAAAACGTTCAGCATATGAGAAAATATAACCTTATAGTGGAATTATTACTTTCAAGAAAAAATTCAAAAGTAGATATTTGTACAGATTTTGCTATAAATATCATTGTAATTGTATTTTGATTTCATAAACTTTGTTTTGATATTAGTAGATTTTTTAATTAATGTTATGGAAACCGAAATAGATTTAACAAGGATGAAAGTTTGTTGAGTAATGCTTTAATTGCCGGTAGTTCGGAACCCACCTAAATCTGAAGGTCCAACTCATCAATCATCATCCAATTCATTACCCACGCAAAGATCTCAGATCTATGTGGGCTTTTTCCTCCGAAAAAAATTGGAGTACAGGACCGGTTCTTGGGTTTTACCACATTTTCATCAAGGCTAAATTTCTAATCATGGTAATCCATGTGAAAATAATGGTCGATAAAATCAACCTTATTTTGACTTGACTATATATTTAAATACAGTAACGAAAATTAATGTGGCAAGAAAAGCTTCAATAAAATACTATTATAAACTAATAAAATAAAACCTTCTAATGAATGCATCGAATAGAACAAAATAGCAAACATTTCATATAATAGAAATAGAAAATATAAAAACGATGAAGTAATAAAAGATAACACACTGAAAAAAACATAAAATCAAACGAGAGTAAAAATGCATAAAATATATATAGCTGGAGTAAAATATTCTATTTTATAGATATAATCAAATTAATTAATCGAGAATACTAAAACATTTGACAATATTAACATTTAAGGTATGATTTGGTTGAGAATGGAGAGAACCTCGTTTTTTTATTATGAAGGTGGTGGTGTGAACATTTAGGTCCATATTTATAAAACTCAAGATAGACTTGTAAAGCATTAACTCGAAAAGCTTTTCAAGGCTTTCTTGAGATAAGGAAGCCTCAATGAAGGTTTATAAATACAAGTTCAAGTCTCATTCATTAGGACACCTACTACTTCACTACAAATTATTTATTATAAAATGACTAGCAAGAGCTACTTACACCAAGGCCAAGATTTGAAGTAGTTGAACTATTGGACATATAAAAGCCTGAGCCAAGATTAGAATGAGGTGGATAATTGACAGTGGGCTGGCCACAAGCATAGCACCGAGGTAAAGACGAAGGCAGACCACTTTCACGGCTATGGCCTAAACCTGCAACACACAATTCAAAAAGATCTTCAATTATAATATTTATATTATAGGCCATTTTTTTAAACTTCCGATGAGCTATAAATAAAAGACTAGAGAATATAAACAAATTATTTTATTACCAAAATGTACGTATGTTTACTTCCCAATATAATCACCATGAAGATTGATGTATTTGACATACCTGTGAACAAGCTTTCAATACCCTATTCATAAAAGTTGTCTCATTTGAATGAGTCTTGACCTTGACTCATCAGTAGTTGGAAAGTGCTGGCCTTCAAGTCATTCTTTGCACAATTAATGCAGGTTTTTATTACCATACCTTTCAACATTGTCAAAATTCCAAATTATATAGGCTAATCTTTTTTCGGACTGTGATAGTGTTTGTTAGAAATGAAAAAAAAAATCTTTTCTGCAAAATACTTGTGAATTATTGTGCTTCAAGATGAAATTTCAAGTGAAACAGCGACCTAACCTAAGATTTAGATCCTAGTTTAAAATTTTGTGAAAAGCAGTTTTGGGCAATAGCCTGTTGTATTCACATTGATTGAATGCTAGTAAATGAATAAATAAATAAATATTTGTGGCGACCCATTAAAAACAAACGAAAAGGCATGCTGACGTTTGGAATTGTTCTGCTGCATGTCAACACCCGCTCTTAAAGTGTCGCTGTAGCCCAACTTCTTTACAATATAGTGGAAACGTTTTGACCATAAATTCCCGACCCAGCACCGAGCGAGTTCCATCTTTTTCCTGAACTGAAGAAATGGCGTTGAGGTCAATACTTATCAATTTAATGAGGAACTTTAAGACAATGTTCATGACTTATTCAATTCACTGGCGGCAAGATTTTATGAATAGGGTATTGAAAGGTTTGTTCACAGGTATGACAAATGCCTCAACCTTCAAGGTGATTATATATTGGGAAGTAAATATAAGTGTACGTGCTTTTCAGTAATAAAATAATTTGTTTATATTCACTAGCCTTTTATTGTAGCCCCTCGGAGGTTAAAAAATGGACATCGTAATATAATCTTACATTAATTAAATGATAAAACAATGTTTTAATATAATCAATAATAAATTAAAGATGAAGGTATACAACTAAAAATCGAAAGAAGAAACATTAGGACACGCATAAGCAAAAGTTACCAAAAATATGGTGCGCGGAGAATCGCTACAAATGAAACAGTTTACAGTAATGATGCGAATGACTAGACGTAAACAATAGTTTATTGTTTTGCTGTCATTGGCCGATGTACGTGACTTAGACCTTGGATTGACCGGTGTGAGTTGACCTTCATTGACTCACTCTCCTTCACCACATCTCTTGCCCCTATTGTTGGACTCCGTTCTATTCTTTCCGAGAACTTGGAGGAAGGATCAAGAAGGTGCAACTTACTTCCTGCATGATCGAGGTCATGTTATTGGAATGTTCTACAGGTCTCAGGCAACTGTGAGAATGAATGACCAACTATATAAGAAGTCCATGTAAACAAGTTGAGTTAGATTGTTATTTGATCTATATGACAGACTGAGGCCCGTATTTATGAACGTGACATACGTTCATCTAAGCACAAGCTAAGTTCGACTTGGGAAGGCTCTATTACATTGAACGTGGTCACAAGCTGATCTAAAATTGTGTCGTATCATCAGGCACTAATAAACATAAATAGTATACATGAAAAGATAAAGATACTGCACTACATGTAAATTTACAGTTACTGTTACGTAATTATTACCACACTATTATCTTTATAATTTTCTGTTTTCGGATTTTAAAAATTCAGCATTCGAGGCAGTGTAGTGAGCGCTACCTGCCAGCAGACCAAAGAACTTCATCCATTCTATTTCGTAGAAAGAGAATTCTATCCTAGTGCCAAAAAAAATGTATAGGTTAGAACTAGATTTATATAAGTAGAAATAATTTCAAATAAGTCAAATACACAGTGAATTTACATTGCAATGGTGCAAAAATTGAATATGATGATTTTATTTTATTATTATGAGCCGATGCTATACTAAAAACTGAAATCAAAATATTATGCAACACAACAATCTAAGAACGGCTTCAAGTCAGCTCTGTACCTAGCTTGGCTAAGAACGGATTTGAGACACCAATTATAAGCACGACTTGACTTATAAGTTAAGATCATCTTTAAGTAAGGTTCATAAATACGAACTTTAGTCTAAGCATGACTTATACTGAGTGAGTTTACGAGCTGAAAAGTGAGTTTATAAGCTGACCCTGCAATATTTACGTAGTGTAAATTAGAGTTGTTTAATGTAAATTATTAATGTTAAATTATTTATCAGGAGTCAGATCTTTGTTGTGGGAGCTGGTTTGGCTTTTAGTGATACAGCTGCTCACTGGCTTGAGCCTGTTAGTGTAAGTATGACTTATCCAAGTCGAACTTTGATAAGTCACGTTCATAAATACGGGCCTGAGTGACAGATTATGACAGATTGCTGTTGGAATAGACAGCGCTCGATGCCAGTGTAACTTGTAAGAAAAGTGCATAATATTGGTGCGACTTATTTACAGTGTGTACATGATATTGCAGTTAGTATACTCACCACCTGGACTGAGTGGTCTTGAAGAACTCGGGGAAGGATTGTATGGTACTGGACTAGACACTACACAGTTCCTAATGTTGGCACCAGATAAGGCCGCTTCATTATACTGTCGCTCTTCTTCCATTTCAAGACTGAAAACAATAGGAAAATTAAAAGACATTAACTGTTTATTTTATAGTGAATATGAAAATAGAATGACATTATCATATTTAGAGAAAATAAATATCGACTAAATATGATGCGGGAGGAGAGGATTACATCCTACTGCCCTATATCATTTATAGTTTTCATAGCTTGTTTCATATAGAAATTTTCCAGTTAAACTTGGACCTAATCTAAGATTTATGACGTTCCTTCAGTGTCTCGAGGGACTCTTGAAATGCCTATATAGATACATTAAATTTCCAGATTCCTTCGAGTCAAGAAAAACTAAATGAACGTTCACAAATACGACCCTTAGATCCTCTAGTGAAAATTTTGGGAACAAAACAGTTTTGGAATAATACCTGTAGCATATTCACATTGATTGTATTAATAAAAACTTACCTCAAACTCATGCCTTAAATCAGTGTACTGTGGGACGTCTGACGATGCTCTTGACAACAGAGTGAAACGGCCGTCACACCATAACTTAAGTTGATTTCCACTTAAAAGTATTTTCCAAGTTTTTATTACATATTAGTGGAAACAAGATGGATCTTCAACATCATAATAATTGATTGTATTTGTCGTATAAATAAATAATTTACACATCTCTCATGTATTGCAAAAGTATTCTATTGCTTCACTTGCAATAATTTTATAGCGATATAACCTTGGAAAAATTAGCATTTTCAGTAGAATTGAACATTATTTTGTGACTTTTAATAGTCTGCGTAGCTCAGGTTGATTGAAATGAAAGTTTACTCATTCAAAATAGAATTTAAACATAATCATTTGACAACTCTACCTCTAAATCTTATTTGAAAACCAAATATAAATATCTATTGGACTGACTTTTGTACAAGCTAGTAATTTATTAGAAATACGCGGGTTGTCAACTCGCTTGACATACCTGAATATTTTAAATGTTGGAGTACGATAGAACAAGAGATATGGATTGGTTGTGGGGTCAGCCTATTCTTTAGATCATACATGAACTTGTAAAATTAACGAAGGTCTTACCTTTTTGTAATGGGATGCCATGCAAGATGAAAGCTCCTGTTCCACACTTCATTCACCAATTAACTGACTCACTAATGACATAGCCGTAGCTATGTCACTATCACCTATGTAGCTATGTCACCACAGTGATAGCCGTGAGCCGTAGCTGGTATCTGTTCAATCAGATAGAGATAAGCTGCGGTCTCCTGGGCACTCTTTGTAAGGGTGACCGATTAGATTGGCCAGCAAAAAAGACATTGTTTTCTGCTGTAAAATCACTTTCCGGTGGTTCAGAACCTACCTAAAACTGTAGGTCTAACTCATCAATCGCCATCATCCAACTCATAACCCACGCACAGGTCTCAGACCTATGTAGGCTTCATCCTCAAAAAAAAAATAAAAAAAATTAAATAAAAAATACCTGCTCCATGTAACTTGTCAATTATGTATGAAAAAATGTTAAGAGCATCTCAATGTCAGACAAATTAATTCATCTCTGCCATTGAAATACTTCTGAACTAATCAACTTATTTGCTCCATCAATGTCTCTACGTGTTTCAAAAGAAAACAGTCTACTAAAAATATTGATTTTGAGAAATAAAACTTATATCTTTCAAACTTCAACATTAGAACCAATAGTGACAAACTGCTAGTTAAGCTTTTTATTTAGATGATATATTCAAAATTATAGTCACGGATGATAAGTTGAGCCGTCAGAAGACTTGAACTTGCTCTGGGGCGTCCTGATAACTCAAATAGGATATTAATATTATTTTCAGTAAAAATTATTCACCTGCTTTCAGATTCAGACAAATGACGGCAAAGAGCTTCTCTACGCTCGACCTCTATCTGCAATTTCTTCTGTAGCCGCACGTTCTCTTCTTTAATGTGTTTCTCTTCTTTGGCATATCGCTCCATTTTCTCAGTATCTAGAATATGATGACAAAATAAATAAGAGATAAGGAAATCACAGAGATGTAGAGAAACGTTTTGCAGTTACTTCTGATTATATTTTAAAATAATAATAATAATTTATTTCTCTGCAGAAAAAGTACAATTGTTCAAACTTCAATTTAGAGAAAAGCAAAATGATTCCAAAGTACAGCAAGAAAAACAAAATATTTGCAATCATAACTACTATAAAACAAAAACATACCTATGCTATATACTATAAATCATTAAAAAAATGTTTTTTTAATTCATTTTAACAATTTATCTAGGTTCAACACATGAAATTTATGTCTTTTGAATATCTTATTTCTCTCATGTCAGCTGAATATGTCTTTGATTGTCTTCATATTTTTCTATAAATATATTCAAATATATTAAGTGGGACGAATGGGATATGTTGTGATAAACTATTATAACTGTATTGTAGATGTATTGACGTTTCCATTTGTATACTTGTGTACTTAAAGGAATAAAAATTATTCTATTCTATTCACACATACATTTGTTGCAGTTTCTCAATTTTATCAATTTACAGACAATATCAATAATTATTTTTAAACTGATACACAAGATTTTATCTCTTGTATTCAACAAAGCCAAGCAAAAATAGAATAGTAGTCATACAGAATAGAATCGGTACAATTTCTTCATTCTATGTGATGACCGGAACGTAGGTCAAGGGGCCAGGGTCCTACAAAGTCTGTAGTGCCAAGGAAGAAGACATATTTTACGGAACATATTGCCAGAGCTAACTCTCAAAGTGGTTTACTATTCTATTGTAGAATCAATAATTAGATATGGTATCCTTGTTTGGGGAGGAGCTTATCATATTACAATAGATCCACTTTTGAAAACACAAAAACTTCTTAGGGTGATTTGTCATAACCGCCCTCTATTTCCATCAATACAACTGTTTAGGGATTACAGGGTACTCAGTGTTAGAAAGATATACATTTTAGTGGTTATCACTTACATAAAGAGATATCCAATACATATTCAATACGTTGAACATGAACACAACACCAGAGGCCGTAATAGAGATCTTGCAATACCCAGGGTCAACACAACTTTTGCACTGCATTGTATGTTGGTTCCAAACTATTCAATAAAATGCCAGATTTTTTGAAAGAGGCATAAAATTATCAACATTTAAGAGCTTATTAAAAAATGGTTGTTAGAAATGAATTACATAGAATGTGAAGTATGGTACATATTGTATTGAAGTATTGGTAGTGGTATTAATATTTGTAGTGGTTAGTATTACATATTAGTAGTAGAAACTAACGTAGTCGTGGTGGTGTTAGTAGCTTATTAGTAGTGGTGGTAATTGCAATACTGAATTCAGCACTATATTCATAGTTTATGTTGGATTTCTAGACTGTTCACCCAGATACATATTTTTATAGTGGGGTGATCATAGTTAACAATATTGCTTAATATAGAAACTTCAAAATTGTATTCTCAATTTATTATATGCTTTTGTTTTATTTCATTTCATTAAACTCCTCTAGGCAATTGTAATTTGCTCAGAGAAATTATGATTATTATATAATTGTAGTTAATTTTTATAAAAATACGTAATGACTTACGTTCTTGTTGAGTGTTAGCTAACTGCTTTCTCAGCCTGGACACTTCCCCTCGCAAAGTCTGTATGTGAGTACTAAGATTAGTCGCTGTATCTCCATTGATAATTTCCCTTGGAGAGGCTGGATCAGACACGGGTTGGTCCAATTGGATCTGCAGCATCCTGAAATTAAACATTATTCAATTTAGATGAACTCACGTTGAGCATTCACCGGACACTTTTATCTTGCGCCACTCTTAGTTGGTACGGCCTGAATCACTCTATCACACATGTTTGTCATATGAATTTGATCAAATATTTGATCGTTTGCCTGTTTAATCAAATGTTCTCTTGAGTAGAACCTTTGATACAACGTGATACAATAAGGCCGCCAGCAGATATAATTGGACAGAGGCTTCTACTAAAATATTTCTATAGTAAATGAATATGAAAATATTGAATTGCTGCACAGCCCTTAATATTGATTCTCAAATAGTTGGTATAATGTTACTGATCTTCCAATTAAAATTCTTTTGACAAACTATTATGGATGCTCAACTTGTGACGTCTTGCAGTAATCCATTAGACATTGGCTAAGCCACAATTTTTTTAATTTCTCATCTTTTTTCCATTACTAAACACATTACAACAGCCGCACTAATTTTTGTTCATCCATGTTGTTTTTTGATCAAATATGTCATGTAATGCGATGGTACTTGAAATTTGATCAAATCTATTTGGCAAACATATTTGATAGTGTGATACAGGCCTACGATCAGCAATGAGTGTCTGTAATTATCTAAGAAAGGATATAAAGAGTCTGACATGGAGGTATAAGGATTTTAAAAGGATAAGAACAGAACAGGTATTTTTGAAATGACTGTCACGCTTTTCAGCTGTCATAATTGATGTCTAATCTTAAAAATGTCACTTGAGAAGCAAAGGACTCCTGGACTGTGGCAAGCATTCTCAGTAAATTGGTAAGTTAAGACTTTCTTTGAAACTGCTAATTTTGTGGTGACCAAAACCATTTTGCATATGGAGACTTTGCCAGCTATTGAAATAGACCGATACAACGGATTATCCTAGAACCCGACCCTGAAATGGAATGATTATTATCAATGGTGCTGATAGGCCTTTGCACCATTAAACTTCCAAGATTTCTATCAACATCATTTATGATATTCGATTCACAAATATGCAGTTCAACAACCTTGTTTCTTCACAAATCTTAAAAAATTTCAATTTCACAAGGATATAAAATTACTTAAGAGACAGATTCAATCACAAAACAAAAATAACGGTTACGCAATAGCAAACTCACTTGGACAAAGTCAGAGTTGAGCCAATTTCCCCAAAAAGCCTCAATTTCCAACGACGCGGATTCAGACAAACGGACCGGGCAGGAATACACTAAAATTGTTGCTTTTGGTATAAGAATCTACATCAAAAGCATCAATTGTACAATAGGAACAATTAGTCTGGGCGCACGGCCGTTTGGTAGTCAGCCATGGCGAGGGGAGTGTTTATCGCTCATTTCTAAAAACATGTGGCCCGTGCGACGCTGCAGATGTCTTCAAGGTCAACTAGTCAACTTTTAACAGGACGGCTAGTAGTGAAACCAGAGCCACGCGCCCAGACTAATTGTTCCTACTGTAAATTTGTCCGAAACCGCGTCGTTGGAAACCGAGGCTTTAATGTTGAGTGGGAGAGGAGTTTAGAAGACTTAATAGTCTACTTCGCCTTTAATATGGAATGTTGGAATTTGAAGCGAAATAATCATTTTCATGAGTCTACAATATTCCATTCAAAAGTTACCTCTCAGACAGATGGACGGACAACGAGAATATTTCAATAAGGTCCTGTCAGGTCCTCGGCAATGATTATAAATACTAACTCTTGTTGTAAATTTAATGACTTGCAGTCAGTTTTAAATTGTGAATGTATCATAAATGTACTCACATTTGGCCGAACGTTTTCGAGTTATTGAATCTCAGGCATCCTAGATCGGCCTAGAAGATGAGATTCAATAACTCGAAAACGTTCGGCTAAATGTGAGTACATTTATTATAATTATATTTAAATGTACAACAAAAAGTTAATATTAACAACGCAGATCGTTATGGAACAAGAAATCCAAGGATTATAAATACTATTAACATCAATAATTTAAACCGAACAAACCTCTTTTCAGTCTCCAATTTATCCATTCTCTTCCACAGCCGATTGACAAGAGCTTCCTGCTCCTGCTCAAGTGTGTTTTCCAGTTCGACCTTTTCGCGTCGCAGCTGTTCCAGATTAGTTTGTTTGGCCAAAGTCTCCGCTTCCAGTTTCTCAATCTTCCTCATAAGTTTATTGACAAGGCACTCTTGCTCTTGTTCTAGAGTTTGTTCGAGTCGGCATTTCTCTTGTCGCAGCTGGAAAACAGAAGATAGGAATTTTATCATAAGAGTATCCATTTTCAAAACGAAACACAGTCTTGATTTACAATCTGCCGTATTCTCTACGGTATTTGGATCATTTGAAAGCACATATATAGGTAATCAAGTTCTGAGTTGCCAATAAGTAAAATGAAGATACTATAACACGCCAGACAAGTTAATCATCTTTTGAAGTCAATAGGATTTTTGGTTCTTATTGCTATTCTGCATCGCCGGTTACGCTAACGCATCAACCGTCGGATCACATCAGTTATCCGTGAGCAGAAGCCCTTGTCACTCTGCGCTCAACAAGTGGAACATATTTTTCAAACAAATATTTAACGCCATAATTCAATTCCCTGGCCATACAATTAACATCATTAGTTGTGTACATGCATAACAAATTGAGATTGATAGCTTCATCAAACAAAGCAGGGTATTTTATATTTTTATAGTCTCTATAAGTGATAATTTTAGGAGTTGGTTTAACGCTTTGCAATAATTCATACACAAGATAAATTAAATATTGGACTGAGTGCTGGAAAAGGGATCTGCCCGTGGCTAGCTACTGTTTTTTTTGTCAGCAACAGCAACGAGATTAAACGGCGTGTCCGATGTAGGAATATGGTGCGTCGCCTGGAGGGGAAGGGGGAAGGGTCATACTATTTGCATAGAACATAGTCGTTAGCTGAGTTTTGTCCCATGTGTCCCGTCCAAGGAAGTCAGTATTGAAATCGCCCACGATTGTATGGCAACGTCAGCTGCAACAAAGCATCCTCAAAGTCACTCATGTACCCAATATATGAAGGCCGATAACAGATACCCACAAGCATTTGAGAGAGAGAGAGAGAGAAAGTGTGTGTGCGCCAAGTAATGGAGTCAATCAAAAATATATCAGACTAGGATCAACTTAAATGTAAAAAAAGAATGTTAAATGCAAAAGAAGTTCATTCAACTTAAATTAATTGATTCGAAACAATTCAGCCCAAACCTGTGTTAATTTCCGGGAAAGATCGTTTGTTAAACATTCTTCCTCCTGTTCATAGTGATGAGCTAGAGTTTCTTTCTCTTTTTTCAAAGCATGAATTTTCTTCATCAATGTATTGCTGATAAATTCCTCTTCCTGTTCCGCTTTTGCTTGCTGGAAATAGAAAGAAAGAAATGAATGTCAAAATGACAAAAAAATCGCACAAGAAACCAACGCCATAACATTTACAGATAATCTTCATTCAAGAATAAGCCATGAACTGATCCGACGTAGAAGTAACATTTCACGAGACTATAAGCTTCAATCAAAACTAACCTGGCTCTTTGCGATTCGATATAAAGGAATTCTTTCAGTACAGCGATTCCACCAGATACAGCAAAATTTATGAGCATTAATGCATTTTGGAATTAAGGAGGAATTAGCCTACAGTATTTTGGCACTGGAATTTTAAAGGCGGAATGAGAGTTTACAGATTGAAAATAGCGTTAAGGTATAGTGCGGTACACATTTTGACTGATGCTTAAAGATAGCTCAAAATTGATACGAGATCTATAATGTCGACCTTACACCTTATGAGAGCTAACCTTACCTCTAAGAACACAGATTAAGGAAGAATTCAAAACATACCACTTCAGAAGTAAAAAACGGGCCCAAAGTGTTTTATGCTCAAATCAATCCTGAGGAATGATTTCTGATAACTAAAAAAATTTGTTCTTCACTAAAAGTATTCTGTTGGAGCTGGGATACGATAACTTACTTGCTACATTTTAGTTGGCTGTTCATAGCAATGATCCTGCGATTGATAAAGCAAACAAAGTAGACATAGTGAAGGTAGCATCATTATGGGACTACCATTAATAGAGCTAGAGTCACTCTCACTTGTACTATCAGCCAAGTCTCAAAAGCTTTGTGCTATGTCATTGTGTGTGAAAATGAAACTATTTATAAATTATTCTCAAGAACAATAATTTGAAAGAAGTTGGATGTAAGATTACTCACAATATTAACAGAGGCTTGTCGTAGATCTCGGTTTTCTTCTTGAACAGCTTTAACTCTTAATCTATAAGTTTCAAGTTCAACTTTGAGAACTCTGTTCTGCTGCTGCAATGATTCAATCCGTTTTTGCAGCTGCTCCTTGGTTACTGGTGAAGGTGGCATCATTATAGGACCACCATCAATAGAGCTAGAGTCACTCTCACTTGCACTATCAGCCATTCTTTAGATTGAAGTAAAATTTCAACTTCACGTGGACTGGGCTACCTTAAAATAGGCCAAGACAGTGTGTACTTATTTAAAACGTGCCGATAAATAATGAAGTTTCGGTGCACTACCGTATCAATGAAGTCAACACAAAAGCTTCGACATCTGGCGTAAAAATGTGTAAATAATGATACATGTAAATACAATACGTAAATTACAAAATATTGTATTCCAACATTCCAAGTAGCAAAACCTGGCGAGATAGGAATGGAACGAGGAGATTGGCTAGCGGAGTAGGGGTTGGCGTTTGCTGAGGAGGTAACCGCACAGGTTGAAAGAAATGCCATTACAATCTCATTGAAATTACTGTATTTTTGTATATAAGTCCTCAAAAAGTTGTGTGCAAGTTCTAAAAAAATTGTGGTGATAGATCTTCTAGAGGAATTAAAATTTTCAATTTTCTACGAGAAATGAAATTGATATCCCCAAAGATTAAATTGGTATCTCAAAAGAAATAGATTAATAACAGCTGATGATACAGAAATCAGCTGATATTCAGTGCTTTAAAAACGCATGCGCACGAAAAATCTAATCTAACCTCAAATTGCTATCTGTCAACTGTCAAATCGATGACAGTTTTCTTCAGGCTCAGGCTCTCACCAGTGTTTACGTGTTTAGTGATAGAATGCTTCGTTAAAGAATCGCTTCGACACCTGTAGATTACCAGTTGAGCTTTGAATTTAAATAACCTTCTTCAAGTAGTGTGCCTTTCTTGAAGTATTTTGTTGGTGAAACAATGTTTATGATATCTAATAATTGCCAAAATTTTCATTAGATAGGTAGTACTCTGAAATACAGTCGTTCTTTCATTTTAAACCTAGCCACTTGTAGAAAAGATAAGATGTATAAAACGAAAGGATCAGTTTTCATGGACATTGACAATGGTGGATCGTCTCTGAGCTTTGTTATGTCAAATGAGGTAATTTAAATAGTAATTTTTCTTCAGTGGTTTTCTTTACATGAACTGTTGGTACCGGTACTATCAATGTTGACAACGATTATAAGCTTCCATACAGCAGTTCTTACTTTTGTGCGTGTAGTATCGGACGCGTTTCATGACCTGAGACCTATCCTCATCTACGAGAGCGTCCGATACTACTCACAAAAGTAAGTGCTGTTATGAATGCAAGCTTTTAATCGGTATTAAAATCCAGAGTAATTTTTTATGATTCTCAAATGTGTTTTGTGGTAAACCAAAGTATTTATTATTAAATTACCGGTAACTTAAGATTCAGTTGTATTTTTTCTTTTCTAGGAAAAACTACCTGATCTGGGAAAATATAGTGTGTTGATTGAAGTCAGAGCTTGTGGCTTAACATTGCCTCTATGTGACATCAATACTATTAGCCAGACCCTGAGAAAGTCAGGTAAAAAACGAGTTGCTGTCGGCCAAGATGTTTCTGGTGTTGTCAGAGCTGTAGGGACTGATGTATCCAGTGTCAGAGTTGGTGACCAAGTTGTAGGTGAGGTTTCAAAATATATGAACTTATTAACTTTTCATGTGAAATTTAACGACTTGCAGTCAAATATTTGTTAAGAATAAGTATAACTCACTTAATCTGTAGGCCGAGCGCTTTCAAATCTATGAGATCCATCTTCAGAGGCCTATTATGTTTGTTTCTTGCTATACTCAACATTGTCAAAAAACAAACAGAAGTGTTTGACAGGAAATACGTCAATTCTTTTTTTTTAATGGTACCGTATGATAAGTTTAATATAAAAACCTGTAACTTATGAGTTCATTAAATACTCTAATGATTACTGATAAAAATAATTGGTTATGGAAATTTCTGGTAAAATTAGAATTTTTTAAAATTAATCTCATGTTTTCAATTATTTTAAAAACTATGTTAGAAAAACAAGTTTATAAAATTGAGATGACAGTCGAATGCTATGGCGTACATAGTGTAGAACAGTTGAACTATGATATAAACTTGACGTAAGTTAGGCTATATTAATGTTGGTAATATTATGTGAAACTTGAATTGAATGTCCTAGTCCTAAAATCAATCTCTCAACGCCGTATTCTGTAAACTGGCCTACTAAAAAATGAAAAGCTTGATCTATCTCTATTTGAAACATTTACTCTATGTTTATGTTTGAAAAATATTCATCATATAAAAATTATTAATTTAAATAAAATAATACAATAAGTTGGAAAATAATTATGGGCTGATCTTATTTTTCAGGAATAATACCCTTGGATTATGAACAATCAGGTTGTGCTGAGAGACTTGTACTTCAGGAATATGATGTGGGTAAGATATCCTCCTTTTCCCCACAGGCGATTATATATTATTGTTCTTCTGCTAAATCCTTCGTATTGTTTTTTCATTCCTATACAAAAACTTTACATATTCATTACATAAGTGGAAGAAAAATTGTTAGCATTTATTATTCTCATCTGAAATATAATTTTTTTAAATGAAATTGTTCAGTATGGTGCCATTTTTGACAGTTTGTCTTTTTGTTTTCCAGTGATAAAACCAAATTGCGTAAGTTTTATAGATGCTGCAAGCTGCATCGGAGAGGGGATGACTGCATATCTGGCTTTACACTACCTCGGTCGTATGACATCTGGTGATACCAGTAAGCTAAATGCATTTGCTATTTCGCAAATTCCTTTTAGAAAAAACTCTGTTAACTGATAATAAAAAGTATTAAATTCACTCTATTTGCCAGTAAATGATGATGTAATGGTAGTGAATAACATTGATTATGAAAATACATGAGTAAACTTGTAATATAGTTATACAATTTTACATCTGCCACTTTTTTAAACCTTCCTTGATGTCAAATTTTAATATTGAAGACTTTTATTGACAATCTAATATCACAACTGACACTTTATTTCAATTTAATTTATTGATTTTACTCACTTATATTGGAGATGCTAGAGGGATGCATTTCACTTCTGAAAAGAAGCTTCGTCAGCCCTTATTTGAGGCTACTTTTATTGAGCCAGAAAGAAAATCACGGTTTTCAATCTTCCCATGCTTAGGTGATTTACTTCAACCTATTTTCAGACTTTCTAAATTTTTTTAGAACTAAAAATATTAATGGAAGAATAATTAATTAAATAGAAGATTTTTTTAAACGATATTAATGTATGTTTCTATATTTATTTCATACTACAAATGTTATTGAAATTGTATTTTCACTTTATACATTTCTATTTTATTTTGATTTATTGGTAACAGTGATGTTTTGATACAATCTCATAATGAATAATACTTAATGATTGCCACCTTGCTGTATTTATTATGAAAATTAAATTATTAAAGCTTTGACAGTTACACCAATCTCAATTAAAGTCTAAAAATCAGTAATTAAAACTATAGTAGCTTGTTTTTGTTATATAGTGCCTTCATATAAATAATATGGTGCCTGAACACGATTGAAAATTGGGACACCCATCTTTTATATACTTTTTATAATAACTTTTTCCAACGTGTTATAAAAATTTATTATTTTTTCAGTTTTGTTTTTTAAAATTGTGTATAAATAAAACAATATGGTTGTGAAAACACCAAGTCTTATTCATTTTAGAATATTGTTTTCAGTTCTAGCATTGAGAGCTAGTTAAGGATGTTGAATTTTATTTGGTTACAGTTTACACTAATTTATGTTTCATTTGATTTTTTTACATTTTTACTCCTAATTTTGATTTATCTTCAGTTGATTTCTTCCACAGTATTGGTAGTGAATGGAGCAACGCCTTTGGGAAGTGCCTGTATACAATTGGCCCATCATTGGGGTGCCAGAGTTGTAGCTACATGCTCAACGTCCGATGAAAAACTGTATCTCCAGACTCTTGGAAATAAACTTGGTGATAAATCTTTTATTATTTTATTATTCCGCTTCCTCCTGCACTGGATGTCTTCATTGACATTAATTCTTTATTCTCTTCTTCCTCTAATCTTAATTTACATTATTATATTCTTTCTCATTTAATTTCTCATCAATTTCCTCTTCCTACATTGCCAATAGTTAGTGAAACATTTTTCATGTTCACCATAGAAAAACATTGTAAGTCAGTTATAGCATGCATATAGGCCTATTGACTTATTTCGATTTTATTCTAACTAATTTATTAATTTTGTATCAAACTATTTATAATTTATTACTATTTCACTTTATACTCTGCCATAGCCTTTGAGATATTTCACTTTATAGCCTTTGAGTTATTTCACTTGTATGTCTAGTACAGAAAATCCTTGTGAGTTAGGTTAGGTAAGATAAGGTTAGTTTACATGATATGTATTGACTTTTTTCGACTTAATTAATTGTAGGTCTAATTACTTTGTTAATTTTTTATTGAATGTTTCTATTTACCACAGTTTTCATGGTTATGGAAACTCTACTGCACGATTTGAAACATCTTATGCAGTGTATAATTATGAAAGCTGCAGTATAATATTATGTATATTAAATATTCCGGTATCTAATGTCTCCACTTTTTGGGTGGACATAAATTAGTGCAGTTCATTATATTTATATAACTTCTTTATTTTCTTCTTCCTCTTATTACACCTTCGCCAACATCTTTATCAATAGTGTGCAATGAACTATTATTATTATTATTATTATTATTATTATTATTATTATTAATGAACTACTTTTTTATGTTCCCTTTTCAACTCCTAGCATTCCTTATTCCATTTGTACTCTTTCGTTCCCATTAATTCTCCATACCTAATTATTTGACTCTTTTGCATTCAATTCCAGAACTTTCCCTTCAATTTTTATTGTGTAAAGTCCATTATTTTTTTTTATTTATATATATTTTTCTTGGTTATACAAGACATCTCCATTACAATCAATGGAATTAAAAGAGAATTTGAAAGTTATAAATGGCTGAACTCAACAATTATTATTGTTAATTGCAATATCAAAAAGGATGTAACTCCACCAGTCCAGTATGTTTCCTCAGTTATTCACATGCTAGTTTCAATTTATGTAGTTTATTTTCGAAATAATTTTATTTTATTACAGTTCAGGTTGTCAATACGGCTGAGAACAAAACTGATTTGAGAGCGGTCTGTTTGAAGGAAACAGCAAATCTGGGATTTACACTCATTATCGATCAGCGCACGAATATGTCATCACAGGTAAGTTAATCAGAAATAATTTAATTTTTTAGAATTATGTTACAATTTTTATTAAATTGCTAAGTATTAACAAAGTAATTCATTTCGAAAATCCTTTTTTTTTGCTATAAATTACGCCGAATAACTGCAATAAAAAGGTAATGGAAATCGATGAATGCCACAACACAAACACATACAAACAATGCTGGGAATCGATTGGTAGATCTGTGGTTCGATTTCCAGCATTGACAGAATATTTTTGTGTTTTGACATTCTTCGATTTCCATTAGCTATTTAATGCAGCTGACAATGTCCGCAGTAGCTGAGGTATTTGACATAATTTATAGCATTAAAAAGGATTTTCAAAATGTTCAAATGTTACTTAAACTTTAAAAAAAAATGTTACCAAAACCCCTAAGCCTTGTAATCCCTGATATATCGACTGGACACTGCAGAACTTTCAAGGCCATAACAGGTAAAGTTGGTTGATTCAATGTTACTACTATAATTACTTTCTTTTCAATCTTCATTATTCATTTATTTCATGTTATATCAAACATTGTTAAATTACGCTTTAGAAACAAAATATGATTGCCTTCATTGAATCAATATTGTTACAGTTGGTTTAAAATTTCAATATTAAAATTCATTTTACAAGCGCGTTGATAGAAAATATAAGTAATTATTCTACAATTATAACTGTAATTTCTAAAATTTACACTTGATTCAGAGATGTTGTGGAATTTGTCCATGTTAAGGTGATTGATATTCATTCACCTTAACTGTACTTTCTTTTCAATTTATATTGAATTTATGAATTTTATCTCGCCAAAAAAGTAATAACAGAATACATAATTCTCAAAATACATACCAGCAAAATAAACCAACTTAACTTACTGTAATAATCCCTCCAAAAATTTATAATTGAAAATAAAATAAAACAAGTTAAAGGAGAAACGAAATACCACGGTATTGCATAAGAAAATATATTACGGTATGGTGTAAAGTCCAAGTGCCAAAACACAAGCAAACGGAAATATCCTTGTGTGCCAGTGCGAGTCGTACATACAGTCTTTATTATATTTCACTTTGTTTACTAAAATTCTATTATTTTTAGATGAAGTTTAGTGTTGAGGAGTAAATTTAATTTATCCATGGACTTTTTGCTCTTTTTTAGTGCTTTACGTTTCTATAGATTTTAATTGGTAACTCATTTTCTAGGATGTTCACAAACTTACTGTTGTCTTCTGAGAAAAGTCAAATTTATAACATACACTTGATACTACTCTTTGTTTTTGAATTCGGTCTTAATTTCTATTTTATGACATTCGAAAGTGTTAATTTATTTTCATATTTTAATATATCATTTGATATGCAGCTGAGTTATAACTGTCAAATGGGTTGAAACCAAAATTCGTTGAATAATCTTCTACTCTCAACGTTCTAGGCTTTTTCAAAATAAATTTTATGATTTACTTCTGTATGAGTAACAGTTTATTTATATAAATACCAAATACTCAACCCAAAACAATTATTATATTTTTTCCGGAAGATGAAGCCCATATAGGTCTGAGATCTGTGCGTGAGTAATGAATTGGATGATGGTGATTGATGAATTGGACCTACAGGTGGGTTCCGAACCATCGGGAAGTGATTTTATAGCAGAGAACAAAGTATTTTTTGCTGGCCAATCCAATCGGTTACGGTACCCTTTCAAAGAGTGCCCAGGAGTTGCGTAGCTTATCTCTGAACAGATACCTGCTACGGCACTCGGCTATTATTATTATTAGACGTAGAACTCCCAAAGTGGAAGACGCTGAGTAAAGATGGTTCATTTTTTGGACTTTTTCTTGTTTGCCCACCAGCTTTTCATTTTTTGTGCGAATTCAGCTTTTCTCTCTTCACTTCATTGTTCCAACTCTTGGAGGTTTTGTCTCTGGTATAACTTCCCATTTATAAAGTTTTATTCTGAAGTTTTTTCTATTGTAAATTTCTTTGTTGGTTGTTTTGGCCAGTACTAGGTCTTTTCAACATTTCGTATCCATTCTCCTCCATTGGCAAGTGATGCTACATAATTAACTTGTTATGTGAATTTAACGACTTGCAGTCAAATAACATAGCTTACAATATTCTTTTTGTTAGTCTATTGTCTGGAAGCCTCATGATGTGACCATCAAATTTAAGGCGTCTTTTTCATATATCTGTCTCTTTATTAGAATATTCTTGAACTTTAGACGTTCTCTGTAATCTATATCCGTTTTTGGTAGGCCTTGGGCTATTATTATAATTTATTCTTATTCATAAATTCAACATTACATCAAATATCATTCAATAAGAATTTAGAAACAAAATATTTATCCTGTCAGTAGCTCAATGTTATTATAGCTGGCTCTAAACTACAGGATCAATATTTCATTTTACAAGCGCCGTAAAGAGAAAATAGAAAATGTTGCGGAGATTCGCGCGTTGTGATGCGAGTTTCGTGCAGTAGTGTTGAAGGTGAAGGTCAGCTATGACAAATGTTTTAAAAAGAAGGGTCGTTACATTAGCATTGACCAGTTGTCATTTAAACCTGACCCCGCCCCTCCCGAGCGCTAGGAAATCAATAGCTGGAGCTGTGGTCAACTCACACAAACTAATTATACCTTTTGTGACCTTGAAAGTTCTCCACTGGCCAGTCGATTTATCAGGAATTACTAAAATCATAGGCTTAAAAACAAGAGGAAGGTGTCGCCTATTGATTCAATTTTTTATGCGCTAGTGCACATATTTAATTTATTTTAAATGAAAGCTCACAAAATACACCATGAAGAATCTAAATGACACGAAATAATATTTTATTTTTGTCTTTGAAAGCTTTGCACTATTCAGTTGATTTATCAGGAATTAAAATCGTAGGCTTGAAACAAGAAGATAAAGTTCTCGGTTTTATTTATTAATGTTCTAGTATCCTTATTTTATTATTTTAATGTTGTTGATGGTGTCAATAAAAAAATCAAAAATAATTCATTTATTGATCTTATAGTGCCCTTATTTTATTTTTTTAATTTTAATAAATATTTATGGTGTAAACATAATGATGAATCGCAATTTTGGATTGCAGGAATTCCATTAATCCATGTACCGTAATTTACACTATCAATTCTACACTGTAATTAACACTATTGTGGTAATTTGTACACTGTAATTTACATTATCAATATGGATTTCGTACACTATAATTTACATTATCAATATGGATTTTATACTGTAACAATATCAATATGGATTTTGTACACTATAATTTACATTATCAATATGGATTTTATACTGTAACAATATCAATATGGATTTCGTACACTATAATTTACATTATCAATATGGATTTTATACTGTAACAATATCAATATGGATTTCGTACACTATAATTTACATTATCAATATGGATTTTATACTGTAACAATATCAATATGGATTTCGTACACTATAATTTACATTATCAATATGGATTTTATACTGTAACAATATCAATATGGATTTCGTACACTATAATTTACATTATCAATATGGATTTTATACTGTAACAATATCAATATGGATTTCGTACACTATAATTTACATTATCAATATGGATTTTATACTGTAACAATATCAATATGGATTTCGTACACTATAATTTACATTATCAATATGGATTTTATACTGTAACAATATCAATATGGATTTCGTACATGGTAATTTTACACAGTAATTTACACTATCAATATGGATTTTACACTGTAATTAACACTATCAATTTGGATTTCATACCTTAATTTACACTATCAATACGGATTTTGTAACCCAATATCGCGTATATTTATTTATAATGAATCAATCACTAGAAATCATTATCTAAGGAGTGTTGGATTTAATGAATAAATTACATCAAATTTGAATACATTACAAATGAATCCAAATAGTTTCAATCACGCAGAAGATTTTGCTTCAAAAAGTTGTCCCAGCATGAAACTAATTACAATCAAAATATTTTCGAAAATGGCAGCCCAATGAAAAACCATTGGAAAATACTGTAACTACTTAAACAAAAAAAAATTTAATTAAATTTTATTTGAAGTAAGTTAATCACTTTAAAGTCGTGTCATGTTGCAAAGCGTTAAGTAACTCAGGGTTGGAAATGTTTTTCACATATTTTAGAAACTTTGTTTAGGTACTATTTTAAAACTTCATTTTTAGAAACAACATTTCAGAAACTTCTATTATAAAAGAGATTCAAGTTATACAGGTTATCCTAAATATTAATACGATTTTTTTATATGATTTTTCTTCTAGGTAATTAAGAACATCAATGATGTAGACTCAACTACTATGAAAGATTACGATCCGTCTGGTTTGACAAATCATGAAATCATCTCCTGTTTATCAGTTGGAGGCCACTGGGTAACGACTAATCCTAATCTTCAGGTACAGTACCTAGGAATTTCTATCATAAAATGTCCAACAAATAATTAATTAATTATTTATTTATTATTTATTAATTAAGAATTATGTGTATTTCTATCATCAACTTATAATAGATTAATTATATGTTTGAACTTATCTCAATATTGAAAATCTCATTGAATATTATTTATTTTGTTTGGCTTTTCCATTGCCTTACAGTTTTCCATCTATTCAAGTATGTGATCTCACTATCAATAATAATCTACAGAAATTTTATTACAGTATAATATGTAGCCTATCTCAAACTACAATTCATTTTATTCTAAGACATTAGGCTACTAATAATAATAAGAAGTCGTAGAAAGTCTTTTAAAATAAAGTCGTAGAAGCATGGTCACCCATCTAAACGCAGAGCGTCTTGAGCGGTCATAACTGAACATCACGATCGCATGAACATCACGCCCGCCGCTTCAACAATCACCATGCTACTTATAAAGAGTTATAGAATAATTTGTAGCCATTTTTCTCAATTAACCAATCTTTTACTGTAGTTGTAAATCAACATTTTCAACTTGTTCCTTTTTTTATTTCTTTATCCGTCACTTGGTAAAGTTGGGGAAGAGGACATGTGTCCATAACTTCGCCTATTCGTGTAATAGTCATTCCCTATTATCTAAATTAACGAATATGGTATATATAATCTCGCCCGACATCATTAGCCTAACTCACAATGTATTTGTAAATTTTCAGACATCATTCTTGGATCTTTGTGTTGTAAATTATTCTAATATGTAATAATTTCTCATAATTCTTGTAAGTTTACATTTGTTTCTTCATATTATTATTAAAATAAAATGTAGGCCTATTATTTATTACCGTACCAATTTACTAAGCTTCTATTAGATTTAAATTGTAATTTTCAACTTGTCTTCTTGTCTTCCTCTTTATATTTCATCCTTATATTATTTGGATTTTTTCATTAAAGCCACATTGGACTCATCAATAATTATTAAGCTCATCAAATCATGAAGTCTTATCTAGGATTATGTTGCCTTGGTGCTCTTCTTCTTATCTCTCTTTTTTTCCTCTCTCTCTCTGATTTTTCTCCAGAACTCATTTAATCTTTTTGATTATTAGTGTTTATTACTAGTGCAGTGTTTCGTTTTTATGAAAACATATTTCAAATAAAAACCCGATTTGAAAACTACTACACAATGATGTAAGGACACAAATACAATTTTTTAAATATCCTTGCTCTGTAGAGTATCGAATGCTCAATCTTAATCGCCATCACAAAATCAAACTCATGCTGTGGGATGGTGGTATTCAAGCTGCACCAATCTGACATACACTATTTCACAGCATGTGTTTGATTCAACGACAGTAACTATCATTGAGTATTGGAAACACCCTAACGGCCAGTTCCACAAAAGCCAATTAAATTTAATCCCTGTAGAATGATGGCATTCTACAGAAATTGAACTTAATGGAGAGAATTTAGTTGCACAAAGGACAATTACAAGCGATAACGCCGATTAGGTTAACCGGCATAAAATATATTTAACCGCCCAATCACTGATGATGAAATCTCACCAATGCCAGTTAAGTTACGTTTTATAGGTTATGTTTATTGTAACAGAACACGGAACTGCAAATTAGGTCTTGAGTGTTAAAAGCTTTTCAAAATGAATAAAATCTATTAAGAATATAATAATATTGAGATAGTTGGATAATGATTCAAATAATTCACAATGAAATGATTCCAATTCATATTTTTTCTCAACTTCAGTGTCAGCTGTTGATCAAATTACAGTGTAGCCAGATTGTGCCCATTCGGTTAACAAAAATTAACTAATGGATCTTAGTAACAGAATTAAACCTGTTACACTTATGATGGTTAGTTAACTGACATTAAACACCTTATTTAATTGGCTTTCGTGCAACCAGCCATAAGATTATAAATTATTATTCTTTCTAAAGCTGCATCCACACTGAGGTTACAAAACATAAATTACAGTAACTTGTTCCAACAAGTTCTGTAACATGTACCATAACAAATGTTCTGTAACAGTTTCTGTCTACATACATTTATGAAGTTACAAAACATTTATCCCAAAATGTCAGACGACTTATTGTTAGCTAGTGCTTGTTTTACAGTAATTTGTGCAGCAAAAAAACAGTTTTATTTATTTGATTTTATTAATTTTATTTATTTTTTCGTTCTATGTACGCACTAGAGCAAAGAAGAATTGACGCAATTTCGGAAATAGTATCTTTCTTTTTCAGACGGTTTTTATAATCTGGATGGGTTGGGTCCCATAATATTATAACATGTGGTGGGAATGAAATAATTCTATCAAATTTAAAACTGTTTCTACTCTCCACTCCATCACTTCAAATCCAAAACTAAACCAAACATAAACCTAACCAAAATCATAAACGTAAACAAAGTATCAAACTATCAAACAAGATAACAGATGAGCTGCAAAAATGACCAACAGCGAATGTGCAAGTTACGTGTTATCACTACCGGAGCATAGGTCCGTAACTTGTTACAGAGCACGAAAAAGGTATAAATTGTAACAGAAGTCTCAGAAACATGTTACAGAAACTTCCAGTAACTTGTTTCATAACACAATGTTCTGTAACAAATGGTCAGTGTGGTCGCAGCTTAATGGTAATTATTAACCGTATTGATGAAAAGTTCACACCTAACACTATTTCCGGTTTTAAAATTGTTCAAATCATTTTATAATTTCCAGCTGGATCCCCCTCATTCTCAGCAGCTCTCATTAAGGTGTGCATCATTGGGCTTTTTAATGGATCAGCCTTGGCTCATGAGTAGTAGCTTCCAAGGAAAGTATCAGCATATACTTATGGACGTTGTGGAGAAAATATCAACTTACATTCTAAGGTTCGTTATTCTAATTGAACAAAATGTTTTCTAGCCTTTGTTACAAATTTTCTACACAATTTTCAATTATTGTTACACACCATTCTGCAGCATGTTTTTGATTTTGCATGGTGATAATTATCGAAAATTAGATGCTCCAAATTGCAAACTGCAAATTTGCCTCAAATTGCTGTTCCGAACATAGTGGCTACTTTTCTAACGACAGAAAAATCATTCACAATACAATACAGTATTTTTATTGGCCATTAAGTACTTATAGTCACATGTCGTGGAATGATGATATTTTGGATGCTTCACTCTAGCATACACCATTCCACATTTGTTTGATTGTGTAACGGTGATTATCATCGAGTATTAAATGCTTCACTTTGCAAACACCCTTAGTCGACTCCTGGTTCACTATTACAACACGTTTGTTCCTCCCTTCACTTTTCATGAACTATCTTACTAGTCAAAAAATATCACAGACTTTTTCAGTTATCAACGTTTTTTTATCATCATTCTAGATCTATGCATCCTTTTTGTTATTCACTATAACGATCATTTTGAAAAATAGAAAGAAATATAGAGATAGAGATAAGCTGCGTTCTCCTGGGCACTCTTCGTAAGGGTGACCGATAAGATTGGCCAGCAAAAAGTACACTGTTCTCTGCTGTAAAATCACTTCCCGGTGGTTCCGAACCCATCAAAAATTGTAGGTCCAGCTCATCAATCACCATCATCCAACTCATTACCCACGCACAGGTCTCAGACCTATGTGGGCTTCATCCTCGAAAAAATGTCATTTTTTAGAATTTTCTATTGCTATTTTTATAAACATCAAAAGATCTACTCCCATTTCTGGACAGTATTTTTTCTTTCAATATGTTTATGTTTTTATTATATAATTTTCTTTGAGTGAGTAACTTTTTTGTCAGCCAGCCAGTAGTGGTTATAGCCTAATAAAAAAATTTATTCTGTATTTCAGACCGAATATTCATCATTCCATTCATCGAGACGGTCTTCTTGAAGCTTGTCAGGATATTGGAGAGTTGAACGTTGGTAAAATAGTATTAACTGTCAATTGAAATTACTGCTTGCCTTTTGATGTAATCATATCAACACATCTACATATCCTGAGATTGTTTGTATGTAAATGTTCTTGAAATGTGTATTTCATTTATTTTTTTTTCTCCATTAAAGCCACTATTGTTAGTAAATGCTATGCTGAAGTCCTAATTTTCATGTGTATTAGTTTTTGAATACTTTATATTAATATTTCTGTCATATGAATACCTCAATATACAGGTTGAAACCCAATAATTCGAATCTCAATAGTCCGAGGCTCCGATAGATCTAAGCTACCAAATGGGAATTTTTTAAGTAAAAAAAATCAATATCAAAATCAATTTTTCAAGTAAAAATAAAATCTTTTGATCTCTTTATTTAATATTTCAATGCTCTTTTCCATTCATAAGTGCTTTATTAAGGCATAGTTCTCTGTTTACACCAGCAACACTGAAATTTTAAATTATATTAATAATATGGTGTGAACTGGCTGGTTCAGGTCTGATATCAGAACTTTTAGGCCGCATATGAATTTTAGGGCCTCTGACCCTTTTAAGTTGTAATTGAAACACTAAGGGTGTTCCGTGTAGTTTTTTTTTGTAATTCTTAGTACTTCTGTTCCCATTAAACTTGGATAGTATATAATATTAATAGAAATATTAATTTCCCTTCTATCACTTTGATTGCTAGTCAACGCCTTTGTAAATGTTTGCAGCCAATGAAATGAAATACATAAAATATATTATGTACTATATTTTTGTGGAATAAAGTGTTATTCACTAACAAGAATGGTAGTTTTATTACATGATACTTCACTTCTCATCTGGATTTCGTCTGATCTCTAAATAATATACCATATACTGTAGATGAGGAAAGCAAATGAGTCAATGTATATAATAAGAGGGAATAGTGATGTATGTGCGTGAGAGTCAGTCGTACGGATTTCACAAAAACGGTAATGCTTTGGAACACTAAATTTGGCACAAGGCTTCATCTAAACTTGATTCAGTGCAACTTGAAGCACGATTTCTTATTTTCTTTCTACATTTTTCAAAATTAATGTTCAAATTTCACTATAATTGTTTTAAGATGTAATGATATAGTGTGTTTAGATGCAGGAAGCTCATATAGCATAATGTAACATATTCAAAATTAGTAAAGGGAGCAGTTTTGGACTTGGAGTCTGTTGCGCCTTAACATTCGTTGTAAATTTGTCACAATAAATAAATAATAGATACGTCACTATGATGCGAATAAGCTTCAAGTCACAAATCGAAGCAAAAGATTTGTCAATATTGCAGCTCCTAATGCCTTCTTTGGGACTGTATTGACATCGGCGGTTGAAATCCATACATCACATGCTTAATTGAAAAAATTGCGTTTAATCCTTTGTACCTTCAATCCCGTTGCAAAGCACGGGTAAACAACACTAGTTTGGGATGAGCTAATTGTTAATTCTCATCGTTCTTACTCGGCTGAAAATAATAGGATTCCTCTTATATTGATTACAGTCGTATTAATTGATTAGGGCATTTATCTCCAAATAACTGCTACTTCTGCGGTCACAGGTCCGATTCCTGTTTAGCATGGTACATGATTGTCATCATACACCACATCATCTACACTCAGGTCTCATTCACGCAGGCATCAACAGCCAAAAAAATTAATTAAGGTATAAATCAACAAGTATGCCTAATTTTAAAATTTCGTAAAAAAGCGCTTGAAGTGCCTATTTTTTCTGGGTGATTTGTTCTATTATTTACAGGTTGCTTGTATTCTTGACTATTTTTCCTCATGAGGAAAGTAAATAAAAAGCTAATTGTCATTTCAAGTGTCCTTTAAAATGTAAAACGTACTTTTATGCAAAACGTACAACGTACGTTAAAAAACGAACTTAAAAGTAAACACTTTAAAAAGTAAAACATTAGTTTTCAATAGAGAAGTAATTATATTAAATGTTATTAGTCAAAACACATTTTATATCATTTGTCACAAATATAAAATTACATTTGTTTTTCAAAAAAATAAAATATGATATCCTAACAATTTCACCATAGTTATATCGATACCAAAGTTGAACAAGAAATTAACCAAAATAAATCATTCTTAGCGTTAATCATAGATTCAAACACATATAAAATTGAATAACAAGTATTGATAGTTAGTTATTAAGGTCAATAACAGCCTCAATTATGAACAAAAGTTATAGTTTTCTTTGCATCACAATAATTACAACTATTGGTAGTAGTAATATACTTATTAACATGCATAATGAACAAGTTTAAGATGAAGGTACATGAAAATATAATAATGTATCTACATTTTTTGTGGAGTAAAAAAATCTCACTTCACAATATCTTCGAGTAGACTTAATCGATTATTTTCCACACACTTTTGATATTCGGCTGACTTTACTTTCACTTCAGCAACAGCTTTCAATTCATAATAACGTCTCTTCAAATATTGACGACAAAATGTGCTTTCCTCTGACAAACGCTTGAATTCATTATTTATAATTCCATGCAGCCACGTGTCGTCTTTATAAAAATTCTTGATTCCATGATCGAATGGATTAAGCAAGTCGATCGATTTATTAACATTGTCATTACTCTCTTCAAGCGGACTGAAAACAGACCACAATTGATCTAAAGCAGTTTTCAAGTTCATCATTTGCATCATATATTGAACTTGAATGAGTTTGCGCAAGGCAACAAACGGATTAGGCACATCTAGGTCTGTATGAGAATAGACACTTGGAAAGAATTTGCACGCTTTCATTCTTATTTCCAAATTTTCGTCCTGAAGCAGATTGAATAATGTCAGCCACATATATGAGCCGAGTTTATCGGCGCGTCTATCGAACACAACTTTTTCAACTAAGCTATTAGAGTTCATCTTTTTAAGAAGAATATTTCGAAAATATTGTACGCAATCAGCGACTGTACTACGCATTTCCTCATTCACTGTGTTCGGACTGGACCATTCCGACAAACATTCAACAATTTCCAAAGTAATATCGGCGTACTTTGAATGAAATTCTTCTTCTGAACGATAACTGAGAACTCTACAAGCTACTAACATTCCTAGGCACTTACATTTGAAACCAAATTTGGAGTTTTTTACAACAACTGCAAAAATAAAGTTTAGAAGTTCTACATCATCGTACACAAAACAATCAAACATATTTTTGAGCATTTTTTCAATTATTTCTGGTTCGTGACGAATTTTAATCATCGCCTGTACAAGCCCATCTTTATCAATGTTATACGAAGGAGAAATCAATTCACACACTTTTAAATATGCCAACGACACATCTGGAATATTATTTTCTAACAGGCAAAATCTTTTCAAATCAGAGCTGTTGTCCTTTGCACAAAGATTTTCGACGATTCTAGCAAGCCATAACGATGACCCCACATGAGTTTTGTATTGTACAACGTTGGTCTTCACAGTTGTCAAATTTCCTGGTCGATATGTTTTGAAAGTAACTGACGGCTGCCATAATCTGATCACATCCACCACTTGAGATTTCATAAAATATGATGTATCAGGCAACTTTATCAACATTATGAGACACTGAAAAATGTGTTCTTGGGGGTTACTTTTTGCTAGTGTTAAAAAATGGGAGTGTATTTCTTTTCCCAAAGTAATCAACCTAATGGACAAGTATTTCAAGTTTAATACTAATCCATGCACCAAATTCTGATCTAGACAGTCATTCAAACAGGCCTGTTCTACACGAATGGTGGTGGCGGTTACGTCTGCAGACATTTCACTAGGTAACAAAAAGTTTGTATTGATACGGGCAGATAGTTTCCGAACAAAATAAACGGGACTCGATAATAACCGTTGAACAAACTTCCTAATATTCTTGGTAAATACGCTGTAGTTGTCGTTGTAATCTTTATAGAATGTAATTGAAAGATTTGATAGAAAAACAAGTATTGGAATCAACTTGGCATGGCTGTTAATGTCGGTGTTAGATGATAGTAAATCTAGTTTTTTCTCAACAAAGGAGAAAAGATGAGGCATGTGGAAGAACAACTCCTCAACGGGTGTTGTTTGATGATTGTCAAATTCAATGTAGTTTTGGCATTCTCCTTTCATGCGCCTCATCAATCGCATTAGAAGTGATTTGAAAAGCTGCAGAGCTGCGTTTTTTACTGTATAAATCGGCGAAGAAAACTTGTCAAAGCACACACAGAAGATTTCTTTGGCGTAGGGAAGAATATTCAATTTGGAATCTTGCACTAGTGTACTAAGTATGTGAAGTGCACTCACCTGTGGCAAATCGACGAGTGTTTTGTCATCATTTTGAACATTTTCTCCGATGATTTCAATCAATTTACACAATGTTTTGCCAAGTAGAGGATTATTTGGTCGGGGATCACTGGCTACAATACTGTGCACCAAAAACGACCGACCCGCTGATCTTCTAGACAGCGAAGAGTTAGCATCTGAAGAAATATTTTTGAAAAAATTGTCTAGTATTTTAGCTGGAACATTCCTATCTTCGTCAGAAAACTGATCTCCCTTTTCCATCACGGCCTTTGTTGCTAAAAGCATTGAAGAACCGGCTACATCCATTGCGCCCTTGTGCCTGCATTTGTTCAAAACTGTTTCCAATATGGTAAAGCAACGATAACACGAACCTTCTTTATATCTCACTACTCCAGATGTGATTAGTCCGCTTGCAAATAAACAGCTAATCTGAAAAAAGAGAAAAGCACAAATTGTGAACAGATTTTTTCCATGGATGAAGCCTACAAGGTACTGTAACTGACTCTCCCATTGTCTGATACCTATGCGGTGGTAATGAGTTGACTGATGATTGTGTCAAAGATTAAGTTGAAAATGTGAAAAAAAGTATTTTTTTGGAGAATGAAGCCCACAGGTTTGAGACCTGTGCGTGGGTGACGAGTTGGATGATGGTGATTGGTGAGTTGGACCTACAGTTTTAGGTGGGTTCCGAACCACCGGGAAGTGATTTTACAGCAGAGAACAGTGTATTTTTTGCTGTCCAATCTAATCGGTCACCGTTACAAACATGTCCCAGGAGAACGCAGCTAGAATTGAAGAAATGACGAATTGAGAACAAGGCTTTTAGAATATAGGAATGAGAATATAGGAATCTAGAATCAGAATGAAACTGTGCTGTAATGATGTAACTGCAGTTCTCTGATAGGCTGCAGTCCCTGTCAGCTACTGGACTGCTACGTCATTTCGGCATAATAGTTTTCAAGCCGACTCACTATCTATAACCTGAACGCCTTGTTAAGAAAAGTTTTCTTTGTAGAGAAAACTAGTGGAAGATATCCATAATAAAGAAAAATCTTTTTTTGTAGAGCTGAAGGTGATATTGTGGAAGATATCCATAATTAATTATAAGATTTGAAGCTGTCACAGTCACATTTATTGAAAACAGTGAGGTACTAGTTTCCCCGGGTTTGATTGAGATTGATAATGGTGTAACAGCCGAAACTAGTATCCCACTGTTTCAATAAATGTGGTGTGACAGCTTCGTTTTATTATTCATGATACCTACAATGTTAATAAAGATGATAATAATATTAAGTTATGGGTTGTTCCATTTAACCCATGTCATAAGGAACATGGATGACCTACTATTTTAGGTGGGTTCCGAACCACCAGGTAAGTGATAATAAAGCCTATAGCATCGAAACGTAGAAGCACGATCACCTATCCAAGCGCAGTAAAAAAACTGTTGATACAATAATTCAAGAAGAGACTGGTTTTCCAATATTCATGGGTTTTTATAACACTGGCAGACACGTAGGTGCTACCTCTGATAAAATTCTTGCCTCACTGCTACCCATTTCTATTCCCGTTTAGCCCGGCATATTTTGTGTAATCATTCATCTCTTTACCCACACAAACGTCTTAGATTCATATGGGCATCATAGGAAAAAATAAAATAAAAAATATGCTGTAGATTTTTTAATAACACAATGATGTTGTGACTACTTTGTTACGGTTTTAATTTGCTGTCAGAAAGACTTTGATAAAGACTATGAAAAACGTTAATTAGACTCCTACATTTTTCTTAAATAAGTTCAAAAAAACTACTTCATCATAATAAAATGTTGCGCTACTGGTCTTCCCCTCGTTGCTTTTTTGTTTTAAGGTGTAATGTTATAATTATTTTTCAACATATTATTGTAAATAAATGTGGAAAAATTGAACAAAGAACCTAAATAATACAAACCAAATAGAAAGTTCGATAACACAGAAAGTTCGAGAATACAAAGCTAAAATGTTGGAAATATTTCAATAACAAATGAAATTTATTTATTATTGTCAAAAAATCAAAAACAAGATACAAGTGAGAAAAAAACAAACTATGAATATACACAATTTGTTGGAGCTCATAGAATTTACGTAACAGAAAAAAGTTTTCAGAAAACAGAATGCAAAGTTGATAGAAGGAATAAAATTCTTAATACAGTAGAACTTCGATAGTTCGGACCTCGATAATTCGTAATTCTCTGTAATTCGTGGTAAAACAATGCATTTCGGTCCCCTCGATAATTCGTATTAATTTTGCAGCCCAAACGGGCGCTGGTTTTATCGTCACACTCTATAATTCGTAGTTACATCGGTGAAAAAACAGAATGCAAAGTTGATAGAAGGAATAAAATTCTTAATACAGTAGTTTAAATTGCTGTTCGAAAAACTGGAAAATCATTTGGAAATTGTTTGAAAAATCGAAACTAACCTTGAGATTGAACCAGATACAATTGAGTACCAATTGATGTGAAACAGGTAGCATCAGTACTTCGTCATGACTGTAACTGACTTCCGATTGTCTCACGATTTCCTCCAGCGACTCTCCCATTTCGGCAAATGATGGAGAAAATGCTGGAAAATTCAATTAGTAAAATAATTTATTATGAAATACACGTGTAAAAACTAAAAAAAGTAGATGTCAATATCTTTAAATTAAAAGCATGTACACATCACTTTCATTACGTCAACATCACCTGTTTCACAACAAAATACAAAGTGATATTATTAGTAAGAGAGATATTATTATTAGTGGGATCGGAACCGACCTAAAACTGTAGGTCCAACTCATCAATCACCATCATCCAATTCATTACCCACACATAGGTCTCAGACCTATGTGGGCTTCATACTGCGAAAAATGAAAAAAAAGTATATTATCGAATCTTATGAAAATATTACTTGTAGACATCAGTTTCTTCCTGCAACGTTCAACTTGCAAAAAGTGCTTCAAAAAAATAAATGTCAATACCTTCAAATTATAAGCATGCACACAACACTTTCATTACGTCAACATCACCTTGTACCTGTTTCACAACAAAATACAATCAATCACCATCATCCAATTCATTACCCAAGCACAGGTCTCAGACCAATGTGGGTTTCATCCTCCGAAAAATGAAAAAAAGTAATTATCGAATCTTATGAAAATATTACTTGTAGACCTCAGTTTCTTCTTGCAAGTTCAATGTATTCTACATTAGCAAAAAGTACCTCCTAATCTTACAGATATAGATTTCGAATGGCATTTCAGTGTTAAAAAATGGCCTCTCTAGCCTAAACATAGAATGTTTTTCAAAATAGATTACAAAAAATACATTTTTCCTACAACTGCTCGTAAAGTAGTTCTTTATGTACTGAAAACGAATTGTAAAATACCTCTTTACTGCTCCGCAAGCGGTAAAGTACTTTACGCTCGCTAGCTGTTTTCTTTACGCTTCTGTTTTGATTTTGATGTCTTCTCATTGGTGGATCACTGAATCCGTGAAATTCACATAACCTCAAAAAAGGCGAACGCTAACCAAATCCGCGCATGGTCTGTGATGTTACAAACTACAAGCTTTTATTGTGTTGCAATCCAGAACTGCAGTTTTAGGAAAAATATTGTATGCAATTCGCGCGTGAAGCTTCTTTATCGCTCTCGCAAAATTACTGCGCTCCGCTATGCGTCGCGCAGTAAATGTTTTGGCTCGAGCGATAAAGTCGCGCTTCACGCTCTTAATACATAAATAACTATTATGCAATCAGTATAGAGATTAAAATGTGCAGAGAAAGATCATAATACTTATCCTTTGAATTTCACAAAAAAAATAATTTGATTTGGCCAGTCTATCTTTAAAGTCTATGCGTCATCTTAAGTATTACTATTTGTAATATCTCAAGTATTACTATTTTTAATATCTTGAGTATTACTATTTGTGATATCTTAAGTATTACTATTTGTTAAAAAGACAATAATTAGTTTCGAAATTCTTTTATAAATCATACCGAAGACCCCCACTACTGCGGTCATCGTTTTTTCCGGCCCTGTCCACTGCTATTTAGTCCGAATCCGAATATTATATTAGTTTTACTTCTAAACAATTGAAAAAAAAAACATAAAGAGTTAGTACACACCTATGTATTTTGATGAATCATTTTGACCGAATGATAATAAAGCGATCATTGTTGAAACATTTTTTTCCAAAAGAGTGATGAGACTTTCCACCAGATCACAATCTTCATCTGGCTTATTCTTAGCTAGTTGATTTGCTACTGATATTGAAAAGGAAAAAAATGTCCCAGTGGAGTTGGCGTTATTGAAGATACCTTGAACGTCTTTTGCACTAATATTTTTTAATATTGCAGTGAAATTGAATTCAGTTTCATCGGTGAGAAGTAGCATCAAAGACCTCAACACTCCATGCAATGGAGATCCATGTACAGCCGCCATAAAAATGTCTTTGAACAGCACTGAACTCTGACAGTTGGCAAGATCAATAAGATCGAGAGTTATCATAGGTATCTTGCTTTTGCTAAATAAATTTGGATTTGAATTTATCAACATATTTTCAATTAGACAATAGTCGGTTTTGAAAGCAAGTATTGTGATAGTTTTAATAAGTAATGCACCGCTTTCAACTTTGTGAAAGAAATGACTAGAGCACATTTCTTTTCCAGAATTGTACAACTCGTTAAGTTCCGTTTGATCATCCTTGTCAAACTTGAAATGATGTACTAATATATCGGCAGCGATAACCCTCACTGAATCGGATATATCATCAATGCAAGATATTAAAAGTTTTCTACTCGTCTTCGATCGGAAATTCCATTTTCCCAGCTTTGTAGCTTGCTCTTCAACGATACCGCTTTTATCTTTTGTATTGCTCTTTCGTTGGTCTTTTTCTTGACTGCCTCCAATTCCAAAATAGGTTAAAACCGCGTTGTACAACATGAGCGACGCCATTTTCCGTTGAAAATTGCTGTGTTTATTAAAATTGTCAATTAAAAATTTGTACAAATCGTCGACAAAGTTCATAGCATCGTCGATATTGTTTTCAGAATTCACTCTAGAAATCACTGATCCACGGATTCTCAAGAAAAACGTAATACAATAGTTAACCATGCTTTGCCTGAGATTGGATCTGTCATAGTTGATATTTTCGAACAGAAACTCTTTGACTAATTTATATTCCCACGGTTCTATATCGGAAGACGCCTCGCAGACTAGGCCTAAAGCATCGCAGCGAACATCCTCATCGCTGCATTCCAGACAACGTTCCAAAAAGCGATCAGATTGGTTTGGTTGATAGCCGCCTCTTTTTCTCTTCATTTTCAACATTTTTATCGTTGACAAGTAATTCAGACTTGGATTCGTGATATTACAATTGAAAAATAATGGAGAGTATAGTGTGTACTTGTTGAATGTGGCTGGCATCCAGTATTTGAAAATATTCGCTATAAACATCCTATAAACAAAGAGAATGTATAATAATAAAGGTATATAGAAAACTGGAATATAGAATTCAAATTTGTTCCAAAAACAAAATTAATGTTAAATTTTGTTACAGGTACAATAAAACGGCAGATACAAAAAGTGCAAAAATAATTTTAAATTTATTACAATCACTTTTTTTTAAATACTCCCTTCTCAGGATAATAAGTGATTACAATACGCATCTAAGCCATTTTACTTATAATAAATTGAAACATACAAGGAAAAATAATGCATTTGAAAATAAAACGAAAGATAAAAAAGTGCAAATAGAATTTTAAATTTATTACAATTACTTTTTTGTACACACACTTCTCAGGATAATGCACGTGATTAAAAGACGTATCTAAGCCATTTTACTTGGCTCTGTGGACTTTCACATCGTGGCGATTCAATCCACAGTCATTATCGTGGCTTTCCACACCACCCAAATTTCAAGCGTGGCGATTCAAAACAATGTCTACTATTATGCTATTGCTCCAATCTGTTGCTTGTCTGTTACCCTAACCTAATCTTACCAGATTAAATTAAACAATTTTCAGTGTACAGTAAAAGAATAGAAGACTTGTACTGTTCAACTGTACTAGAATATAAAAATTCTATTCTCTGTCAACTAAATTAAAATTCTAAACTATGTTCTTTCAACACAAAATCGTTACTAAGTAACAAATACAAGTAACAGAATAGAAAAATAGTAGGCTTCCCAGTGTATTGTTGGTGTGAATCGCCACGCTTGAACTTTGGGTGGTGTGAAAAGCCACGATAATGACTGTGGTTTGGATCGCCACGATGTGAATCGCCACGCCGCCTTTTACTTATAATAAATTAAAACATAAAAGAAAAAAATGCATTTGGAAAGAAACAAGACAAGCACACAATGTCGAAATGAACATCATCAATAAATTTGCACAATAAAAGTGTGCAAATTTAGAAAAGTTGAAAAAAATAATTTAGTAAAAAAAAGTTATAAAATGATTTAGTACACTTGTTACACACCAACTGAATACAAATTGTCAAAAAATATTTCTTCCGTCCTGTCAGGCACTCAAAGACAGTTGAATAATACTATTTTGATTCAATAGAAGGCGAAGCAATTCATTGCTCAAATAAATATATATATATATATATATATATATATATATATATATATATAGATCATACAAATGCAAGCTTGTGTATAGGTATATATGCTTTCACATAGTAGCTTAGTATTAAAGTGTTACAAATGCTGTACGTTTGTGCAACTAATAATACATCATGCGTCAATATTTTCTCTGTTTTTTTTTTCAATTTGATGATTTAAAATAATTTACGAAAATATTCCAACACAATCAAAAATGAAAATGTCAACGCTTGAACTGTAAAAAAATTGATAATTGGGCTGTACACCACGCTTTTTAAATTCTATTTTTTCCAATTTTCAAATGTAAACTGCCTCAGCTGCCAATGTTTTGATTTTCACGAGCCTAAACTAACCTAGAGCCTATAGTGGGAATGTGATCTACATCATAATATTTTTTGAGGATGAAGCCCACATAGGTCTGAGACCCTACTAGGACCTACTAGAACGCAGCTTATCTCTATCTGATTGAACAGATACCTGCTACGGCTCGCGGTTATCACTTCCCTAATATATAATTATAATTATTTTTATAATCGATCCCAAACTCCAAAATCAGATGAGATCTAACTTGGACTACAAGGAAGCTAGCTATATACCAAGTTTCAAGAGTCTAGAATTTTTATTTCAAGCGCTAGGGCACGGATGGATGGACAATGCCACAATTTCAATATGTCCCTGTCGGGTCCTTAATAATATGAAATGAATAAAATATTTTTGTAAATAAAAAAGAGTAGCTTGCCTATTGTCACTGTTCAAATGATCTCTAATGTAACACTCGAACATTGATTCCCATTCTAGTTCCGGTAACATATTCAATAGTGTCCTGTACAGTTCGGCACCTGCTGTTGCTAAATCATGGTTCTTGAGACTCAAGGTGAGACCAGCTTGAATTTTCATTGCATAAAGGCCATTAATATCGTAAATCTGGAAAATCAATGGAAATTGAGAGCAGACAATCGAAAATTAACACATTTTAAGCATTCCATGTATTTGGCTAACATTAAAACACAAAACAGGAGGATATTCAGATTAGTTTCAAAATAAAATTTACATTTCAACTTTAAAGCATTAAAATGTTTGACAATTATGTAACATAGTATTTTAATTACATTTTTTTTTTTTGAGGATGAAGCCCACATAGGTCGGAGACCTGTGCGTGGGTAATGAGTTGGATGATAGTGATTTATGAGTTGGACCTACAGTTTTAGGTGGGTTCCGAACCACCGGGACATTATTTGTAACTATTGTACACCATTTAATAGGGCATTAAATTGCAAAGTTGGACTGACTTGTCTTATACTCCATCTCCATGTTTAACTCAAAGACATAATTGAAAAAAATGAAAGAATTGATTAAAAATCTAGATGAACCAAATTCATGGTGACATTCAAATTTAAATGTTCATCAGCAAATAGAAACGTAATTACGCAACATGAAAGAATCAATTGAAAATTTGAAGGACACAAATTTATGGCGACCTTCTAATGTTCATCACCAAATAAAAAAGTAATAAAAAAATAAAAGATTTAAACAAACTTATAGCAACATTCAATTTTAAATGTTTAAAAGGTTCATCATCAAACAGAAACAAAATATTACTTCCATAATACGGCACCGCCAACAAATCGAGAGAGAGTTTACCTGGTGAGTTTATAAGCATAAATTGAATTAATTTAATTATAAAAAAATTGATTTAAATAAATCAGAGAGAGACTTTGTCTGGTGAGTTTATAAGCATAAACTGATTTAATTTAATTAATCAAAATTTTAATGTACTCACCACTTTAGGGATTGAATCCAATGATTCAAGCAATACTACGAGCATATGGTATTCAAAGCTATGCTTCCATGACACGGAGTTCATTATGGCATCAAATAATCGCACTTTACAGTTCAATCCACAATTTTTTATTCCACATTTGATGGGCGACACTTTGAACTGTTCTTCACAGTCTTCATTACGATGCAGCCATTCCTTGAACAGCTCCTTGGCCAGCTTTCTAACAGCTGGAACAGCATTTTCCCAATTTGCCATTAAAATTTCCAGCACATCATTCCCGTTAAAAACTTCACAGCAAATAGATTTCTTACAAACTGAACAGTTTTTTGCAATTTCAAGAATAACTGCAAGGCATTTGAATGATGTTAGAGTTGCAGAAGAATGAGTAAATGCAATCCGTTGACAAATCTTGAAAATATCATCGAAGATTTTTTCTGTCGACTCATGTTGAAGTGGAAAGTTACCACTCCAAACGTTTTTGTAATACTCAAGCAGATTTAAACAGAATAAAGTAATATTATGGTCTTTATCATTATCACCATCAATGTTCTCAAATATCAAATGTTCGAGAAAGTTCTTGCATTCCTGGAGAAAATGAAGATTGCGATTTTTCTGGGAAACATTACTACTATGAACATATTTTATAATTGTGAACAGAGCTTTCCATCCAAGAATGCGCTTGTCAATTTCTAAATTGAGTACTAAACTCAAAAACAACTCCCTGTGTGTTCGTAAAAAAGCTTCCTGTTTGATTTGTTCTTCAGCAGTGCGCTTGGATGTATTGAGTTTACCACAAAACAAAATTATATCCTGTAAAATAAAGACAGATATTTAATATTCCAAACTTAGATGTAAAAATAAAAGCCTACATGAATAACGAAAATTATTTAGCCTATTTTTACTTTGCTTGCCCTACTACCATAGATAAAAAAATTAAGGTAGGCTATCTCAATTTTTCACATATAAATTACCCTTATCAACCATGGTAAGCTATGTTATAATTCGATTTAAAGGTTATGATTCTTTTTCAATTTTTCATGATTTTCTTTTTTCCTGCTTCTATTACTGCCACCAGCCACAGCGACCTTTACATTGCTTAATTATTGAGTAATATCACGTTTTCCTTTTAACAACTTCTTTCAATAGCGTTTCTTCTGTTCTCTGTCCTAGGTTCTTCACTTGTTATTTACTACCATCAATATTATCCTCATTATTACATTGCTTATTTAATTATTTTCTTTTTATGAACTTTTTCTTGTATAATTTTGCTTCTTGTTGTACCAGTGATAAATTTGTATGGACACCTTCTAAAACATTACGAGTTTAGGAGGACGTTTGTTCTTTTATTAATTATGTGCAAATAAAGCTGATCGAATGAATATATTTTTCAGCAATGTTCATGGTTTCCAATCATTAAATCAAATTGATGAACAATTATTCTAAATGTTCCACTATCACAAGCTGACCACCAAGAAGAAATCAATACAATCAAATATTTAGCACAACAAAACGGATACAACACCATTCTAGTAGACAAAATCCTGAATAAAATGAAAAGTAAAAATCCAAAACCTGCAAACCAAAACAGATTTATCACACTCACATATTTCAACAAAAATCACACAAAATAGCTCACATCTTTCAAAAGTCCGGATTTAACACAGCATTCAGAACAACAAACAACCTAAAACACCAGATCCAACAAAACCCATCTCACCTAACAAACAGCACAATTCACAAATTCAACAAACCAGGAATATATAAGCTCAAATGCAACACATGCCCCAAGTACTACATAGGACAAACAGGCAGATCATTCAACACAAGATATAAAGAACACATCAAAGCACTACATTCCAACACTGACTCAACATTTGCAGATCACTTAATCAACACTGGACACTCACACAATAACATCCAAACTGACTTAGAAATTCTACACACATTCCAAAAAAGCCACAAACTAAATACACTGGAGCAATATGAAATATTCAAACACCATAAACAAGATAGAACCAACGTACTCAATGACCAAATACAATTCAAATCAAACGCAATTTTCAACTACATAATGGCTGCTCATCCTAACCTCAACAAAGCATAACCCCTGGCGGCAGGCTGACGAAGCTTCTTTTCAGAAGTAAAATGCATTCCTCAAGCATCTCAAATATATGTGAGTAAAACATTATTTAAAATTGAAATACAGTGTCAGTTTTAATATTGGATTGAACAATTATTATATAATATGGTAAATAGGGTAATGTTAAAAATAGGCCCTATGACCTTTCACATTATGTAAAAGAGAAACAAGGGAATGACAGGCGGGGGAAAAATATGTCTATTCAGAAAGAGAAACATCAAAACGGAACAGAAGCATTACAATTGAAAAAAATGGGTTTTTAAAAGACTTTACTAGTCTTCAGTAAACTGAAGTAGTCTTCAGTTTATATTCAGTTTCACACTTATTAAACAATGTCTCCAAAACATTAAAAAAAATGTGTAGATTTTACAAAATTTGCATCATTTTACATACTTATTAATTTATTAATTTTACATTTCATGAAATACATAGACCAAGATTGGATTGATCCTTAATCAAATAACTAACCTAAGAAAAATTCTAGAAATTCATATTTTATTCTCAATTTATATTGTGAAACAAACAATACGTTCAAGCAGGTTTGATCTAATCTGAAACAAATATTCAATTCTATTCACTACATTCTTCCAAATTTCAAGCTACATTTATTCACAATCAATTTGACTCTGAAAATAGCCAACTCACCAGAAATGTTTTGATTTTGTTGTCTAATGGACAAGATGAGTTTGAAAGATCAAAAAGTTTTAAAAATAATTCCACATCTTCCACTTTTGATTTTTTCTTCTCCATAATTGTTACTGCAAAACAAAAGCAATTTCATTCTTATGTGAAATAAATTGAAAATTCATGTTTCTATTAAATAACCATCATAATCATCCTATTTCAATTTTCCGATCACATTGGATAGAAAATATTGCTTTCACATGCAAATCAGAGTGTTCATTAAAATTTCCTTTCTTCTGGAGACCAGATATTCGATTTTAATCGCTCCAAAAAATCTTTTTTAGTTTCACAAATAAACTAGACAATTTGAAATTTAATCAAGTAAGGAGATTAGCATTTATCTCATTATCATGTTTATGATTGTAATGTCATATCATTGTCACCAATCACCAATCATTAGAACCATTGTGAAATCGGTACATTACTCAAATGTTCAACTGTTCAACTGTTATAAAGAATCGCACAGAACTTCGTTCACACAGGAACCAATAACAGAAATAGTGAACTTTCACCTCAATCAATTCCCTTCCAACATACAAATTAAATATAATATCAAATAGTTTATCTTAAGACAGGAAAATCTCAACAGTTCTTTAGACTTATCCAAGGCATTCAGCCTATTATTGAAATATTTACATTTAATTTATCTCTAAATATTAATATAAATTTAACAATTATTTAGGTTTAACCAAGCACATTAGCCTATTGTTAAATTATTTATTATTATATGAACTATTATATCAACACAGTTTTGAATTACAAAAAAAATCTTTTATTTTAATTTTTCAACGCATGTTAACTAGGGAATATTAATTTCATTAGCTTTGCCATGAATGAAACAATCTTTATTTTTCAACTTATTGCAGAATACTCATTGCTACGCTTCTTTTCATCTTCTCCAATATAGGGAAAAAGACAAGAGCTTAGATTTCTCTACCGCAATAAATTGTATTGACTATTTGGATCGGGTTTTAGTTTTATAAAAAAAACTACCCGCTACACTCGCTTTAACCTTCTAGCTACGGCAGCCCTTTTTACGTCTTACAACCTATTTCCTTCTTTACAATATAAAAAGTAAAAAATACATCACAATATAAAGTAAAAAATGAAACAGATTGAAAGAAGTAAAAAGGGCCGCAGTAGCTAGAAGGTTAAAGCGAGTGAAATGAGTCTGTCGGGTAGTTTTTTTTTAATAAAACTAAATAATTATTATTCGCTTCTCTGCATCTCCTCTTTCCCTCTATACTTCATCGATTTCATTCTTAATTCTTATCATCTTTCATAATTGTATTTTTGTCAATGTTCCACAACGGAGTATAATATTTATTTATTAAGAGATTATAATCAAGAGATTTTTTAAGAGATCATATGTGGAACCCCACTCCACACAATAATAGACATAAAAATATTAAGGTGCTATACAATTATTTGTAAGAATATAAGATAATTTTGCTACAATAACGTTTTCCAAAAATACATTCCAGAAATGGTTAATCTGAAGAATTAATCTAAAATATTTAAGTATAATATGTGATAATAATACTTACTGTTTGTGGATGTAGTTACGTTAATGTATCTGAGCTATGTTGGTCGAGATCATTGCAAATAAACCTACAAAAAATACAGAAAACAATAAAAGGGATTAATAATTTAAAAATATAGAAACCACATTCAGTAACGAAGTTGAGAGAGAAAGTATTTAAGAGAATAGTGCAGAGTAAATAAATTTCAAAAATAAACTAATAAGAAGTCAATTTGATCTACATGGTATAATCAATGTATGGCCAGATTGTGTCTAATATTAGACAAATTATGTCTAACATTATTCTGTCAAGCTGTGTCTAGTATTAGGAAATGTACGCTGTATGGGATTATCCTTAGAAGTCGAATAAATATGATAAAAATACAATAATTTTAAGAATCCTGAGAGGTTTAGAGATATAGAGACATGAAAAGCTGGAAGAATATATTTTCTTCAAGTGCTATTAATTTATACTGAAGACTTCTGCAATGGCGGATATTGACAACAGTATTGAATAGCTGATGGAAATCGATGAATGCTTCTGTACAAAAATATCAGTCACCACCGGGAATCGAACCACGGACCTTCCAATTGCCGGTCGGGCGCCTTAACCACTACACTACGATGTCCATTCGGCACAGCAGCGTTCATTTTTAACTTGGCTATATCGGCTCGTATTTCACAAGTTAGTTTGAAGTAACAAACTGACAAATATACAGAAACAGAATTTATTAATTTTGAATTCCTTCAAGTACTATTAATTTATACTGAAGAATTTACTGAATTTATACTGAAGAATTTACTGAATTTATACTGAAGAATTTACTGAATTTATACTGAAGAATTTACTGAATTTATACTGAAGAATTTACTGAATTTATACTGAAGAATTTACTGAATTTATACTGAAGAATTTACTGAATTTATACTGAAGAATTTACTGAATTTATACTGAATAATTTACTGAATTTATACTATTAGCATTCATCGATTTCCATCTCTATTCAATACAGTATTCTTCAGTATAAATTAATAGCTCTTAAAGGAATACAAAATTAATAAATTCCGTTTCTGTATATTTGTCAGTTTGTTAAATTGTCAGTCATTTCAAACTAATATATTGTCCTTGATTTTATTTACAGTTTCATTGAAATGCACTCAGTCACAGCTATCCACCTCTATGTTACTGTATTTAATATAATCATGGGTGGAATAATATTGAAAACATTAGAGGCGAGGAGCACGTAAGCTAAGCTTATGCAATTAACTACAAAAATATTAAGCTTTTGTTTCATCTCAATAAAATTTTTCCAATGTAGCTTTTGTGTAGTTGAGCTACAGTGAAATGAATTGAATAATAAAAGAATCAACACTTTTATACAGTGAAAATTCAAGTTTCATTGCACGATTTTTTCAATTTAGTTTTAAAGAACTGACAATTTATTAAACTGAAAAATAAAAAAATATAATTTATTAATTTCGAATTGTACAAAGTGCTATCAATTATACTGAAGACTACCGTAATGGCGGATATTGACAACAACATTAAATAGCTGATGGAAATCGATTAATCTATTAATAATATAAGCACTTTGTAAGTGGAATTGGAAATTAATGGTATTTTATTTAATTTAAAGGAGAATCTTGGAATTATAAAATAAATATTCATACGAAGAATTATAGACGTTCAGATAAAACATTCATATCACATTATATTGTATATTACCATAATTTTAGTTCAATCTGACATTTTTCCTTTACATCACATGATATAAACATTTTAGAGCTTAGGTTTACTCTAATTATAATAATAATAAGCGTATGGCTTTTAATGGTGGGGAGACCCTTACGGGTAGTTCCACCTCACCGTTTGAGCCATGTTACGGGGAACATGGTGGACCTACTGTTTTAGGTGGGTTCCGAACCACCGGGTAAGTAATAATAAAGCTTGTAACATCAAGTCATTGAAGCACGGTCACCCATCCAAGCGCAGTCTTGAGCGGTCGTGACTGAACATCACGATCACTTGAATAACTCTAATTATTAACTACCAAAAGAGTTAATCGGGTGTCTTTTCAAGCTCTCCACAGCTTCAATATAATCTTCTTATCTTGAACATTGTTTTTGTTAGTTGGTGCTATGAATAGTTTCTTTTTTGTCAGAAAATAGAAGAAAAAATAGTTGAATGTAGCGTGATCTTATCAATTAGTAAAATATATGTCTTTACATAATAATCACAAATTCAAAACAAAAGCGTTTCTTCATTTCAACAATAACAATGATCAATGTTTCAAGTCGCTCTAGGTCACAAGTTGGTTTTGAAGGAACTAACAATTTATCAAACTGACAAATATATAGCAAATAATTTATTAATTCCGAAGTCCTCAAGATGCTAATGATTATAATGAAGAATTTCGCAATGGCGAACATTGACAACAGCATTGAATAGCTGATGAAAATCGATGAATGCTACTACACAAAAATATCAAGTCACCACCGGGAATTTTTGTAGCGTTCATAGATTTTCATCAGCTATGCAATGCTGTTGTCAATATCAGCCATTGCGGAATTCTTCATTATAATTAATCTAGTCTTCAGTAAAATTAATAGCATTTTGAGAAATTCGAAATTAATAAACCGATTTAGGTTTTGTACACAACTTCAAAAGGAATTCGCACATAATTCATTGCATTAAATTAATTGAATGGGGTACGAATAAAAAATATATAAATTAAAAGCTCATTCATTGCTGATATAGACCCAAGAAATATTGGAAACGTGCACACAAAGCAAACAAGTTGTATAGAAATATGATTCAAGCTGATGAATTTATCATGTTCATGTGAAAAATGCACAGACCAATAAAACCGAAATTTCTCATTCAATTAAGCGCGTTTCGAGTCTGCGACACTCATCATCAGCTCGCTTCACAATGGAGTCAAAAACATGATGAGCTGTGATTTTAGTTGATGTGTGCAAATCTCCAAATTTACTCAAGTCATTGCAAACATGTAGTAACTCAGCACTTTCAAAGTCTTGATTTTTTTGGAAATGCTGGGTGCAAGTACATTGAGTGTTCCAAAAAACTTGTTCACACAGAAAATATGTTTGTGAGACTAATATCATCTCAATACACGCACTTGTATTAGAGAATTTAGACATCAAAATACATTCTACAGGTCAAAAAGCTCCCGAATGTTTGCTTACAGCACAATTTAAGAGGATTTTAATTTGGTGGATTTTAAATTGACATTTTCTGTGCTTAAAGTCGAGAATTTGATCAGTAGAATAGAAATTTATATTTTTTGGAGGATGAAGCCCACATAGGTCTGAGACCTGTGCGTGGGTAATGAGTTGGATGATGGTGATTGGTTGGACCTACAGTTTTAGGTGGGTTCCGAACCACCGGGAAGTGATTTTACAGCAGAGAAGTGTCTTTTTTGCTGGCCAATCTAAGCGGTCACCGTTACAAACATCACCTACGAGAACGCAGCTTTCATCATCTCTATCTGATTGAACAGATACCTGCTACGGCTCGCGGCTATCACTTCCCATCATTTCTTGTTCCATAATGATCTGCGTTGTTAACATTAAATTTTTATAGTAAATGTAACGACTTGCAGTCAAATTTAATTGTGAATAGATAATATTTCTACTTACTTTTGGCCAAACGTTTTCGAGTCATGTAGACTCATCTTCAAACGTTTTCAATTCATGAAGACTCATTTTCAAGGAGACTTTATCTTGAATATGTCTCCATGGCTCGAAAACGTTTGGCTAAAAGTTAGTAGAAATATTATTTATTCACAATTAAAATTGACTGCAAGTCGTTACATTTACAATAAAAAGTTAAGAAATTTATAATTACAGGTAGATATGTGCCATTCATCAGGCAGTTCTACCTCGTTTCGTGCATAGGGTGTAAGGCATTTTACATTTCTTATCAGTGCTTCTAGCTATAGAAGCCCAATAGTTGTAATATTGTTTTCATTTTAGATTCCAGAGCAGCAATACAAGCTATAATAATTGTTTTCATTTAAAAGATGAACGAATTAGTTTCACTTCAAAAATGAGGTCCCTCATAGGAGCATGAGTTTATCTAGTGTTGAATTTCTGGGTATTCACATGGACCTAAATCTTACTTGGAAGCCTCATGTCAAATATGTGAGCACTAAATTGAGTAGACTGATCTATCTGCTGAGGAGCCTTGTTCATGTGGTGCCGAAAAAATATTTAAGAAAATCCTACATTTAATTATTTCTTAGCATCATGTCATGTGGCATACTTTCCTGCAAGGAATGTCAAGTGGAATTTATTGCGAGGGGCGATTCCTCGCATATAAATGAAATTCTACTTCTGCAGAAAAAAAGCCGTGAGAGTTATAACCCAGTCATTATATTTAGAGAAGTGCATGTCATAATTTATAAATAAATGAATTTTGACGGTAATAAATCTTTCTATACACTCTGTTTTAAAACACACTAAGAAAAATCTGCACAGTTATTATCAAATAAGAAATAATGTTCACTCCTTCAATACTAGAAGCAATAGATAAATTTGTATTCAGCTTCAGAGATTGTCGAAATCCCTCAACAGTTTTGAAACCATTGGACAAAAGATTGTTAGTTACCTCTCAATGTCCATAATATATCCCACAACGTTTTCAAAAGAAAGATACACGACTGGCTGATACAAAACCCATTCTACAAGCTGAGTGAGTTTTACGAAAGAAACATTAACATTATAACGCTTTGTTTATGACTTTCTATGTAGTGGCGAAGGTGATATTGTGGAAGATATTCATAATGAATAATAAGACGAAGTCACAACCACATTATTTATTGATACTAGTTTAGTTTGTTACACCATTATCAATCTCAATCAAACTAAAACTAAAGCAGCTTAATATATATTAAACACGGAATGATACTACTGTATTGGTTAAGGAAGAAAGTGCTTCAAAACATTGTATAAGATTCATTGAGAGATTAAGGTATTAAGTGTATTCAATATTAGTGTATTATTACTTGAGAGATACTATTTGAGACTGTTTTTTACTATTGACTGTTTTTTATGACAGTTTACTTTATAACTCATTGTTATATACTATTTTTAAATACGTTTGACGTTGTCTTATGCTTTTCGGCCTGCTGACAATAAAATTTTATTTAATTTATCAACACATTAGAGAACTTAGAGAAGAAATAATACGGTTATGTCTGAGCCTGTATCACTAGGATGGAATATCCTTCAATGGATACAAAGCCATTGCGGAGTATTGGGGAATAAGAAAGCTGCTGACAGAAAAATGAGATTAGGAGCAGAAATGCATCAGCCAGTGATTTCACTAGATTACCTGTCAAAATGAATGTTCATGAAAAGTATGCTAATGGGAAAAATAAGAGAAAAATTCAGAAGGAAAACTATGGTCATCGCTTCTGGACAACCACTAGATCACCCTCAAAAAATGTTTGTTGCTTAGATTTATAAAATGATTCCTCCTGTACTGTCTGAGGAGAGAACATTACTTTTTTAAGATTAGCTCTTGAACACTCCGGTTATGGAGTATAAGACGACAAGTCAGATCAACAATCATATGAAATAACATCATTCTTATTCACGAGTTATCAAAATTAGTTTAAATTGGTTGAGTTGAGGCTCAATTTTGATCTGAAACGAGCTCTTGTACTCTATAAAAAGCTTTATCAACTAAATATTTTCTCAATTGTTTTTTAAATACTTAAATACTCCCAATACTCTTTAGAAACTGCGGCAGCTTGTTATAGAATTTCCTTCCAATATAACTAGGCATTTGTTCGAATAAACTACTATTATGACTCACCAAGTGATAATATCCTCGGCTTCGTGTAATATAAATATGAATGTTAAGATTTTGGTTTATATCTCTCTTTTTTTATATGTAAAGTAACTTCATACACATACAAGCAAGGTACCGTTAGGAGACCCAATCTCTTGAACAACGGCCTACATGAATGTATGTTATGTTTGAAGGGACGGATTCAAAGATCCAGAAGATTCAAAGATCCTCACACGTCAACCGAAGCTTATTGTGTGTTAAATACATGAATGTAACCTATTGACTCTTTCCATACACCCAACAGCTTTCTTTTGGATCTTAAAAGCCTTATCGAGGTTTCGTTTTGATGAGTTACCCCATACTAATATGTAACAGCAAGACTCCATGGTAAGCTGTAACTTTTGTCATTTAATCCAGGAAGCTGTCGCAGAACAAATGCCCCAGGTGAAATTTTACAGCTTATTTTCTCAACGTAAGGAGCCCAGATCTATCACCTACCCAACAAAACACCTATAAATACAATGTTTTCTTCCTGGCCTAGTTGATTATCATTTACAGACACGTTCATAGCCCTATTGTCATTGAGTTATAATTGTTTCTCAATTGAAGGTATTGGCATTTATACATTTATTGTTAATTTCAACTGATTTAAAAGTTGGACAATTTTCAACAGATGGTTGGAGCAAATCTTCTAAACGAATGTTTAATTATTATTTTCCAGTAGTATGTTTTAAGCTAATACCTGCGCTCAGGCTCAGCCTTTGCGGGTATTTTATTTGTATTTATTGCAAATACATAATTTGTTATATGTATAGTTGAGTCTGTTAGATTTAGAACTACTTTTTCAGACATTTTATGTTCAGTAGAATATGTATTGCATTGTACACTTTTCTTTCAATAAAGTGATTTTAAATAAAGTTTAGCGAACGAGCGATTGCCTCAAAATGATGAAGTTGAAATCTACAGAGCCAGTAGATTATAATATGACTGAGCGCCAAATGATGTTGAAGTCAATAGGCAAGGCATTGCTAAAATGGAGATTTTCACTTAGACGATATGCAGAACTATTTAAATAGTTCTGCATGTCATCTAATTGAAAATATCTACTGTTCAACTCGCTTTTTATGGCTCAACAATTACTAAACTAAAAAAGAATGATATATTTCTCAACAAGTTTATTCCCACAAATTTGTAGGTATACGTTTTCATCAATTTTTCGAGGGAGACCCTTACGGACAGTTCCGCCTCGCCGTTGGAGCCATGTTTTGGGAATCATGATGGACAACAACTTTAGGAGGGTTCTGAACAACCGAGTAAGTGATAAAGATGATAAAACCACGTCATAGCAGCTCACCCATCCACAGAGTAATCGAAATCATTAATTTTTAACGGGTAATATTCAAAATGTATTTAGAAATTACTGTAATAATAACATTATCTTCAAAATTGATATGAAATTGGTGCAGTAGCTTCGTGTTTCGGAGGACACGTTAAGCCTGTCCGTCTCGGCTATCTAAAATAAGTCTTAAGTATCGTCAGAGACCCTGAACTTTCAGGTACGACCTGAAATCTGACACAGACCTGAGCCAACCAGGTTACACGACATTATTATTTTATTTGTTAGCTTAGGACGTGTTCATGAAATTACAAGCAAAAACAAGGCAAGGAAAAAATTTTCTCAAATGAAATACAAAACAATGAACACATAAGTTACGAATAAATTCACAATGTGATTAAATTTTTTTCAATAAAAGCATTATTCAACCGATTTGATAACTACTATGAATGAAATAAGAGGTGATAGCACAAGAAAAACAAAGTATGCAATAAAATTATTATTATTAATCACTAAATTCAACAAAGATTATTGAAAAACAACAACGACCCAACATTGGAATGAATATTGGGTAAGGATAACACAGTGTTCAATAAGATACTAGAGTGGATATAATAATTATATTATTTCCAATTAGCTGCCTCAACTGGATCGTACCCATCTTTTTCTATCTTCTCTTTGAATTGTAAATATTTTCTTTTTCTGTCAAAGTGCTTGACCTGCAAAAATAAAACATTGTTAATAAACAATTTTTAGTAATTAATGTGAAAAGTACAATATTGTAATACAATACCAAAATAAAAAGGATAATAATCTAGTAAGCCGTGTCTCCACCAACCGAACATGTCTGCCGAACATTGCTGGCGAATGCTAAAAACGGACAAACATTGAACATATGTGCCAACGAACATGTTCGTGAGTTCAATTGACATGTTCGGTCTGTGAGCGAACAGTGACGACCAACAACAGGTTCCCGTCATTAACCACAGCACACCGATCATAATGTTCGAGAAGGCGTCCACACCAAACAATGTTCGGCGACATCAGATAATTTCAGAGAACACTGTTCGCCGAGCATGTTCGGTTGGTGGAGATGCAGCTGTACAGTAACAGAGTACTATCAACATGATAGCCTACAACAAATATTGAGTACAATTCCAAAATGTACAGGATAATAGTTCAATACAGTAATAACAGAGTACGAAGAACAAGATAAAAAGTACAACAAATATTTGAGTACAGTAACAAAAAGTATGGGATAATAACCCAATGCAATACAGTAAGAGTATTTATAAGTAATACTTTCATTCCCCAATTTTAGAAGGGTGCTTGCACAGAGGATATTTTATACTAAAATCAAGTGTAAACACGAGTCTTGAGCATTGACGCACTTATAGCTTGCTGCTTCACTGTATCTGAACCCATTTCACAAAATGTGTTTGATTTCGAAGCTAAGTTCCAGGACAGTGCGGTCCGCAAGCTAACCTAATCCGGCCAGCGAAATGCTTTTGAGTAAACACTAAATTCGAAATTAATAAATTCTGTTGTGTTTGTGTTGTGTACAATCACTAACGTGAAATAAATTATTATAATATAAAACATATATGTGATATAATGTTAAATATATATTTTGCGTCGCTGAGTTAGAATAACGGGTTCATATTCATTGCTTTTTTCGCTTCCAAATACAATATTATTGCATCTGAGTATGCACTAAATATTTAAAATGAGTTTTTGATGAGTTGGGCTATAGCTTACAACGAAAAATCGACGGGGACTCAAATTTTAATTTTTACTTTAGTATTAAGATGAGGACTAATTGCTAAATGTCTATTGCCAGTAAAGTTTTGTGCATTAATAATTTTTCATTGTTAAAAGAAGTTTCCTGCCTCTGTTGTCAGTGGGTAAAGAGGTTTACATACATTTAAACTAAAAAATGCTTGAAATTGGTCAACAATTGGTACAAAAATAAGAAAATAGTTTCATTATTGTTTATTCAATGCTAAAAAGTTCACAACTTTAAGTAGGCCTATTATTTTATTAAAAAATGTCAACTTGAATGTTTGGTCTCAATGAAATTGTAAAATCATTTTTATCTGAAACAAAAATTAAATAATTAAGCTTTTTAAGTTCTTAGTAAAAAATATCAGACATCAGTGAAAGTACAAAAACTTTGAAAATAAACCTATTAATTTGTTTCAAACTGAATATAAAAGGGAAACTAAATTTAAAAATTCAATCATTAAAATAGATATGATTATTAGTGAGACATTCAAGATGACATTCTTAGATATGATTGAATCGACTTGCCTTCTCCATTTTCGGCTCTAAAATCTCGAACAAAATTCAAAGTTACATTCACTTTCTTTGGACTATTGGACAGTTTTAGTGCTTCATTTTTAAAGTGAACATCTAAATTAATATTCATCTTTAGGAAATAATGAGGAATTGAACTTCAAAGTGAAATTTCTAGTTGGACTTGGTCAGAACCTAAAATTTGGATTTTTTATTTGAAAAGAAAGCAGTAGTGGGCTGTGCCTGTTGTATCCTTTACTTGATTGTGTTTTTTAATGAATAGATAAATAAATAAATAATATGAGCACTGAATGAATTTCATCCACTTTGGGTGATATTTAAAATTCTAATGTGCGTCAAAATGAGTTAATTTATGTCCATCTTCAAATAGTGCTTTCCAGTGCCAATTTTCCAATCATTTTCCGGAGGAATAACTCCGACCCCACCTCAACTTTGATAAGAATGAGTTTAAGAATTAGATTGCCTGAAAGGCTGTTCTGATCAGTTGCCTCCCTTCATGAGTTAAACAAGAGCCTTTATATTATATTTTTAATTATTGAGGATAACCACTATTGAGGCTTAAAATTTAAATCGATGACTGAAATGTAAAAATCAAGTTTATCTCATAAAAACAGATAGTTTATTCTCAAATAAATTACAACAAAAGAGCATTTCAATGTCTTACAGCTATTAGTAGTTGGAGAAAACAAATTGAATATAAGCTATATAGAAACTAAATAAAAAATACAAAATTATATTATTTACTGAAATAATTTTTGAGAACATACATTTCAGCACACAAGGCACACTTGTGGACCGCTGGAGGAGTCGAAATACTATTTTACAATACTAATAAGATTTTGCTATTGCAAAATACATAAAAAGGATGATAAAAAAGGGAAGAGGATAGATTGAATTTTAAATCATACATTGAAAATTGAGGGGTAGATTGTAATTTTAAGGAACAAGCAATAAAGAAGGAAAACATAATATGGGAAACTTTATTCTTTTTAAATGAGTATTGATCAATTTTTTGGCCCGCCCACATGATTTATAATTTCATCTGGCCCTCTCCTTGAAAAGTTTTCCCATTTATTTTCTGGGCTCTAGTCTGGAAGGTGAGCAAGCAACCGTAGTCAGTACAATACGGACACAACTGGTTGAGAAACGTTGTTACATTGTTTGAAAGATTATCTAAGTTCAGTGCATTACTTGAAATTATTACAATCTTACCCTGTTTACTTATTAAAATACCATTATCCTTTATATTCCAGATTTGTTTCGAACATTGATGTGGATAAATCCTATTTTACCCCTTCCACCCTTTACCATATTTTACAATTTCAGATCACCCCCGCAGCTGGGAGAAAAAATAGTCTGCCACTGATACAAACACTAATTGTTTCTGTAAAGAAGAACATTTCTATTATGGTGATAAATAAAAATAAAGATCTAATCAATTGAAGGACAGGGACTTGAAACTACAAATCAGAACCAGATTGGGATGGAATATGATTTACCTTCAATCTAACTAAAATGATAAAGTTGGGACATATTTCAGAATCAAGCATCTGAACCACAATTAGGATTAATTTTCATAATATTGAAACTATACTATCCAATGTTATCTTCATGCATTCAATTCCAATATTACAATTCAGAACTGAATTCACATAAGAATAATAATTATGTATGAAAACCATTCACATAAAAATAGTGTATAACAAAAATATTAATTATTAATACACATAATAATAATAATAATAAATGTTTATCTCCTCATACAAAAGTTAGACATTACAAAACAGTGATTAAACCAGCAATTTTATATGCCAGGGAGACCCTGTCCCGGAACAGGAAAATGGATATGGAAAATCTTAAGAAGGAAGAAAGAAAAATAGTTATGAAATTCTTGGACCAAGGCGTACCGAAAACGGATATAGATTACAGAGAACGTCTAAAGTTGAAGAATATTCTAATATAGAGACAGATAAGACGCCTTAAATTTTATGGTCACATCATGAGGCTTCCAGACAATAATAGACTAACAAAAAGAATTGTAAACTATGTAGCATCACTTGTCAATGGAGGAGAATGGATACGAAATGTTAAATAACACATATTTTAAAACAAAAAAAAACCGACTTCAGTGAAATGATAAAATACTCACATACTAAAAAGTTTAAAATAAAGTATTTACTTTAAACTGAGAACATTTTTAATTTCATACAAGTAATCTTTTGAAGTCGGCGCCAAATATTTTATATATTCTTTTTTAGGATGAAGCCCACATATGTCTGAGACCTGTGCGTGGGTAATGAGTTGGATGATGGTGATTGATGATTTGGACCTACAGTTTAAGGTGGGTTCCGAACCATCGGGAAGTGATTGATAAGAAATTATATCTAATATAAATACTAACACTGTATTTCAATTAAATATGTGATTTACACTCACTTTTACTGGAATACAGTGTCAGTTTTGATATTAGATTGTTCAATTATTTCATGGAAGACATCACAGAGTAATTCTGTTATATTTTAAAAGTTTGTGGGAAATTTGGCGCCGACTTCAAAAGATTACTTGTATGAAATTAAAAATGTTCTCAGTTTAAAGTAAATACTTTATTTTAAACTTTTTAGTACGTGAGTATTTTATCATTTCACTGAAGTCGGTTTCTTTTTTTTGTTTTAAAATATGTTTTATTTTAAGCTTTTTAGTTGAATTTTCATACTTTGAAAACATGAGAAATTTCTTAAAGCCTACATTATGAAATATTTATCAAATTAGCAAGCCAATCATTAATTTATAACATCCAAACTTAAGTAACTAAGAATCCACTTATAAGAAAAGATAAGCTAAGGAAAATTCTACAACGTTTTATTTAATGTGGAATATTGTATTTAGGAAAATTATAATACGGAAAGGCTTCTTAAAAGTGAAATGGCTTTTGATTCATTTTGATGTGGTCCCTTTCAGAATATACCTACACTGAAATAGTAGGCCTATATTACGTTACAAGTGTGGAGAATTGTGTTTACTGAAAATATGATAAGTTAATGCAGGAGATGAAGTTGAGTGCGGTATTATCATACGAGTATGGTAAACATCTTCCTGGATGAGTTATGTACAATATTTTTCGTGATATTAGTCATATATATTTTTTTAATATAAAAAACATAAACTTGGAGCTAGTACAAAAGGATCATCAAACATAACCTCAAAATAACCTATTGTACAGACATGTATTTAATGGCGAATAAATATTCCTAAAGCTGGGCATTCACGTTCCAACTTGCAGTACCACTTGCAGTACTGCTATAAATAGTCGATTACATTGGGATAGTTACTCGCTAAGCGAGTAGCGAGTAGGACGTTACTAACCGACAGTGCTACAGCAGCTCAGCATACCAAGCCAAATTATATTAAAAATTTAATTTCCAGAATCGCCCTCATACTATGGAATTTCAAAAACAATAAACAATTTAGTTTGAAGTGACTGACAATTGAATAAACTGACAAATATACATATACAGAATTTATTAATTTCGAATTCCTTTAATTGCTATTACTTTAGCAGTAATTACCATTGCAGAAGTCTTCAGTGTAAAGTAATAGCAATTAAAGGAATTCGAAATTAATAAAATTCTGTTTACGTTTATTTGTCAGTTTATTCAATTGTCAGTCACTTCAAACTAAATTGTTTATTGTCTTTGAAATTCCATAGTATGAGGGCGATTCTGGAAATTAAATTTTTAATATAATTTGGCTTGGTATGCTGAGCTGCTGTAGCACGGTCGGTTAGTAACGTCCTACTCGCTACTCGCTTAGTGAGTAACTATCCCAATGTAATCGACTATTTATAGCAGTACTGCAAGTGGTACTGCAAGTTGGATCGTGAATGGCCGGCCTAATCAATCACAGCAGCGAAACTAAAAATACTTCTGAGATCAGCTGTTTTTCCAAATTCTCCAACTTATGATTGAAACTAAATAACCTTATTCCTATGACTCAATAACATCAACTAAATTATTTACAATTTTCATATGAACATATGGACAGAAATATTATATTCTTCTTATTCTCGATTCAAATTAAGTTCACGTGATTGGTCAAAACGGGACATTACAGGCTTGTTTCACACTTAACCAGCTTTGGGTAAACGATGTCGTTTACCCGGCATAATTGCATTGCATCATATGATTTCGAAAACCGTCTAGATGTAAAGCGCTCCATAATGATACAATGATCAGCCTGGTAAACGACACCGGTTATCCGATTTGCGGTTATGTGTGGAACTATCCTATTCAAACTTGATTGAAATGAAGACATCGAAGAATGCTCCTTTTTGTTTAATATCGGGGTAAGTATTGGGCCGATCCTTGCGAAACTTGGATGGGACCACCGCTGAGCGATGCTCTTTCATTTAAAAAAAAATTCATCGAAATCGGTTCAATATTGTTCGAATGATTGATGTACAAACATAAAAAAAATAACATGTCGAATATAGAACCTTGTTCTTTTTGGAAGTCGGTTAAAAAGACCAAGTACTGGCCAAAATAACCAACAAAGAAATTTACAATAGAAAAAACTTCAGAATAAAACTTTATAAATAGGAATATTGTTGATGCTCTATGGTATGTCAGAAACACCGATCTTCACCGCGACCTAGGAGTGGAGACAGTATAGCCAGTGAAATCGAGAGATTTGCCAATACTCATGAAGATAGACTGCATCAACACTAGAGCGTGAAGGCAGCAATCCAGCTGCTCAACGTCCATGGGATGATACGAAGACTAAAGCGGAAGAAGCCACACGAATTAGTGTAGTGTGAAGTGCAAAAGCAGAGGTTTTTTTTAATGTGCGAAAGTTGAAAGCAGAAGTGTGTATGAAAGTGTAAAAGCAGAATTGTGTGTGAAAGTGATTTAAAATATTCATTAAATATTGTTTATTGTTAAAATTCTTTCCATAATAAATAATTAGCATTTTAGGCTAAATAGCTTATTAGTATCACACTAGGTGCTACAATAGCTTCAGCAAAAAAAACTTTCTTCTCTTTCTTCCTCCTCCCATCTTCCCCCAATCTCTTTTTCAATGCATCTGTTTCATTTATTATAGAAATAAGATTGAGCAGGCTGGAGGAAATATAAGAAAAACATGGTCTGTCATTAAGGAGGTTTCAGGTTCTTTGGGGAAAAATAAACAAGATCTGCAAAAAATTAATTTTAATGGAAATGTGATTTCACTAGATGAAAGCCCTAATGATGTGTTGAGTTGTACCAACAACCATTTTGCACGTATAGGAGCAAGAATGGCAGATAATATCAGTAGAAAATTAAATAAAACTTTAGATGAGATAGTTTCCAATTACCGACCTAAAAGACGCATCCCAACAACTATGTTTCTGAGTGCAGTAGATGAGCAAGAGATTCTGGCTATAATACAAACACTAAGAACAGATAGCTCACCAGGAAGGGACGAAATAAGCAATAGCATTATTAAAAGTGTGAAAGAGTATATAGTCAAACCCCTAGTGCATATTTTCAATCTAAGCTTTGAGAATGGTGTCTTTCCGGATCTTATGAAGAAGGTTTGTGTTAGGCCTCTTCATAAAGCTGGTGACAAGCTATTACTTGGAAACTATAGACCAATCTCGTTAGTTAGCAATATATCTAAGATTCTGGAAAAACTTATGAAGAAGCGTCTAGTACACTATTTGGAAAAAAACAGCATTCTTTCTTCTAACCAATATGGCTTTCGTGCAGGTAAAAGTACAGAGGATTCACTATTCGAACTGTCAAAGCATGTCATTGATGGTCTTGATAATAATAAGAAATGCATGGGAATATTTCTTGATCTTGCCAAGGCGTTTGATACAGTATCACATGAGCTTCTTCTGAAAAAGCTTGAGGCCATTGGGATACGAGGGGCCACATATTGTTGGTTTGAATCATATCTTGTGCAGCGAACTCAGTCAACAAAAATAGGAAATCTAATGAGCGAGGATGCAAATGTTGAGTTTGGGGTTCCACAAGGAACTGTGCTTGGACCAATTTTGTATCTAGTTTTTGCAAATGATCTGTGTTCGCTTGACATAAATGGCAAACTGATAGCGTTTGCAGATGATACTGCCATTTTATTCAATGGTGATACTTGGGAAGAGACATTCAGAACAGCAGAGCGAGAACTTGGTAAAGTGCTAAATTGGCTTAATAATAACCTACTGACATTGAATGCTGAGAAGACTGTATTTCTGGTTTTCTCATTAACAGAAGCCACTAAACCCCTCAAAAATACATTGAAAATACATATTTGTGAACAGACTGGAGATGAATGCAGCTGCCCTGTAATTAGAAGATCTGATACAGTGAAATACTTGGGAGTTCAAATAGATGATTTGTTCCGATGGGAGGGTCAGGTGGCTGGTGTTGTTAAAAAGTTGAGAAAGCTTGTATATATATTCATGCAGCTGCGCAACATATTGCCGGTATCGGATGTTAGAATGGTTTACTACTCTCTGGTGGAATCTGTTATTAGATATGGTATTCTTATATGGGGAGGAGCTTATTATAATACAATAGATCCGCTTCTTAAAGTGCAAAAACTTCTACTCAGAGTTATTAGCTATAGGCATCGGTTATTCCCATAAATTCAGTTATTCTGGGATTACAAGGTACTTAGCGTTAGGCAGTTATACATATTAGTAGTTAGCACATATATAAAGAAACACCCAAGCCAAATTCAATTAGTTGATCATGCTCACAATACCAGAGCTCGAAATAGAGATATTTCAGTTCCCAGAGTAAACTCAACATTTGCTCAAAAATCAGCATTATATGTTGGCTCTAAAGTTCTGAATAGAATGCCGAGTCTTTTGAAGAACGAGGCTAACTTGAAAAAATATAAGAGTTCATTAAAGAAATGGCTAATAGATATAAATTTCATTGAATCCGAAAAAATTTTAGCAGGTAACTTCTGAATGTATAATTAAATAAATTCGAGATATAAAGTGTTTAAAACGTTCAGTCAATTTTCCAGACAATAACTATAGCATGTAATGTTTCATCATATTGTTTATGTAAAAATACTTATAATGGTATATGACATTGTCTATTGTAGGGTGTTTTTTATTGTTGTATAGAGTTAGCAGTGATAAGTTTGTAGAGTTAGAAAGGTGGTAGATAGTAGTATGTAGTGCTAGGTAGTATATAAGTAGTCATTTTGGTGTTAGTAATATTAGTGTTAGTTATATAATGTAGAATATTTCAATAATAATTAGAATACTAACATGGATAATCAACAATAATGTTTCAATTATTTTAAAAGGAATTTTGCATAAATTGAAAAACTTACTAGACTGTTTCACCCCAGCACATATTTATATAGTGGGGTGTTCACGAGTAATAAATATGAAAATATTTATACACAGACATTGTAAAAATTTATTATTATGTATCAAATGAAAATAAACTCCTCTGGACAGGGTTGTTCAGAGAAAATTGAAAATTGAATTGAATTTTCTATCACATAGAGCTTCGTCGACAGAGGGCAGACGTTTATATATTAAAAAATGTATTCTTATACGAATCATTTGTATTTCATATAAATTTATTGTATTTATTTGTAACTATTTGTATTGTTACATAAATTTAAAAAAATATATTTTTCTCTAATTCCCAAGTTATTGTTTATTACACCAATTAAACATTAGTTTAATTTTTAATTTTTGGGAGTTGAAGTCTAGCATATCGTCCGAGTTTACAAGATAGATAATCGATCATTTTTACATTTCGGATGAAAATGTTTTGAAAGTGTCCATTAGTCTTTGAGACAGTTTACGAATCCAACAGTAATAAAATTGGAAACCTGAAAGCTTAGATGTTTATTTATCGTCGAAACCATTCAAATGATAAACTAATCGCGCTGAGAGCTTCGTTTCAGTTTATTGAATCCAGAAATAACATCCAAGGTAAATCAAGAGCAATAATCGCGTGGAGGCAGTAGGAATAGAATTTTCAGATTGTAACAATAGCAATAAAAATAACACTTAGAAAAAAACTGAACGGTTCAGATCACAAAGAGCTGGCAATCGCTGAAAAGCTGGCAGCAGCAGAACTAAGTGGCTCTAAATCCAAAAATATATTGTTTTAATGTCATAATTTGCAATAGGTTGCGGTCAGAGCAATTGTTAGGTATAATGAGGGCAGCTGAACTGCAAAGAAAATAATTATATTGTCACTATTTTGATGGTACTTTAAATAGTACATTTAAATTTGGAAAATAAAAGTACTTGAAATTGTACGCTTCACTCAGCTCAATTAACTTATAAATTTTTGTTCCATCTTGTTCAATTAGAAGAATAGAAGATTGATATATTCTTAATGTACCGTATTTAAATTAGATGCTTACTCATACACTGAGCTGATCACTCAGATCGACAGCCGCGAGCCGTAGCAGGTATCTGTTCAATCAGATAGAGATAAGCTGCGTTCTCGTAGGACCTGTTTGTAACGGTGGCCGATTAGATTGGCCAGCAAAAAAGACACTGTTCTCTGCTGTAGAATCACTTCCCGGTGGTTCGGAACCCACCTAAAACTGTAGGTCCAACTCATCAATCACATCATCCAACTCATTACCCACGCACAGGTCTCAGACTTATGTGGGCTTCATCCTCAAAAAACAAAACAAAATCATACTTATACATTTTTTATCTACTCTTGTACAATTGGAAAAATAAAAAAGTGATATATTTTTTTATGATATTTTAAATGGTATACTTCACTCGTCCACTGTGCTGATCACTCAGCTCAATCATAATTATTACAACATTTTTGTTCTGTTCATAAAATTTGTTGTTCTACACGTCAATATTGTATTCTTTTTGTTTCTTCATCTATTGATTACAATGTGTAATGTAAAAAGTAGATTTTTAACTTATTTCTGCGTGGTAAAACGAATGTGAAATAATTAATATTCTTAAATTGGAAAGAATTGGTCATTGTACATCAAAGTGAAAAATTGACATATCCTTACATTTAGCAATGAAGAAAGCAGTTGTAGGCAAAAGCCTGTTGCATCTATACTTTAATGTTTTTTTTTTTTGTTTTTTTTTTTTGTAAGGATGAAGCCCACATGGGTTTGAGACCTGTGCGTGGGTAATGAGTTGGATGATGGTGATTGATGAGTTGGACCTACAGTTTTAGGTGGGTTCCGAACCACCGGGACGTGATTTTACAGCAGAGAACAGAGTCATTTTGCTGGCCAATCCAATTGGTCACCCTTACAAAGAGGGCCCAGGAGAGCGTCGTTAATTAATAAATAATATAATGTAAGCTTTACTCATCCACTCTTTTCAAATAAAACTTCATTAGTTCCTGACATATATAAAATTTGTTAGTTGCATATCTTTTGTTGTGTTTTTTGTATTGTTTAGTCTATTTAATTTTAAGCTAAAATTATTTATTATAAATTTTAAAATTCCTTTTAATGCTGTAAATTATGCCAGAAATATCCGCTACTGTGGACATTGACAACTGCATTAAATAGCTAATGGAATTCGATGAATGGTACAACACAAAAATATGAAGTCAATGCCTGGAATCAAACCACGGATCTTCCAATTGCCTATCAGACACTAGACCACACTGACAACCTCTGTGAAGTGGCACTCATTTGAGATTAAGTCATAACGGCTTCCGGATACGGTGGAATATCGATTTATCGATATCGAAATTAACAATATTGTAAACTTTTAGCAATTTAATACAAATTGTAACATCTCCCCAAGTATTTATTGTTATAATTGGTTGCAATTCTGTATCACTTCACTAATGCGAAGAGAGAATGAAGATAAAAATAAGAAAAAGTAAAAGAAGAATGAAAAGAGAAGTAGTAGTAGGAGTATTAAAAGCAGTAGAAGGAAAATAATAAAAAATGTAGAATAAGTTAGTAAAAAAAAGAAAAAAAGTAAAAGAAGAATGAAAACAGAAGAGGAAAAAGTTAAAGAAGAGGAAAAAGTTAAAGAAGAGGAAAAAGAAAAAGAACGGAAAAAGAGAATGAAAAGTATACGGAAAAGAGAATGAAGAAAAAGAAAGGGAAAATAAGAAGAAAAATAGAGATGAAAGAGAATGAGAAGCGAAAGGAAAGAAAATGAGATGGTTAAAGAGAAGAAGAAAGGGGATATTACGAAGAAAACAGAGGATTTGGGAGGACAAACAAAAGTAAATGGATAAGAAGAGAAAAGAAAAGAAAATAGCTAAGAAAAAATGGAAAAAAATAAATAAAAATATTTCGAATGTTTTTTATTGCGAATGATGCGTGGGTAATGAGTTGAATGGGTGAATTATGAGAAACAGTGGCACACCCAGAAGGGGGGCTTCAAAGGCTTAAGCCCCCCCCCACAACCCGAGGTCGTTAAAAATTTGTTGATAAGTATGTGCTCCAGGCTGATTAGTGTTGGTACATCTCATTTTTTCACACTTTTTCAAGTAGAATAATGTTATTCATAGCCAGTGGCAAAATCCCAACTTCACCCCCCCCCCTGCCAACAAACTTGTACCAGGTAGGACGGGTAAACCCGCCCCCACCCTTAACCCACAAAATTGTATCAGGTAGGGCGGGTAAACCTCCCCCCCTCCACCCACCAAACCAAAAGTCTGGGTGCGCCCCTGATGAGATACATCCGTGGCTGAATGAGATTCGAACCCAAGGCTGCAAGAAACGAAGGCAACCATAGTCTTATCTTATCACAGACAAGCACTCCAACCTACTGTGCTACCAATTGAATCAGGCAATCTCCTAGTTCAGCGGTTCCCAACCTTTTTTCTTCTGCGTACCCCTTAGACTATATTTTACAGACATAGTACCCCCAAAGTCCTAACTACTTTTTTACTTTACTATAACAATATAATAGAGGGTTTAATGCCCATTTATTGCAATATTTGAACAAGATATCGACGCCTATGAATGGGAATTCAGCTAAAGAAATAAAATAGTAGGTAACACAATAATTTCTGCTGAACACCGATTTCTTTTATTGAGGACATCGATCGTTATATGTATAGAGATGAATATTATAATTTAAATTTCAAAATGTTACTAAAATATAGCCTACATAGAAGTGTCAGAATAGAATACATTACAGACAGAATAGTCGCACAACAGAAACTGCTCACCACTAGCATAGAACTACCATTCCTTAGTCTATGCCACTAGACAATGAACATCCGCCATTATGGATTATTTTTTGCGTACCCCCAACTAGGACACTGTGTACCCCTAAGGGGTACGCGTACCCCAGGTTGGGAACCTCTGTCCTAGTTAATGAATAAATGAATACTGTATGAAATAAAATTAATTAATTATTAAAATTTATTTGAAATGAATTTGAATTTGAAAAAAATATTGAATGCTAGACTCACCCATTGAGCTGGACAGAGGTTCTCGTAGACGGTGCGTGTCTCCAAGCACTGCTTCGCTTCGTCAGCATTTAAATCCAAACATTCCCAATATTTATCACGTGACTGCCAGCACGCCTCACGCTCGCTTTTGGTTGGAAACGACATTTTCGATAATCGACTATCGAACGACCGGCCGCCGCACCCACACAAAATCAAGAAGGGACTGATTGAAGAACTCACCAATTAACTCCATTCACAGCATACACTTTTTGCAATGCAAGTACACATTTAAATAAAATGACTTCAAATAGTTTTCGGTTGAATTAGGTTTCGCTTTTAAAAACACTCAAACGAGCATTACTGCAGAAGCTTTTTACCTTTTGCCCACTTCTATTAAATGCTTTCATACATTAAAATAAGCACAGACTTTATTTCAAGATTTTTTATTTCAGAAATGATTGGAATTTTAATATTGTTAATTCTTTTCAGTGCTTCGTTTTATTTAAACTTCCAAACTAATCCACTTGCAATGGAAAATAATCAAGTTAAAATTAAAGCAGAATTTTTACATTTTGCACACTTCTATTAAATACTCTCACACATTAAAATAAGCACAGACTTTATTTCAAGGTTTTTTATTTCAGAAATGATTGGGAATTTGATATTGTTAATTCTTTTCAGTGCTTCGGTTTATTTAAACTTCAAAATTAATCCACTTCGAATGGAAAAAATTCAAGTTAAACATTTTCATTTGAAAATTTTCTGGACTAAAAAGTAAAAAAGTAACTTAAAAAGATTTTAAAATTTGTAAAAGAAGTATTTTTGGTCTCAGTTTGTTATTTCTTTACATTTGATTGTATTAATTTGAACTGGACGAAAAATTAATAAATAAGTGTGTGGTTTTTTATATTTAATAACTTCTATTTGTTCCTATTTCTATTTTTTTTCCATTCTACTTTTCAGTAGTATATTATAGTGAATAAGTTAATCCTATGGATGTATAAATGTATTATTTTTATTGATAAAACAATACTGATTTCAATGCAATATGGAATTAATGTTCATTACTATGAATTTTTTTTTTCAAGATTAAACACTTTAAAAATGTTTAACATTGCACTTTCTAGTTCAAATTTAAGATGAAATGCGTTTTTTTACTTTTCACAGAAACACTATTAAATAAACATCATTTTAAATTGTTATTTTGATTTTTTCTCCATTTTTTTAATAATTCATATTTATAGTTTTAATTAATGATAAAAATATTTTGATTACATTTTTCAAGACTTCTGCTTTTAACTTTGCACTTCCTAGTTCAAATTTAAGATGAACTGTGTTTTTACTTTTAATATAAACACTATTAAATAAACATTACTATAAAATTGTTATACTAATTTTGAATTAATATTTGTATTTTTAATTAATAATATTGAGTAATTTATATTCTATACAGTTTATAAAGATATTGGGGAGTGTTACGGTAAAAATTCGTTACGGTAATCTCAGATAATATTACTGATTGAGGAGCCACACTCTATTGTCTATTCATGATTGAAATGCACTAAGCAGCCAACACTTTTAAAACAATAATTATTAATAAACTTGGACACAGTTTAACAGTGCGGTTCAGGCAATAGACGCAAACTAACAGGTTGTAGGAATAGTTCAGTTCTACTCACCACTTAAGTAATGAACTTGGCTGGTAGATTGGACCAATCAGAGAGCAGCGTTCAGTTACGTCGGCCAATGGGAGACGAGATACACGTTTGCAGTCTGTCAATGAAAGAGACACAAGAGTGGTTAGAAGATAAAAATAAATACGGGTGTGATGCAAATATAGAAATAACAGAAGAGGTGAGAAGATGAAGAAGGAGGAGAAGAATGGAGATGAAGAAAAAGAAATGTGTTTACATTTGAAGTGAGATAACTTACAAACTATTTTTCACCGGCAAGCTATGCACTAGTGAAGAAGTTTTGGTAATTTATTAGTTTTGTTTTGGCATTGCTAGCTAGTGCATGCATGCTAGTGCCACCGCAGTTATTACATCTTTCAGCATAGCTGGGGCTTAATAAAGCAAATAGAAATGCATTAGTCATTGCAACAGGAAAGATTCATCAACTTATCAACACATTGGTATTTCAGCATTTTATACATGTGAATGATTGATTCAACACAGGTGGGAATGAAATTTTCTCATTAATCAAGACTGCGATAAGACCAGGTCTTTAACGTGAGTGCTTGCACAGTGGAGCACCAATTTCCGATGATAATCACCATCGTAAAATCAAACACATGCTGTGGAATGGGGCATGACACATTTGAGCAACGTAGATACAAACATTATCATCATCGAGTAATGGATGATCAACTATGCAAAAATTCTAATGAGTAAGTGCCCCTTCACATTAAATTCTATTTATACAGAGATTTTTAAGTATGGAAACGGCTTTATAAACTGAGACGTTCTTGGCGAAAGAAGTTTATGCGGATCTACATAGTTTCAAAATCCAACTTTTTGCTGGTTTTGAAATTTTTGTTCGCCATCTTGGATACGCCATATTGGATTCAACTTTATTTTTTCAAATGGGATAGTGGTCATATGACACACCATTTCAGTGTGAAATTTCAAGAAAAAAACAATGGCGTCGACCGTTTTTCAATAGATGCCTTTGTTTTCGATTTATAAGCATTTAAATTTCCAATTTTGGGAAAATTGTGTTAGCAATCAAAAAGGTAGAACGCACTGCAAAAGACTTCTCTGCTGTAAAATCACTCCCCGGTGGTTCGGAACCCACCTAAAATTGTAGGTCAAACTCATCAATCACCATTATCCTATTCATAATCTAATTGGGCTTCATCCTCCGAAAAAAATAAATTAAGTCTGGCTGGTTATTGTTTGAAGAGTACCTGCTGAGAATTTGAAAGGAGCATAAGAATAAACCGATTCAATGGACCATCAGAGTACTCAACATAAAAACGAAAATGTTATAAAATGGCGAATAATTGAGAAGTAATTTATTGATAAATTACCAAACTAACCTGAATACTGTCGATCTATTTTTATCATAATTATTTTAATTCTTGACTCCCAAAGTGCAATAGGGATTTAACTTGGACTAAGAGGAAGGTACCACGTTTCAAGAGACTAGCAACGAAAGATAATGATTCCTTAGGAAAGATATTGTTTGGACGGACGGGCAGACATTAGCATTATTTCAGTAAAGCCTTGTAGGGTTCTTAAAAGCAATAGAATAGAAATTCTATTAATAGAATAGCAATATTTCTTAATAGAATAGCAATATTTCTTAATAGAATAGCAATATTTTGGTCCAAATTTCTATTCTGTAGATAATATACCAACAAAATTATAGATTAAAAGATTTTTGGATAATAAGCCAAAAATTTCAATACTAGCACTTGAGTTAATAGAATGGAAATTCTAATTCAAGTACGAAAAAAATGCTGGGGTATTATTAAGATTTTAGGTTGTATTGTGGATTTGCTATTTCAAATAAAGAAGACCAGAGAGAAAAAAGAATAAAATAATGAGTTTTGGCACAAGATCCAGACAAATCTTATAAATCACGCAGCCTATGTCTGTTTGGACTTTTAGTGAATGTAAATTACATAAGGCGGCCATACCATTGACCATGACACTGAATGAGTTTCAAAAGAGCTAAGAATTCGGATTGAACACACAAAAATTCTTCATATGCCAGAGAATTGGACATTACAATTACATATTGTCAGGGAACAATTTTGCGGTAATCCCACCCCCCAAGAGAGTGATCATAATTGGCATTTCAAAAATAAATTTTGAAAAACTAGCGCCATAGTAGACAGCAACGCTGTGCTATGCGTGACGTCACTTGGGCACGAGATTCAAAAATTAATGGCATCAGAAAAAAATATTTTAATTATTTTAAATACCTGGCTCAGGCTATCACCACATATCTTTTCACAATTTGAGACTCCTGTTCTTTAATTTGAAACTCAATAAGAGTTATAAAAGTTGCATAATAATTAATCATAAATTGGCATATTCATCCAGGCTTTAACCTATCACTGAATTGGTCATGATCAAATAAATAAAAGTATGATAGTAAAGTCAGTATTATTACATAATTCTAATAGTATACTGTAGTTCATAAAAAGATTGTACTCACTTGGAATTCATATCAACGAATCTTATTTGTTGTGAAATGTAAACACTTTCACTTCGTAGGTTAGTCTTGACATGTTAGTTAGACATGAGTTTGAGATTTGACACCATTTGCATTTAATTTATGAACTGATATTTTTTCACTTCACTATTATTGTTAAAATGCAATTTGAAACACTTTTCGAGCACTTTAATATTATAAATAAATTTTTAAGCCTCAAATGTCAACGTGGTCATCTTATCAGTTCTTATCATCTCCAAACCGGCAAAATTTAGACATTAATTTTAAATAAAGTAGAAATGTGAAAGAATCGCTCAAATTCTGTGATAACCTACTGATGAGTTTATTTCATCGTTTATTTTGTTTTTATTCCAAAACTCATCATCATATAGGTCATAAGTCAAAGGTGACTCAATCTAATTATTTTCTGTCTCCCTCTTTCCTAATTTACTTCCTGAATTTTTTGGGGAAGTTTTTCCGTTACTGGACTTGCTACCTGAACCTGGAGCCGAGAGGATCTGCTGGGAAACTACTCTATAAAGTCGCGGTCCATTTTAATTAAAATTTATTGAAAAATAAAGTCTTAAAGTTCCTATTATTTATATTAAATTTTCGTTGGATGTCTTATTTGAATTTTTGTGAACTTGAACAACGGTGAACACCCTATTCAAAAAGGAGGGCGACTAGCCAGAGTGCAAACCACTGAGGAGTTCCTGTACCGTGAGTTATTCTGAAATTATTTAGTATGGCCATACTCTTGTGTTTAAGTGCGCCGAAATAATATAGTGTTAATTCACCACAAACCAACGCTGAAGGTACAATCTCCAATTATTGTAAAGGGCTATTCCAACACGGGACCCAATCATACCCTCCACGTGGGGATTTAAAAATTATGAACTAATAAATCTAACTGAAAAAAGATTATTTAAAAAAAACTTTATTCAAAAAGAAAATATTCAAATCGCCAGTCTCTGTAGAAAAAATGATCCTTTTGATATAATTTGTTTCTAATAAACCTGCACAGATCTAATTCAGTACTTGTGTTTTCAATTTGGGTCACCTTGCTCGGTAAAAGTTACACTTGTATAGTTTTAAGCAGGACAAAACGGCAGGGATTGGCGAAAATCGTCCTGGACTTCTACAAATTTCAGTAACACGGCACTGCAAATTTTGGGGAGGTTCAGGGCATTTTTGTCCCCCCTTTTTGTGGATTTGGAGGAGCCAAGCTGTTGCATGCGCGCAGCCAAAAAAGACCTAACTTCCGGAGCAATTAGATGTATTTTTCCATTTTCAGAAAAAATTACTACATCACATCCTCCGCCATAAAAAGGGAATATGACAATATTTAACAATATTAATAATAATTGAAATTAATCAGAAGCTGATTAGACAGCTAGATATGAGAAAAACGTTCATAAATATGAACATAGGTCTGGAAACACCTCGTTACAGAAATAAAGCTGACAAGAGTTGACAGTATCCCAAAAAATTAACTCATTTTGAAATATCAAAGCCCTCCATTTAGGTGCTATATTGGAGCTGTTAAATATGTTACAAGTCAATCAATTTACTCATTTTGAAATATCTAGGTAAATAAATACATAAACATCTTGTATCCATTTAAAACTTAATCTAAACAAATGCATCTGCATGTAAATAAATAAATAAGACAAGACTAAAACTTCCAAAGATTATAATTTTATAAACATTTTTTGGGTGGAAATTAACCTACTCTGCTGTGGCATGCCATGCCCTAGAGCAGGTTTGCAAATTAAATTTTTCGGGATTCAGTGTTTTAATATTGGGTTAATGAGCTCACATATTGTTTGAAATAATGGTTTCTAAGGTTTGTCTTCCTGTGTTTATTATCCAGTGTTGTACTTCGGTTTGGAATTACTTGCTGTGTGGTATTTGCTTTATGTTTCTTGAAAGTAGTTTGTAAAGTTTTGGAAGTAAGTGTCTCTGGTATAAATCCTTCTTAGGCTTATTCAAATTTGCAATAAGAAGGTGCCTTTTTCTTGTGTTGTGACTATCGTTCCTATGCTGAGAATGCGCTGTTTTTGCGTACTCTGTAGATTATTTCTTTAGAATATAACTGTCTTGCATTCATCACACTGAATTCGCTGAAAAGTTGATCTGATGGATAACGCAGTGGATTTTACTCAATTTTAGGTGTTATACTGGAGATAAAAGTGTCTAAAACATGTTACAAGTCAGATAAAGCAATAATTAATGAGATATTTTACAAAATACGCAAAAATACGAGTAGTATTGAAAACTCGTTTCCAGAATTATTGTGGTACGGTAAAATTTTGCCATATGAACTTTCAATTCTAAAAAAGAAATTGTTGAACTACACAGAAAAAATAACTCACTCTAAGTTCATAAAATAAGGTTTTATTGGCTGAAACACGCCGATTTTGGATGGTTACTTTCAACGTCTTGTGTTTTGATCCAATAAAACACTGGTTTTTGAATTTTTTAATACATATATTGGATGAATGGAGGACACAATATTTCATTTTCAGAATTCAGTTCTCTAAAAGTTTATTTTAAAAAAATGGTTTATTGACAAATATCCACGTTAATTCACTTTAATCTTTAAAAAACCCTGTTTTAATGTTATTTTTGTGTATTTTGTTAAGTATCTTAATATACGGTAGTTACAGGCGTTCAACAACATTTTTTATCCGATTTCTCAGCTCCTTTCACATGAGAACTATTCAGTATAAGACCCAAATAGAGGACATGGCGATTTCAAGAGGAATAATTTCCAACTTTATTCATTTTCATTTCTGTAACGAAGTGTTTCCGGATCTATGTTTATGTGAACTGTTTATTATTCTGATGAGAGGATTAAGTTGGAGAAGTTTGGCAGATTCCTCCTAAAAGAACCTGAATAGGATCCACATGCAATGATTTTTATCAAAGATTTAAAATTTTTTATGGTTATTGTAATACTATTAAAAAAAATCGTAACTACACGAGATTATGCACTACACTATTGAAATTGGTTCGATCCCCGTTCTGACCGAAAGATTTTAAGTTTTAAAATTATGAAAAACTATCTATTAAAGAGGAATAAATGTATTGGTTAAATTTTTTACACAACATACTGTAAGATTTTTTCTCGCTGATGAAGCCCACCATGTGTGTGAGGCTTGAGCGTGGTTAAAGAGATGAATGATAATATAATAATGTTATAAATTAAAATAAAATGTCGATCACTTTTACTACCTGTGACGTCACAACAAATAGTAACTCATGGGAATAATCATTATCATTTCTCAATTTTTATTTTGTTTTTTATCGCGTTGTTGTTGAACATCGGGTTATTTCTACTTTTTGAGTCAAAAATAATTTAAAATTATTGTCAATGCAAAGAGCTGAGACTATTTTTTTAGTTTTAAAACTTCTAAACTGCTTTTATAATCCAGTTAAATATTCCTGTGTTATGCTTTTACACAAAATTTAATTTTATACATTTTACTTGAATGGAAGAAGCTTTTTTGATGATTGTAATGAGACTTGTCAAGCGACGTTATTGAGGGTTTGCTTGTGATTGTTATATTCCTCAAATAATTTTCTTTTTTTCTATATTTATTGTATAATCTCATTTTCTATTATTTTGAACTTTATTTTACGACTTTTGTATTTTTATTATAAACCGGCAACTGCTTTGAAACTGTGTAAAGCTTAGGATTTTGGGTTTGGATTTTTAATTTTAGGATCGTTAAAGGTGTATATTGGGAATGAATGAATTGAATGATCATGAACTGAAATCTACCAACTTGAATACTTGACTATGGTATTTGATAATGAATTTTTATCTCGGATTAAATTTAACGTGTTGTAGTGGACGTGATTGCTGACTCAGACTATCCTTGCTAAATAAGTAGTCAAAAAGTAAATATCGATTTGTAGACCAAAACGTTGGTTAGTTGTTAGGTTAGCTCATAGCTATGTAAAATTCTTGTAACTTTCATTGGATCCTAGAAAAGCTCAGTGAATTGTGATTTTGAGGTTTAACTTAGGTGAAAAATCTTTGTAAGTTGGAGCAGAAGCCCAGCAACCTTCGAATAATACTGCAATACCTCATTATCAAGAAGATTATCAGTTTCTGGTTTAGCTGGATAGTTCATTTGCAAAATACAAGCTAACTGTGTTTGCCTGATACGCACTACACTTAAACTTACTAGCTTCAAAGTTACTTGGCATAACCTAAACACTATAAATTACGACCTACTGCAAAATGTTTTAAAATTTGTACTTGAATTCGATAGTTTATTATGAAACCCCAGGTCTGGGATAACGAAGCCGACAATGTCTAGTAGTACTTACTTGATACTTGAAGCGGATATCGAACTGTATCCGCGAAATTAATTAAACAAATAGATTCATATAAAAAATAGCGGAATGATGCAAAGTAGTAAAGGGTGTGAACATGCATCTTAGGAGAAAACGTGGAAAGAATCTTACCTCTTAACGTTGCTATTGAACAATCTACAACTTTCTCAAATTAATCTTTTCCTGTACAATATTATGCTTGTTGTCATATTTCCAACTTTTACCTTTACTCTAGAGCTTGACATGGAGAAATAAATGTTATTGAATAAGCATTGATGGAAAATTAGCGACTACTACTGATCCAACTGATGATAATGAGATAATCTTCGTTACAAATTTTAGGTTAGCATTTCAATATTGCAAAGCTGTTCACCGAAGTTCACAGATCCCACTGCTTTTATGATTTCAGCGTCAAAGTATTGTGAAAATTCTCAATATTTCAATGCTTTAAATCAATACTGAGAATTATGAATAAAATAATTGTGATACTCTATATTTTGAAGTTTTTTATATTGATTCATAATTCTTATAATTAGGACATTCAAGCAAGATTCGATAGTCGATAACATAATCCGTCGTCGTCTTGTCATTCCTGCGAAAGACCGGTAATTTCAAATAATATTTTACACGTCTATTTTGCAGGACAAGCTCATTTCCACTCCAAAATTAAGTTGAGTTTTCTAATTTTGTTTGAAAGGTTTCCTGTTTTAAAAATAAAGATATTAAATTTCCAATGCAAAATTTAAATGTTATATTCAACCATTACCAAATTCCATTATGCATTACAAAAACAAATATAAAATATACAGAACATCATTTCAAACAATAAAAAAAGAACTTTAATAATTCTTAGTACCGTACTTTAATAGAACTTTAATAAATAGCTTTAGTATAGCAGGACAAAAAATGGTAACAATAATTATTATAAACCTACTAGTCTAACAACCCTGGAATCCAATAACCGCAGTTCCATTGGGTTAATATAGTAACTCCAGTTAACTCAATAATTAATTTATTATGTATGTCTTATGTTTATTATAAAAATAAGAAATAAATTGAGCAGGTTCAGACTGGTAAACTTGATAAGTTTCAACTATCATTGTTCATACTTGAATAAAAATCAGAAAAATGTCCACCTACATAGTGCTTTCAACCTAATGACCTCATCCGGTAGAATTGATGAGTTGTGATTAAGATGTTGTTCATAAGATGAACTTAAATGTGCTAGGAGTGAGAGCCATATTTTGATAACTCCTCTACTTCAAACTTATAATCTCAGTCATGGTTATATCTGATGTTGAAGTCAATTAATAATTAATTACAAGTTAGTTCGAAGTTACTGACAATTGAATAAACTGACAAATTTACTTAAACAGAATTTATTAATTTCGAATTCCCTTAATTGCTATTAGTTTATACTGAAGACTTCCGCAATGGCGGATATTGACAACAGTATTTAATAGCTGATGTCAATATCCGCCATTGCGGAAGTCTTCAGTATAAACTAATAGCAATTAAGGGAATTCGAAATTAATAAATTCTGTTTAATAATTAATGCTATGGTGGTAGTGCAGTCAGGGCAAAAGTTTAGCAAGCCTCTTATAAGAGCACTCTCTTATTCTATCTCGTATTAAGCCAAATTATTGCTATGCTAATCCTGTCAAAAGGAAACGTATTTGAAAAAAGCTTTGTTGGCTTGGAATTCACTGTCCAGTTCTGATAGTTCTTCATTCTATTCAGAATACTATGGCCAAATAGAGAGAAATTCACTGAACGGATGTATATTGTAATATTATTGAGTGTATAATGTAATTTATAATTCATTTATTTGTAGCCAATATACAATATTAGTAATGGAGGCTAAGTAATGATCTAAGTCATAATCAAAGAAATATTTTATAATATTCACTAATAACAATTATTATTTTAAATATTTCTTAACAATGTCAATATAAAATATGAACAATCTAATATTAAAACTGACACTGTATTTCACTTTTAAATAATGTTTTACTCACATATATTGGAGATGCTTGAGGAATGCATATCACTTCTGAAAAGAAGCTTCGTCAGCCTGCCGCCAGGGGTCATGCTTTGTTTAGGTTAGGATGAGCAGCCATTATGTAGTTAAAAATTGCGTTTGATTTGAATTGTATTTGGTCATTGAGTATGTTGGTTCTATCTTGTTTATGGTGTTCCGATCTATAATCCCGATCGATGCTCTCGTTTTTGAGGAGAAGGCCGCGTAAAATGCCTTTGGGCCGTGACAGACAGACAGAAAGTGAGATTAGACTATTTTCGGCTTATTTGATGTATAAAACGTAAAAATAACCAAAAAATATATAATTCTGATAAATGTACAGACAAAACTCTAATTTTATTTATATAGATTTATATAAATGTATAATGTCTCAAAATTTTAAAGAGAAACATTTCAGGCTGTTGCAAATAAAACATTAAAATTAAATGTTACTAGGTAACAACTCATCAACAGAGTAAAAAGCCTTCTCTTTGAATCATTTCGTAATTGTGTCCTTGGAATGTTTCCTTGTCATGTACAGCTACCGGCAGCTTATTGAATAATTTTATCCCAGTATACAAATACATATTTTGAGTTTTGTAGAGTCTTACCTGCTCTGCATGACCTGGTATTGTGTTCATGAAAGCTGCTTCTTAATCTCAATGTACTAGTATTTTCTTTAATAAATGTTAAGACATGTAGCATAAAGATGCAAGGCAGAGTCAATAAGCCATTTTCACTAAAAAATGGCTTACATGTGGCTTACATAAATGGCTTACTCTTTTGCCCAGATTGAAAACTGTGCGCAAAGCTCGTTTTTTGACTTAAAAAAAAACGTCATTGGCGCCATTCGAATTGCCCCATAGCAGTGCCATATTGCAGGTGAGAGTGGAACAGAGTAAAATATGCCATTAAAGTTAAACTCAAGCTAGAACATGATTCCAGTTTCTTCAAAAAAATATCACTCTGGAAAGACGACTGCAAAGAGTCTCAGTATGGGTACTCCAAGTGAGTTTGGAGTCCAGATTTATTCCTCATAGCTTCACTGATTTCTTTTCACAATTTGTGTTCAAACTAAATACAATAGATTATTAGTAGATTTAGTATGTATTTTATAGTGTAGATATGTAGAAAATACCAATATAGGGAAATAAGAGCTGCAAAGAATAATAGTACATAGAAGAAATTAATGTTAAAGAAGCTGATTGACTCCTCAACTTTAATCATTAACTTGACTCCTCAAAAGAAGTAGAATCCTCCTGACGCAGCATTTAATCTATTTTGCAGCAAACCCTGTTTCCTGCTATTGTAGCGAAAGTTATTTTATAAAAAATTGTACACTTTGTAAATAATCCCAAATCATATAAATGTTACATAATGTATAGCATTTTTTGATATGCTACATGAAGCTTTCATTTGCTTCATCAAGCAAAAATGATCATATAATTTTTTTAGATTACGTCTTGAAGACTCCAGTATAATACAAGTCAGATCAATAATTATATACTGCGGCGATCGGTTTTTTAACACCGTCGTCGTCAGCCACTGTATCCTAAGGCCAGGGACACACGGGCTGGCGGAACCGCCGGCCGGTTTCGTGGCCGGCTTCCGGTGAAGTAGAAGTACACAGGAAGGCATGGGGAAGGACACACTGCGGCACAGCCGGGTATTCTCTACTTCGCCGGCCGGCAGGTAGCAGGGCATTGTTCAAATAGAGATGAACACACGTCCGGGCAAACAGCCGGACCTGCCCACTCCATCAGTCGTAGTTCAATCATCAAGTGCAGTGGTTGTTTTATTCCTCTTTTCGCAGTGTCTGAGTGGCTGATTTTGTTTTTATTATTATCAGTCAGTTTGTGTTCTATTTTGTGTTCTCTCTATTGAAAGCAATACTAATAGCAAACTAAGGAATATTTTAGTGGGAATTGTGGGAGAATACATTGTTCCTATTGTTATAAATAACATAGTAGCAAAAAATGCACTTCTTAAACTATTAATTTTTTAGTATCAATGCTACTTCATTTGTTTTAGGGAACCTTGTAGTGAGGAGATGGGCTAATACAAGAGACAGTTATATGAAATGGAAAAACAGGGAAAAGAAAGCTAAAAAATCTGGTGCTGGTCAATTTTTTCGATGTTGACAGTAAAATTTCTAACACACGACTGATTCTCCAAGTCCATTGCACTCAATTTATTGTCGCCGGCCGGCAGTTTCAGTGTGTTCTGGTATTCCAACTGTCGCCGGCTCCGGCGGAACCGCCGGCCGGTGGTTCGCCGGCTCGTGTGTCCCTGGCCTAAGGACAAGGCATAGCCAACCCCAACCAGGAAGGTTTCTGAGATGAATGACTGTGAAGATCCCCAAAATAAATAAACGACTCAGTAAATCAAGAATGAAAATATAAATTTATATTGAAAAATAATAAAAATACATCAAAATTTTAAAGATACAACAATGCAATATTAGTCAAAAGTAGACATGGAAAAATATTAAGTTAAATTATAAAATCGCAGAATTATTAATCAAATACAAATGGTAAAATATTAAATTAGAATTATAGAATCATAATAAAAGTGCCGAAATATCAATTTAAATCTCTTTCTACATTTTAAATTTAAATATTATGGTGTGAGGTAATTTGGAATAGTCTTAACAACCTGGATTTTAATTAAATGAGATTAAATTTCTATCATGAAATAGTTTTTTAGTAATTAATATAATTATAAAAATGTTGAAACTTCCCTTGTTTTCTCAGCTCTACAAGTCCGAATAAGCTACTCGCCTTCATTTACTAACTTTCATTCTTGACACTCGCGACTTTATTAGGAAGTTTTCTTACAAATAATGAACATCTTTTGTGTTCTTGTCCAAAAAATATATTTATTACATTTCAAAAAAAAGAACCAACTATTCTTTAAACCAAAAATTTCAGGAACTTGTTAAAAAGCTTAATTTTCACATAAGCTCAAATGAAAGAAGGAGGCTAGTACCCGTCCATCCGGCAACGCCCTGTTTTTCCATGACCTTCAAACCATGCAACTGTTGATTTCAAATTTCCGAAAATTTAAATTATTCCAAATTGCTTCTTTGAACTTCTAATTATTATTATTTCAAACATATAATTATTTAATATTATTTTCCTTACAATTCCATATTCTTTAACAATTTTTAGCCCTCTCTTTATCGATTTATATTTTGATATATTGATATATCACTCTTTATGCTTGGGCGGTCAATTCAAATCTTATTCTGCATGTAAGATTATATCATTACAATACATACAATATTACCAATCTTTACACTAGTCACCATACTTACAATATCAATTATAGTTGAGGTGAGGCTTAATTTTGTTCTGAAAGGAAATCTTGTACACTATAAAAATCTTTATCAACTAAATATTTTTTCAATTGTTTTTCAAATAATATTTGTATATTTCCAATACGGTACTCTTTTAAAACTGCGGTGGCTTGTTGTAGAATTTCCTACTAATATAACTAGGCTTTTGTTCAAATAAGCTACTATATTGGGACCAACCAAGTAATATTCTGTGATGTTTTCCATGACGAAATGCTTGATGAACAATCTAATATCAAAACTGACACTGTATTTCAATTTAATATATTGTCTTTCCTTACTTATATTGGAGATAAGGGAGGGATGCATTTCACTTCTAAAAAGAAGCTTCATCAGAAATATTCTTCTTTGCTTTGTGAATTATGATCATGTAAAGTAGCTTCTGATAAATATAGCTTGAAGCTTTTATTATACTTTTTATATTATGTTTTTTTTTTAATTAAAGAAATTCAATTCAATAAAATTCATAATTTTTGCTACATTGTAACATTGTTGGATATAGAAGAAATTGAATAGCAGAGTTTGCTAAATGTAATGCAAATGTGGCTTTAGTTACGAATTTTATGTACCATACCATATGAGTGAATACATTTGTTTGAGCTAAATTGGCAACATTCTTTTTGTATTAATTTATTGTTAGGAAACGCAGGAAAGAGGATAACGTCCTTCAACTCTGTATTATCTCAACATATTTCTTCCGGTTACAATTGTAATGTTGAAATAATGTGTGCTAGCAATTCATACTTATAATAAACTTTAAGATGTATTCATCTTCTCTTCAATTACAGTTTGCTTACTACCCATAATTATTCAGCATAATTAATAGAAAGACCTTTCAATCACAAATGAGCTGATAACAAATGGAGGACTATAATCAATCTACTGTCAATAATTCTCCTAAACAATCATCTCTAACGAACCTTTTTTAGTAAAGTGGCTCAAAACCGGGAAGGGAAACTAGTTTCAAATGATAAATTCATATCTTCAATTGTATTAAAAGACGTTAATCGATCAAAAAATCAGGATAGCATTAGTGGAAGGAACTCTTGTAGCAATCTGATAGGCTCTCAAGATTCTAAGAGATTAAGTAAATCTACTTCAATATGCAAAAGCAACGATAAAGTAATAAGGGATGATAGGGAAGTACCGGTACTCACTGTGTTCCATCAGAATATTCAATACATTCGTAACAAAATAGATAGAATCGAAGTATTTTTTTAAGAAGAGGCTCCTAATATAGCTATTTTCACAGAGCATGGTTTAAAAGAAGATGAATTGTCACAACTTAATATTCCAAACTATTCATTGAAAACGTCGTATTGCAGGCCATCTCATCGAAGTGGGGGATGTAGCTATCTTCACTAAAAATGCTAAGAATATGTAGAGAAATTTGCTGTGGAAATGGATTTAGAAGTTTCTGGGTTAAGAGTAAAAATCGACAATAATTTCGAAGTAGCGGTGTTAGGTATTTATAGGTCACCAAATGGGGAATTGAACAATTTTTGTGAACTAATCAATAGGATTTTAGAGATTACTACTACTCGTTTTACACAGGGGTGCCCACCCCCCTAAGCCTCATGACGCACCCCCCCCTAAATTTAGCACCAAACCCCCCCCCCCCCATAAATTAGGCCCCCCCAAAAAATGCAAAAAAAGCCCCCCGTATTCTTTCTAAAACTAAAAGAAGATTTTTATAACTATTGAAAAAATTCAAACCCAGTCGATAATATACAAAATGTATGTATATTTCTTGAGATTCTTTACATAGGTAACATTTTTTTGTAAAGGTAAAAAAGAAATATCAATGAAATGAATATATGAACTTCTGCTCAATAAACTTAATTGCAAAATAGCTAAATAAGAATTTGAACCTAAATGGTTTTTAAACAATAAAATATTATTACAAATACACAATGTTCAATAAAAATGAAATACCTATAAGTTTATGTTCGGTGTACCAATTAGATTAAGGTTAAATAATTCTACAAAGTTGTTCCTTTAAAGGAAGTGAAAACAATGAGTTAATAACTTCATTTGTAAAACACAAAAATTCAAAATACTAAGTCATTTATTGGACAGTAGTTAAACAACAGGTTATTTACTTAGTGTAGTATCTTGGGAGAATTTATGTATGGATGAAGTACGTAAAAGGCACACATTTCATGTATAGTTATTTACAACACACAATCGAAAGAAGTGTCTTTCAAAAACAAAATAAAGACATAGTTATGAAAAATTACTGAATTTTAGTATTTAGTAAGTTTTTCAAAAGCAGTTCTTACTTATTAGTAAGTAGTTATCGTAAAATACATGAAAAACATCAACAGTTTGAAGACAAACATTTTAAATTTGTAGACTGTGACCATCTACAAGTTAGCTAGGCACCTTCTAAGTTTTTTTTTTTTTTTTTTTTTTTTTTGAGGATGAAGCCCACATGGGTCTGAGACCTGTGCGTGGGTAATGAGTTGGATGATGGTGATTGATGAGTTGGACCTACAGTTTTAGGTGGGTTCCGAACCACCGGGAAGTGATTTTCAGCAGAGAACATTGTCTTTTTTGCTGGCCAATCTAATCGGTCACCGTTACAAACAGGACCTACGAGAACGCAGCTTATCTATCTGATTGAACAGATACCTGCTACGGCTCGCGGCTATCACTTCCCTCTAAAATCTATTGTTAAATCTATCTCTCTAAACCCCACATAGAAGTTTTTGGGATGAGGAAACAGAAAACCTTTCAATTATTTCTTCGTTAGAAATAGACTCAAGTACATCTGCACAAGTTCCTGCACAAATCCTAAACATTATTATTTTAGCTAATTCATATTCAATTGTATAATAATAATAATAATAATTATAAATATATTTTCATTAATTGACATTCTATCTGGTGACTTCTTAGTATATTTTTTAATGTTGTCACGTTAAACACGGTTTCAATCAACTTTACGACCCCCCCCAAAACGTTTTTTGGAACCCCCCCCCCAAGAATTTCAATGACGCCGTCTGCGTCATAGCCCCCCACCTGTGGGCACCCCTGTTATTAATATACGGTAAGCCAAAAGTGAAAAAAGCGGTATAGATCATTATTATATTATTATACCAAACAACAAAATTACTTTATTGGAATAAGATATTAACTTGAAAAAATAGTAATAAGAAACAAAATTGTGACAAAATTCAAACTCTTCAGATAGATTTTTTAATAAATGCCCCTTCCCCCTCATAAGCTGGACTAAAATGACGCCCTTGCTTAGACCTAGTTTTTTGATATGAAGGTTTTTGCGTTTTATTCCCATGATTTTTTTTGGAGGATGAAGCCCACATAGGACTGAGACCTGTGCGTGGGTAGTGAATTGGATGATGGTGATTGCTGAGTTGGACTTACAGTTTTAGGTGGTTTCCGAACCACCGGGAAGTGATTATACAGCAGAGAACAGAGTCTCTTTTGCTGGCCAATCGGTCACCCTTACAAAGAGTGCCCAGGAGTTTCGTAGCTTATCTCTGATTGAACAGATACCTGAAAATGGAAAGCAGAAATCCAAATCACGCACTATTTCCACATCAAATTCTACTCTAAAGAATTTTCACATCATTACAAGAATTTAAAGTTACTATTCTTTAGACGTCCTATATGTTCTGCTGCTCGCATGAATACTAGCTCAAAATATTAAGTTTAATTCAATTTTTTCACATAATTTAAAATAAATTAAATTACACAACAATCTAAATAAGAACTGCGAATGATAGGATGATAAAATAATAGATGCCTACATGAGAAAATAAAAAAATTAAAATTAACAACACCTATTACTTGGCCCCAAAAGGGAATTGAGAACAGAAAGGAAGAATAGTAAAAATTCATGAAAAGCGGTAGTGAGAGACCACCAAGATTAGTAGCAGATAGATCTGTCTACTAACTTTGGGTGTCCCTAACTTCGCCAATCGCCAGAGCCTTGTCGGCCGCAGTCACTGTGGTATCCCACCGTCAGGGGACATCTCAACACTGCCTCCAGTCAAGAGATGAACCAAACCGAGGGCACCCAGGACGTACGTTTCCCAGCCCACACGAGGTGTGGCATCAACACCATTCGAGGACGTAAGGTTGACTTGCCCCCCTTCCGGGAGGGGCCTTGTGGGCCACGCGAGGTGGATACTGCTCCTAACTACAACCCATTAACGGAGGGAAGTAGTGTTGGAGTTGAGAGGCAATCCCTGGGGTACCTCCAGAGATCACCTCTGTCCTGCCAACCAAACAGTATCCCCTGACCACATTTTCTATTAATAAATAATAATTGTTTTAAAAAGAATATATTTTAATATAAATCTCATTTGCTGGGTTTTCTGCAGTACTCCTCTGATACAACAAATAGACATCAAAAGCTATTCTACAAACTGACACCGTAGCAACACAATAGAACCAGTACCGCAAACAATACCCCCCTCCAGCAAACAATACCCCCCTCCCTAAACACCAAAAAGAGAACATCATCAAAATACACCAGAAGAGCAGAACTTCAGATGTAATTCAAGATGGACAAAAAGAGCCTCTCAAAATTCTCCATCGGTTTGTACAGCAGAGAACCCAGTATAAGATTTTATAAATGAAATTCATACAAAAGAGAAAATAATTTTGAATAAATCATAACATTTAAAAAACAATGTTTCCTATCTATATAACAATAAAATATTATTAAAAGTGGAAATTAAATTAAATGTTGATCATTCAATACTAAGAAAGATGGAGAAGCCCGTGGCCTAGACCTCCCACCTTTCTCGCTTCTTCCTTCTTCTGCCCTTTTCATCCTGTATTTTTATTTATTATTATTTGAATTTTTTAAAGATTAAGCCTTGAAAACTCCACACATGGAGTACAAGACAAGTCAATACCAACAGTATTCTCACATTACATTAGTCACCATCGATAAAATTACAGCAGTTGAAACTTGAAATTATACTTAAATTATAAATCATTATCAACTAGATATATCTTCAATTGTTTGAAGTGGGAGCTGACATTTTTTAACAATGATTGATACAAAGTGTCTGGTAAAATCAATGACAGGAAATACACAATAAAACAAATAAACGAAGTAACAGAGAACTGCATGCCCTACCTAGTAGTGGATTGTACAAACTGTGTTTCAAAATCATGCCTTGAAGTATTAAGACTAGTCAATACAAACAGTATTCACAAATTACAATAGCCACAATCGATAAAATTACAAAAGTTGAGACTTGAAATAATCTGAAAAGGTCACTTGTACTCTATAGAAACTTTATCAACTATATATATTTTCATTGTTTGAATTTAAATAGAAAATGATTTTTTGCTATTATTAATACATAACGTTTTTTAAATCAATGCCATGAAAAACACAATATAACAAAGAATTGTAACAACATAAATGCATGCCCAATTACAAGTACAATATAAAAAGTTGCTAAAAAATATTTTTTTAATTCCCGACATACTTAGAAAAACGTTCCGGTATAACCCTGAAATCTGCGTTCCAGAATTTGTGCATAATTCCTTCCCCACCAGTAGAAAAGCAAAAAACAATTATTATTTCAACATTAAACAAAAATTATTGCATTTCAATTCTGATTAAAAGGTTTATAATACCAACGAACTACTGAAACTGTGTATTGGTAGCCTAATCATGTTTACAGAAATTTTCATCAAATTTCCTGCATCAATATGAAAACAATATAATCTTTTGAAGAATATTATTCTATCATTTTCAACAATAATATTTTTTCAAGTAACTGTCCAGCTAGCAGTTTGTCTGGATCATCAAATACTCAAACAAAAATTCTGTTCAGGTAAGCTACCGGTACTACTATATATCTTATCAGTTTTAGTTTTGGAGTTTCCATCCTCTTTGATAGCAATTAGATGAACACTTCTGCTGGCAAACTAGCCTAGAAAACAATCAGAGATAAAAGAAATTTTCAAAGCATAAAGTTCACTAAATAGTTTTAAAACAACATAATTTAATTTTTAATTCAAATAATCAAGAATAGTTTAGAATTGGATAGCATTTAAAAAAGCTAAGTCGGATTGACTGGATTTATTATCTGATTTATTGATGGAGATTCAGAATCATCACTCATGGAAACATTCAATTATTACTGCGTTGAGATATCTGGACAAATCTCAAAATGCAATGCTTGAAACTCAGCACTGGATTAGATATTTGAATTGCTCTGAAACCGAATCTGTTAAGCTATGAAGGCTATTGTGATTTCTTCAGTTATTTAGAATAGATTCTACAAGAAAAGAAAAACAGTTAATTACCTAGTAGATGAAGCTTAAAAAAAGACTGTAGCACGAATGGAGTTGAATCTGTTTGAGAAGAATACCCGAGAAGAAGTGGTGATGACAACAACACAGTGTGGCTGAAACAGACTTGAGCAAGAGTGATTAAATGGGGAAAATTCCTTATTTAACAATAGATAGTATCACATATTTGCACTCCTACCATCTGCAGGCAAGCGCCAATAATCTATCAATAAATAGTATCAAATTTTTTGCACCCCTACATCTGTAGGCAAGCGCCAGTAATCTATCAATAAATAGTATCACATATTTTCATTTCCTAGCAAGTATAGGACAGCACCCTTAAACTTCCCTTGAATTATTGCTTCCATGCTTGAATGTACCCAAGTGAACTCTATTCTCAGTGTGGTAGAGCTTATGACATTTTCACTGCCAAAGCATTGCCAGAGAGAATGGCATAAACTCTAAGCACAAAGCCAGTAGCTGAAGCTAAAGTGAGAGCCACTTCCCCAAATTTTGAATAATCAATGTCTAATCTAATTTCTTATCACATTCACCGTACATGAATAGGCAAGCGCCAATAATTTATCAATAAATAGTATCAAATATTTTTGCACCCCTATGTCTGTAGGCAAGCGCCAATAATCTATCAATAAATAGTATCAAATATTTTTGCACTCCTACATCTGTAGGCAAGCGCCAATAATCTATCAATAAATAGTATAATATATTTGCACTCCTACATCTGTAGGCAATCGCCAATAATCTATCAATAAATAGTATCAAATACTTTTGCACTCCTACATCTGTAGGCAAGCGCCAATAGTCTATCAATAAATAGTATCAAATATCTTTGCACTCCTATGTCTGTAGGCAAGCGCCAATAATATTTCAATAAATAGTATCAAATATTTTTGCACTCCTACATCTGTAGGCAAGCGCCAATAATCTATCAATAAATAGTATCAAATACTTTTGCACTCCTACATCTGTAGGCAAGCGCCAATAGTCTATCAATAAATAGTATCAAATAACTTTGCACTCCTACGTCTGTAGGCAAGCGCCAATAATATTTCAATAAATAGTATCAAATATTTTTGCACTCCTACATCTGTAGGCAAGCGCCAATAGTCTATCAATAAATAGTATCAAATAATTTTGCACTCCTACATCTGTAGGCAAGCGCCAACAATCTATCAATAAATAGTATCAAATATCTTTGCACCCCTACGTCTGTAGGCAAGCGCCAATAATATTTCAATAAATAGTATCAAATATTTTTGCACTCCTACATCTGTAGGCAAGCGCCAATAATCTATCAATAAATAGTATCAAATACTTTTGCACTCCTACATCTGTAGGCAAGCGCCAATAGTCTATCAATAAATAGTATCAAATATTTTTGCACTCCTACATCTGTAGGCAAGCGCCAATAATCTATCAATAAATAGTATCAAATATTTTTGCACTCCTACATCTATAGGCAAGCGCCAATAATCTATCAATAAATAGTATCAAATATTTTTGCACTCCTACATCTGTAGGCAAGCGCCAATAATCTATCAATAAATAGTATCAAATATTTTTGCACTCCTACATCTGTAGGCAAGCGCCAATAATCTATCAATAAATAGTTTCAAATATTTGCATTCCTACCATCTGTAGGCAAGCGCCTCTAAGCAATTGATAAATAGTATCACATATTTCCACTTCCTAGCATGTGTATAAGAGCCCCAGAAAATTTTTTGATTCTTTCAAATCATGATTTGTACTTTTGAAACTGGTATATAAATACCATATAAACTAGTTATATATTTGTTGATTTAGTGCAATTTTATTTTATATTATTCATATGTATTTTTTATATTTTTATGTTTCTATTTTTGTTGAGGAGGATATATAAATGATTTGATTTAGTGAACTCTATTCTCAGTGTGTTGGAGCTTATGGCATTTTCACTGGCAACAGTAAATACGGCATAAGCTCTAAGCACAAAGCCAGTAGCCGAAGCTAAAGTGAGAGCCACTCCCACAATTTTTGCATAATCAATGTCTAATCTAATCTCTTATCACAATTACCAAACATAAAGGTGCTAACACCTGCACTCAACATATGTCGGAGACATCATTACTCCAGGGTTTTCACCTGGCAACCGGCATCTCTTGATCACAGGGTAACACAGTCCATGCACAATGAATGTGACATGAGAATCCTGACAGGGACCTAACAGCAAATCCCTATTTACATTTGTTAGCCTTATATCAACCCACCAGCTGCAATGAAATGTACCACACCATAATAAAATGGTTGTGGCGACTGAGCAGTGCACCCTGTTCTCCTTGTGGAACTAACAAGTAGTCACAAGGCCTTAGCGAGGAGAGAGACTCTCGAAGCATCCGTGAGAGCCACTGAACCCAGCCAAAAAACCATCAAGCGCGATAAGATTATGTCATGGCACAAATCAAGAGCCCGGATAGAAAGTGTGATACATGATTAACAACTGCAAATGCCCTACAACCCAACAAATCTCCATTCACGATTGTTAGCCTCATAACACATCCCACCAGCTACAATAAACAGTACCACTCCATCATAAGACGAACGTATAGCAGCGTTATCTGACAACTGCGGTCATGAACTCTACAAGAGAGACATGGACTCTCAGATGCAGACCCTGCCATCGAAGCCACAAATATGACTTTGTGGCACAATCCAAGAGCATGGTTGAAGAGTGTGGTACTTGACTAACAACTGTAAACCTCCTAGCATATGCAGGAGAATGGTGGGAAACTTCTAACCTAACTGACTATAAAAGCAAGATACATAATACCAAATCTCCAGTTTCACGTCCTGGCCAGTTTGTACTCCACCATCTTGACCTACTGAAGAGGTTACCGTGAAGTTGAGTCTTTTCATATCTCCTTCTTGAAGTAGGTTGAACTGATCAGTCATCCTGTTGAAAAAAAAAATAGTTCAGTTAAGCTATTACAAATTTGGAGGTGTGTTGATTGCTTCAATTATATCAAAATATGTGGTGGTGTTACATTGATAAAAGTTTGTAAAGTTGATTGGAAATTGATATGTGCTGGCAATATTCAATTGACTATAGAATGTGTTTGAAGTGATGATGTTGATTAAGATCAAGTATCTTGAGCATTAAACAATGTGTCCTAATATACTGATACTGCATCATATGTTTTGCTGGATATAGTTGAAAACTCAGAAATACTTGTTCTTAAAAATGGAAAGCCATACAAAATAAACCAGTATCAATACGGCTCCAACAATAATTATATTGAAATTTTGATAGGGTAAAACAGCCACTTCATTCATCAAGTATATCAATGAACAATCTCTGCCCTTGAGAATAATGTTGGAGGATACTTGGAATGAATTAAAATTTCCTATTCAATCCCAATAAGACTATCATTAGTATATATTAGAATTAATTGGTGATCCAATGGAATTGAATTTGGAATGAGTCATTTCGATTCACTGGCATGGAAATAACATCATGATCAATTTAATATATGGTTCATGCCTGGTTTCTTAGTCGTTTAGAAAATCATTCAAAAGCTATTGATTCATTAGAGGCCCTAAGGCTTGTTTCACACATACCCAGCAGTTAGGTAACCATTATTGTTTATCCGGTATGATTACATAGTCCCATATAATGCAATGTTCGTACAGCTGGGCAAACAACACCAGTTACCCGACTGCCGGGTGTGTGTGAAACAAGCCTTAGGGCCGCTAATGAATCAATAGCTACTGAATAATTTACTAAACGACTGAGAAACCAAACTTGAAAAAATATTTTACAAACTAGCTTCAAGTTAATAATCTTGCTAACTATATTCTGCAATGCCTGAAACGACATCAAATAGTGGAACCCAATTTTATAATATCCTAAAAATAATTGTGAAATAATCAAAGAAATTGGTCAATTTGGGTTGTAGCAACATAATTTTGAGAAAATGTTGGATTAGTACAGTAGGCCTATCTATAGTCACTGAACATTTCAAATTGCAAGTGGGATGTGTATATATTTGAGTAGTGAGTAAGTGGAGTTTGAGCAAAAGGACAGAGATTAAAGATAATAATTAAATGAGACTGAAAAACATTTTCTCATTGAAAAGAATATGGATTAATTATCTATAAGGATTGGAATAGTTTGAATCAATTATTGGTAGATCATGGTTCAAATCAGTACGGTAGCTGCTGGCTTGTAAGAAACATTTCTTGAAATCATAAAATTAAATTAGCCCAGTATGCATACAAGTTCTAATAAGAGGTTTATCAATATAGTTACTAGTTATTTGGATGATCATCATGATATAGAAGCTCATTAAAATTCCACTAAGAGGCTACTAGTGTGATAACTAATTTTAATTTGATTATATAATATCACTATCAATTTATAATAATTATAATGTAGGCGACGACCAGTTCTGAACTTATTTTTCAAACAATGAAGTATTTCTTTTTTCAGTCAAAAACAATTTAAATTCTCTGCTTTTGATTTTTAAAGGACGTTTCAATTGATGGATAGTTTTAAGATTGACTTTTGAAGCACACTGTCTGGAAAATAATGTCCAAGGGAAAATAGAAGCAATAATAAAAATAAATTCATGAGAAATTTGAAATCAAGCAGCATTGGTAGATTAAAACTAACAAAATGAGAAAATGCATGTTCACTGAGAATGTCCCAATAAAATTTATAAATTCTAATGATCTATAAAATAAATTGGTACTGTAGTCAAGGTCAATGTATAATAATGAATAGCGAGAAGTCTACCTAAAAATGAATAACAATTCTTTCTTGGTTTTTATATTAAAAACTGTAGTTATTAAATAGTTTCTTAGCTTGGCTTTGAAATAAGTTAATAAAGGGGAAAACTAGTAGAGTTTACCCTACCCGAGTATTGAAACATAGTTATTGAATTAGAGTTGGTAACTGAAAATGACTAGACAGATTTCAAAGAGTTAGTGATGAACTTTTTAGGTTAAATTTTAGCCATTTCATTTTAGTTATTTCTCACTTCAAAATAATGGAGCAAAGCTATGCAATTAAGAAACTATGGTATTTAAGGGTGTCTTAAAATAGACTAAATTGCAAAAATTGATATGAAACTGCTTACCTTGTGAAAGATATCCAGAATTGATTTTCCATTTATTCATCACTAAATCATTTGAGCACTTCAGTATTTAATCAGTAGGCACTGTTTAAATAGCAAATTTAAGGTAACATTCCAGTGATGTGTGTTGAAAAATCTACTGGAGCACAAAACAGCTCTTCTCTCTATCAGTGCTAGACATCAACTGATGAAGGTTTGAGGATGACGTTGAAGAAAATGGAAGCAGTCAGCTGATTATGAAAGCCGGTAACTGGTAGCAATGCCAACTTGATTATCATGTGGTTCTAGTTGGTATTACTGGGACTGTTTTTGTTTACAGGAGACCGAATCAAAGTGGACCCGGTTCATCAGCTGATGTTACCATATTAACGCTCTCAAATCGACAATATTGTCCTAATCGACAATAACTATAATAATTATTGTACTTTTTAAAACTATATATTTTTGGATTTTCAAATTTTTTTTTAGAAAAATAACAGTTTTAGATCAAATAGTATTGTTACTAGTAATACAGTCGTCGCTCTTCCACTTCTTGATTGCCCATTTTGTGCCAAAAGCGTTTTCAAGCCCCCCCCCCCCCAAACAATTTGTAAAATCAGGTTGAAAAGTAGATTATTGGTTGAGTTTATGGGAGCCTTCTCATTTACTGGTAAATGTTACAGGTGGAGTCTGATTGGTCTATTCAAATTCTTCAACATCTTTGAATTTTAATAGACCAGACGACAGGGAAGTGATAGCCGTGAGCCGAAGCAGGTATCTGTTTAATCAGATAGGGATAAGCTGCGTTCTACTGGGCACTCTTTGTAAGGGTGACCGATTAGATCGGCCAGCAAAAAAGACACTGTTCTCTGCTGTAAAATCACTTCCCGGTGGTTCTGAACCCACCGAAAACTGGTTAAGTGGTAGATTGGACATAACTGTCCAAACTTCGCCACGTCAACAAATAAAAAAGTCATTCTATTCTAAAACTGTAGGTCCAGCTCATCAATCATCATCATCATCATTCAACTCATTACCCACACACAGGTCTCAGACCTATGTGGGCTTCATCCTCCAAAAAATGACACTGGTAACATTTACTGGTTTTGAAATCTTGAAATTTGGTATACATGACGAACTGCGCGTATTACTGATAATAATTACAGTATTTGACTTTATGAATAATTGCACGACTATGAAGTCAAATATTTGAGTAGAAAATTAAAATATTTTACTCACTGAGCACTGCAGTGGCGGCCGGCAATCAAAAATTTTGGTGAAGGACTCTTATATTAAATTATTCCACAGAAATTAAATTATTTTTTAATATTTGGATTTTCTCTTAGTGTTGGAGACACATTTCGACCATTATGCTAGAAATGGGTGATCACATAGGGAGGTCGGCAGGATGGCTGTAGTTTATTCGTCATTGAATTGGAAGTAATTTTATTTATGATGTTGAAGATCCATCTTGTTTCCACTAATATGTAATATAAACTTAAAAAAACCACTTTTAAATGGAAATTAACTCACGTTATGGCGTGACGGCCGTTTCGCTCTGTTGTCTAGAGCATCGTCAGACAACCCACAGTACACTGACTCAAGGTATGAGTTTGAGGGTTATGTATGTTGGAATGGTGCTGGGGTGGGGGGATGAGTAGGCGGGAGGTTTGAAATTGGGATTATTTTGTCAAATAGAGTGTGTGAGAAGAAGTTAAGTTGATCATTTAAAATGTTGTCAGGTTCCTGCTTTGCATGTTTGTAAATCTCATATTGTTCTAAAACATTGAGTTTATGGCTTTTGTGAGTGAAGTGTAGTGTGTCTAAATTAGTGTCAATGTCTGTATAACTGTGGCCTGTTGAAATGATGTGTTCAGCAAAAGTGGAATGTTTGTTTGGGTGTGAGATGGCTCTTGTGTGTTCTTTGAATCTAGTGGTGAATGTCCTGCCAGTTTGTCCTATATAGAACTTGTTGCAGTCATCACATTTCAATTTGTAAATTCCAGATCTGTTGTACTTGTTTTGAGATGTTGTCTGAAAATGCAGGTGTTTTTTGAGTGAATTATTTGTTCTGTAAGCTATTTTATGAGTTTCCTGAATGAAGCTGCTATTTTATGAGTTTTTTTTGTTGAGGTAGGTAAGTGTGATGAATGTATGGGGGTTGTCATTCTGTTTGTTGCTGGTGTGAGTGATTGGTTTTGTTGATATTCTGTGCAGTAGTTTGTCTATTAGTGTGTGTTTGTAACCATTCTGTTGTGCTATGTATTTTATAGTATTCAATTCTGTAACGTAGGTGGTAGAAGTAATCACAAACTCATTGTAATTGATGAAATACATTTTATTAAAAGAACGAATAGCGTAAGTAAACTCATTACATCATGAAAATTCAATCGGCAATAGAGACATAGTACAGTAGGCGTTGTCTCTCTGGTGTGGCACAGTCTTGCCAACTGCATAAAATAAAACTAAAATTCATGTTGTACAAGGATATATGACACCTCCCCCCGTAATGAAACCTAGGGTGAATACCTTTCAGGAGGTTTTCTGAACCTAACAGGTCTAGCCTGTGGCGTATGGTAAATAGTATCTGTCACAATCGGTAATTTTGTAGAAACTGGCGTTGAATGTAAAACATTCTTGAAAGAATTAGAAAAGAAAGTAGAATCATCAACATCATTGCTTGTAATAGCTTTCGATTGTTCAGAAAGTACTGTTGATTTAGGCACAATTACATCAGTATCATAATGAACATTAGGTATATCAGTTGAAAAATCCTTTAAATTAATTTTACAATCCTTCATTTGATTAGCATGTCTCCTAATAGAAAGATTATCATCAGTAATGATATTGTACATAGAAGAACCAATTTTATCAGCTACAATACCTGTATTCCATTTACCCTTATTATTGTAAATTCGGTACATAACTCTATCATTGATATTGAAACATTTATCTTTAATTGTCTGTTTTTGCATTTCCTTTCTTTGAGTATCTAACACTTTGTCAGTAATATTGGGTAGCATCAAATCTAGTCTAGTTCGAATATTTCTTTTCATGAGTAAATTACATGGACTTTCACCAGTAGTAGCATGTGGTGCTTTTCTGTAGTTCATTAAAAAATTATTTAATTTGAACCGTAAAGTAGAATTTACAATCATACCTTCGCAACATTTAATTAATCCTGACTTCACAGTTTGTACAAAACGTTCTGCCTGACCATTGGATGCAGGAAAGAAAGGAGCACTGGTAATATGCTTTATACCATTATTAGTACAAAAGGTTTGAAATTCACTAGAGGTAAACTGAGTACCATTATCTGATACTAGTGTAACTGGTAAACCAAATCTAGCAAAACATTCACGCAAATTTTCAACTGTTTCTTTGCTTGAAAGAGTTTTCATTATGTAAGTTTCAACCCACTTACTGTAACTATCAAACATTATTAACAGCCATAATCCTGGAGAAGGATTAGCAAAATGTATATGTCATCTTTGCCATGGTCCTGAAGAAAATTGCCATGGATGTAAATTCACATTAGACTGTTGTCTAGGATGACGCACACAATATATAGAATTCTTTGTAACAAGCTCAATATCAGAATCAATATTTGGCCAATAGACATAACTTCGTGCAAGACCTTTCATTTTTACAATTCCTAAGTGTCCTTGGTGTAGTTCCTCAAGTACTTTAGATTGTAAAGATTTTGGAATCATAACTCGTAAGCCTTTCATAATACAACCTTGTTCAACTGAATATTCAGCAATATTGTTTGTATTTTCACCATTTTCAGTACCTAAAATTTGTCGAAGTAATTTACACATCTTTTCTAGTTTCATGAGCTATTTGTTCCCTTGTAACCGGTAAAATATTAATTTGATTCATTTGTACAATTTGAACCTCATCAATAGTATTGTCATTAACCATTTTCATAGGAAATCTTGAGCAAAAATCAGCATTCATATGTTCAGTGGTCTTACGGTATTGTATGGTGTAATCAAAACCTTGTAAAAATAATGAATAATGTAATAAATGTGTAGCACTGATGGATGGAGTAGCAGCATGAGCATTTAAGATGCTTTGTAATGGTTTGTGGTCAGTCAGTAAAGTAAAATGACGACCAAACAAGTAATTGAAAAATTTCTTAACTCCCCAATAAATTGACAATGCTTCCTTGTCTATCTGGGAATAATTTCGCTCAGCTGCAGTGAGACATCTACTAGCAAAAATTATGGGCCTTTCCACACCTTTTTCATCTAAACATGAAAGAACCGCACCAATAGCATATTTACTAGCATCAGTAGCAACAATTATAGGTTTAGTGACATCAAAATCCGCAAGAGTAAGTTTTGTTTCAATATCTTTCTTAATTGTTTGAAATGCAGTTTCACACTCTTGTGACCACGAAAAAACAACATTTTTCCTGAGTAAGTTGTATAGAGGTGAGAGAGAATTAGCCATGCCCTGTATAAACCTTGAGTAATATGTAACAAACCCTAGAAAAGATTTCAACTCTGATACATTTGTAGGACGTTTTGCATTCTTAACAACTGCAATCTTATCATCAGTTTTATGTATGCAATCTTTGTCAATTTTAAACCCTAAATAAGTAATTTCAGATTTCAGTACTTCACATTTTCCCCATTTAAGTCTAATACCATTTTCACGGCACATACTAAAAAACATATTTTAAAACAAAAAAAGAAACTGACTTCAGTGAAATGATTAAATACTCACGTACTAAAAAGTTTAAAATAAAGTATTTACTTTAAACTGAGAAAATTTTAAATTTCATACAAGTAATCTTTTGAAGTCGGTGCCAAATATTTTATGTAGTTGATAAGAAATTCTATCTAATATCAAAACTAACAATGTACTTTTTTGGAGGATGAAGCCCACATAGGTCTGAGACCTTTGCATGGGTAATGAATTGGATGATGGAGATTGTTGAGTTGGACCTACAGTTTTAGGTGGGTTCCGAACCACCGGGAAGTGATTGATAAGAGATTCTATCTAATATCAAAACTAACACTGTATTCCAATTAAATATGTGATTTACACTCACTTTTACTGAAATACATAGTAATTGATAAGAAATTCCATCTAATATCAAAACTAACACTGTATTTCAATTAAATGTGATTTACACTCACTTTTACTGAAATACAGTGTCAGTTTTGACAGGGGTGCCCACCCCCCCTAAGCCTCATGACGCACCCCCCCCCCCCCCTAAATTTAGCACCAAACCCCCCCCCCATAAATTAGGCCCCCCCAAAAAATGCAAAAAAAGCCCCCCGTATTCTTTCTAAAACTAAAAGAAGATTTTTATAACTATTGAAAAAATTCAAACCCAGTCGATAATATACAAAATGTATGTATATTTCTTGAGATTCTTTACATAGGTAACATTTTTTTGTAAAGGTAAAAAAGAAATATCAATGAAATGAATATATGAACTTCTGCTCAATAAACTTAATTGCAAAATAGCTAAATAAGAATTTGAACCTAAATGGTTTTTAAACAATAAAATATTATTACAAATACACAATGTTCAATAAAAATGAAATACCTATAAGTTTATGTTCGGTGTACCAATTAGATTAAGGTTAAATAATTCTACAAAGTTGTTCCTTTAAAGGAAGTGAAAACAATGAGTTAATAACTTCATTTGTAAAACACAAAAATTCAAAATACTAAGTCATTTATTGGACAGTAGTTAAACAACAGGTTATTTACTTAGTGTAGTATCTTGGGAGAATTTATGTATGGATGAAGTACGTAAAAGGCACACATTTCATGTATAGTTATTTACAACACACAATCGAAAGAAGTGTCTTTCAAAAACAAAATAAAGACATAGTTATGAAAAATTACTGAATTTTAGTATTTAGTAAGTTTTTCAAAAGCAGTTCTTACTTATTAGTAAGTAGTTATCGTAAAATACATGAAAAACATCAACAGTTTGAAGACAAACATTTTAAATTTGTAGACTGTGACCATCTACAAGTTAGCTAGGCACCTTCTAAGTTTTTTTTTTTTTTTTTTTTTTGAGGATGAAGCCCACATGGGTCTGAGACCTGTGCGTGGGTAATGAGTTGGATGATGGTGATTGATGAGTTGGACCTACAGTTTTAGGTGGGTTCCGAACCACCGGGAAGTGATTTTAAGCAGAGAACATTGTCTTTTTTACTGGCCAATCTAATCGGTCACCGTTACAAACAGGACCTACGAGAACGCAGCTTATCTATCTGATTGAACAGATACCTGCTACGGCTCGCGGCTATCACTTCCCTCTAAAATCTATTGTTAAATCTATCTCTCTAAACCCCACATAGAAGTTTTTGGGATGAGGAAACAGAAAACCTTTCAATTATTTCTTCGTTAGAAATAGACTCAAGTACATCTGCACAAGTTCCTGCACAAATCCTAAACATTATTATTTTAGCTAATTCATATTCAATTGTATAATAATAATAATAATAATTATAAATATATTTTCATTAATTGACATTCTATCTGGTGACTTCTTAGTATATTTTTTAATGTTGTCACGTTAAACACGGTTTCAATCAACTTTACGACCCCCCCCAAAACGTTTTTTGGAACCCCCCCCCCAAGAATTTCAATGACGCAGTCTGCGTCATAGCCCCCCCCCTGTGGGCACCCCTGTTTTACAAACGTTATTGTAGCGGGAGATTTCAATACAGACTTTGCAACACAGAATAAAATGACAAAAGATTTAAGGGATATTATATATAAACAGAATTTATTAATTTCGAATTCCTTTAATTGCTATTACTTTATACTGAAGACTTCCGCAATGGCGGATATTGACAACAGCATTGAACAGCTGATGGGAATCGATGAATGCTACTGTACAAAAATATCAGTCACCACCGGGAATCGAACCACGGACCTCTCAATTGCCGGTTGAGCGCCCTTAACCACTAGACCATGGAGACCTTTCTGCACTCAAACCTTTAAGGGCGCTCAACCGGCAATTGAGAGGTCCGTGGTTCGATTCCCGGTGGTGACTGATATTTTTGTACAGTAGCATTCATCGATTCCCATCAGCTGTTCAATGCTGTTGTCAATATCCGCCATTGCGGAAGTCTTCTGTATAAAGTAATAGCAATTAAAGGAATTCGAAATTAATAAATTCTGTTTATGTATATTTGTCAGTTTATTCAATTGTCAGTCACTTCAAACCAACTTGTGATATTATATACATGAATAACTTGGAAATAAAAGTTCATGAATATACCAGAGTCACAAGAACATCACAAACAATAATTGATAACATCCTTACTAATATAGATTACTCTAAAACAAGATTAGGCGGCTCGGAACTACCTGATCATGACTATCAATTCTTAGAGGTGGGGTTGCAAGGTTATAAATCAATTAAAATGAGTAGAGTAATGAAAGAAATTCAACAATGTGAACAGGGGAATATCGATTGTTTGAAGCAGAATCTGCTACAAGAAAACTGGAGTAGGGTTTACAATAGCAATAGTTTGAATAACAAATATGATAGTTTCATTAATATTTTAAGGTTTCATATTACTATGAGTTGTCCAGTTAAAAAAGTCCATGTAAAAAACAAATTAGACGAAGTTAGTTCGAAGTTACTGACAATTGAACAAACTGACAAATTTACTTAAACAGAATTTATTAATTTCGAATTCCTTTAATTGCTATCAGTTTATACTGAAGACTTCCGCAATGGCGGATATTGACAACGGTATTTAATAGCTGATGGAAATCGATGAATGCTACTGTACAAAAATATCAGTCACCACCGGGAATCGAACCACGGACCTCCCAATTGCCGGTCGGGCGCCTTAACCACTAGACCATGGAGACCCTTCTGCACAGCAGCATTCATTTTTGTAAATTTGTCAGTTTGTTCAATTGTCAGTAACTTCGAACTAACTTGTGAGATACGAGCCGATACGGCCAAGTTAAAAATGAATGCTGCTGTGCAGAAGGGTCTCCATGGTCTAGTGGTTAAGGCGCCCGACCGGCAATTGGGAGGTCCGTGGTTCGATTCCCGGTGGTGACTGATATTTTTGTACAGTAGCATTCATCGATTTCCATCAGCTATTAAATACCGTTGTCAATATCCGCCATTGCGGAAGTCTTCAGTATAAACTGATAGCAATTAAAAGAATTCGAAATTAATAAATTCTGTTTAACCAAATTAGACGAAATTGAAGAGTGGATAACTGATGATATCCTTGCAGAAAGAAATAGGGTTAAAGATGCATATGATGAATTCAAACTATCTAGAAATATGTTAAGTGAAGATAATTACAAAGTTCTAAAGAAAAACTATACGAAAGAAGTGAAAAGAGCGAAATGTAAGAAAACAGCTGAAATTTTGAATAATAGTGTGTACTTTAACACAGCAGTGTGGGATGTAATAAACAAAAATAGGCAAATAGCTCATGTAGATGCTTATACTAGTGTCCCCAGAATAATAAACTAAAATGACAAATATATTGATGATAGTGTAGACATTTGTAATTTCTTTAACAGATATTATCAACTGGTTGCTAAGAATCTTCAAAAGTCTCCTAATACAGGTATTAGTGACATGAGGAATACTGAGGGGATTCAGAACGAATTAAAATTCCACCCAGTATCCCAAGACGAATTGTCAAATATCATTGATAGCTTGAATAATAAAAAACTGTAGGACTGGATGGGGTATCTAGTAAAATTCTGAAAGAATGTGAATATCAATTGTTAGACCCTTTGATTCATCTGATCAATCATTCATTAGAACAAGGTGTTTTTCCAGATAATTTAAAAGAGGGGAAGATATTGCCAATCTTCAAAAGTGGTGATAGAGAAAAGGTAGAAAACTATAGGCCCATTAGTATTTTAAATGTAATAAGTAAAATTTTTGAAAGAGTAGTTTTAAATAGGTTACTTCTGCATCTTCAAGAACAGGGGCGCACCCAGACTTTTGGTTTGGGGGGGGCTTACCCGTCCTACCAGGGAAAATTCTGGAGAGGGGGGGGGGGGTAAATTGGGATTTTCAGACGACTTTTTGCAAGATTGTTGCCCGATAAAGTTTATTGAGGGGGCGGGGATTCATTACTTGACTTTTTAAAGAGTATTAGTATTAGAGTAGCTATGGGGAAACAAAATGTGTCCATCATGAGTATTTTTTGTACAGTGTTTCAGGAGTTCAAAATGATTCTGCCAGACTGCTTAAGAAACTTCTCATGAGGGTAAAAAAATTAGAATCAATGTACGTAGGTCCGGAACGCTTTGTTACAGAAATAAAGAGGGCGAAAGATTACAGCTATTCCAGCATCCATTAAGAAATGACTAAGGTCTTCATATAGATGGTGTGAATTAAATTGAATCAATGTAAAATTATGTGAAACGTGCTACATCTACTATTATAAATTTTTATGTCTACACCATTCTGAGACTTTTGCGTTGTTATTTTACTGTCGGCCTAGTGGTTAACCAATTTAATTGCTAATGAACCAAAAAGTCTGTTCAATTTCTCCTTCAAAACTTGCCAAATCATTTTTTGAAATGAAATATGAATGTACTCAATAGCCAAGAACGGTCCCAAAGTTTAGAGTTTTATTGAATCAAAGCATACTGATTTTGCACATATGCTTTCCACTTGCTATTCTTCTACCTTTTTATCAAATTTAAATTATGGCTTTGTAAGTTCTGGGTGCTTTATTCACAATTAATAGCCAAGCTCATACATTTCAATATTAAAAATGCCTTCTTTTGGTCTTTTTTGTGTATTTCATAGGATTACTCACGGTAGTATAATCACGGTAGTTAATGTTTCATTTGGGTTTTCAGTTCATTTCTCATCAAATGTATTCAATTTACCACCTAAATGAGCGCTCTAGAAGCCTAGAGTTTTCGGAATGAGTACCAATTTATTAATCTCTTATTGAAAAAGATAGCTTCACTATTCTGCTATATTTATTTCTGTATTGAAGCGTTTTTGAAGGAATAAGCTTATGCAATCTTATTGAAATTTTTTCGCAAAAACCTGTAAACCTTTTTTAGGAAATTGTTAGCCGCGAGCCGTAACAGGTACCGTACCTGTTCAGTCACATAAGGCAAGCTGCCACCAAATGGATCAGCCACCAAAAAAAAGAAAGGGTTCTTAGCTATAAAATCACTTGCCGATGATTCGGAACTCACCAAAAACTGTGGGCCCACGCACAGGTCTCAGAATTATCTCGGCTCCACCTTCCGAAAGGAACTACATTATTACCGTTAAATGTAGTACAGGTTTATGAGGTGCTAGAGGTCCTGTACTTATTGGTTAAATGAATGCCATATTATATGAGTGAAACGAATTATTTTTATTATCTTTACCCAGCCACCTAGTCAAATTTAATTCTGCAGGGCTACAAACTCTATTTCCACCTATGGTAGTCACTCGATAGTATTCCTGTTAATAGTATAACGATATTGTTAATTGTCATCCGATTTAAACAAGTTTTAAATGTACAGCCTAGAGTCCATATTACACAGTCAATTCGCTTGAAAATTATCAACATTTTGATAAGGATTTCAGGACCTGAGGGCAAGGATTGAGCCCCAAAACCCCCCATGTCAAGCCACTTGTTATGAACATTATTCTACTTGAAAAGTGTGAATAAATGACATGTACCAACAAACACTAATCAGCCTGCAGCACATACTCTCTATATAGTAAATTTTCTTGAAAATTATTAACAATTTTTTAAGGAGCTCGGGTTCTTGGGGGGGGGGGGGGCTTAAGCCCCCTAAGCCCCCCCTAGGTGCGCCACTGTTCAAGAAGCTAACTTTATCTGTGATGAACAGCATGGCTTCCAGAAAGGGAGATCAACAAAGACAGCCATAGTTTCTCTAGTTGAAAAACTGATAGATATAATAGATTCAGGTGATAAAGCTACTGCAATCTTCTTAGATCTGTCAAAGGCATTTGATTGTGTTAATCATAGAACTTTATTGGAAATACTGCAAAATGTAGGTGTAAATGGGGTTGAACTGAAATGGTTTGAATCATATCTTATTGGGAGAAAACAATGTGTAGAACTGAGGCCCTGACATTGAAAAGGAGGTAAGTGCCCAAATTGTCGAAAATGCGTTTTTTGTATGAAAATGTAGTAAATGCCAATGCCAATAGCACTGAAAAGGAGGTTAGTCCAGATATTGTATCTGATAGTTGCAATAATTGGCCAAAGATAGCGCAAGTGGTATCTCGATCTAGCTTTTCCTTGAAAAGGAGTTAAGTGCCATGCTATTATTGTGAAACATAACCTATCCTCAGACTCAGATGGAGATGGTTGTTTGTGTTTGTTGTGAGCTGTTGATCTTCAAATACTACGAGTTGGAAGTTGTGTTATTTCAATGTTGTATGTAATTTCCATAGAAAAGTTTGTGAAGTTGAAGAATTCAAAATAAAAAGATTCTTACATGCCAATAATGCCTAGGAGAAATATTGTTTACAAGCCGCCAGACAAGGTAAGATGAGTTTGTTTATTTCATAACCTACATCGAACATGTTATTTTCATAACAATGAAATGACTTATTTCTGTGAGATCAAGTTACTTTATGAAACAATATAGTTTCTATATTGTTTCAGGCTCACTGCAAATGCCATTACAAGTGTCGATCATTGTCAGGCAATGATATAAAGAAGCTATATTCGGAGTTTGCTGAGCTACCTCATGGATCTCAAGGGTCCTACATTATGAGTCGCATTAATATAACCAACATTGCTAGAAGACGTAATGGAAAATATGAAGAGCCTAGTTCAAGTAAACGACAAGTTTCGGCAACCTATAATGTACCATCCAGTGAGGGGAACATACAGGTGTGCAATAACACCTTTCGTGCAATATTTGGTATCTCCAAAAAACGAAATGAGAAACTTTTAAACCATGTTAAAATGGGAGAGATTATCTTCAAAGATGGATGTGGGAAAAATCCTGCATCTCGTCGTATCAAGTATACAGAGCATGACATTCAGAAAATAAAAAATCACATACTCTCATTTCCCAGTGAAGAAAGCCACTATTCGCGGCATAAAACGCTTAAAGAATACCTAAGTCCTGATATGAATATACACAGGTTGTACATAGCCTTCAAGAAAAAATATCCTGATACTCATGTGGATGGAAAGTATTACCATCGAGTATTCAAGAAGGAATTTCCTAAACTAAGTTTTAAACGGCCAAGGACAGATACATGCCGAGTTTGTGATAAGTTTAAGACTGGAATAAGGGCATCGAGTGGGACAGAAATGTTTTCATTAATATCAAAGAGAGACATTCATCACAGGAAAGCAGAAAAGGCATTGAAACTTTTGTCTTCTTCCATGCTGGAAAGTCAATACCGGTACCCTGCAAGTTCTGTAACAAACATAGCCATAGATATGCAGCAGGTTCTCTTTACGCCTACACTAACCCACTCTAATATGTTTTATTCATGTCAACTTTCAAATTACAATCTATGCATACATGTGGGGGACACTGCTAAAAGTTTTATGTGTATGTGGCATGAAGGGGTTGCAGGTCGCGGAGGTAATGCAGTTGCTTCTTGTCTGTTTAAAGTGCTAACTTCAGGCTTTACCCAAAAGAAACATCTAGAGATCTGGTGTGACAACTGCGCTGGACAAAATAAAAATCGTATGGTATTGATGGTTATTATTTTTCTAGTGGGGAAAGGGTATTATGATAGCATTGATTTAAAATTCCTTGTATCTGGACATTCCTACATGCCATGTGACAGGGACTTTGGCGTGATAGAGAAGAGGAAGAAAGTTTGTTCTTGCATGGTGCCAGAAGAGGTGCAAGAAATGGTTCAAACAGCTAAGTTAGAAAATGCATTCAACGTTGTAACTATGAAGAAAGAGGATTTTCTTGATGTAACAAGTGCTAGTGACATCTACTTGAACACAACTTCGTTGCAAATTTCAAATAAATCATGGATCCAAGTTTCTTCTTCAGAATTACCGTTTATAAAGGCTCGAACAACATTCAATGAAATTGAAGAATGGGACATGAAAAATATTTTCAAAAGGAGGAAGTTCAACGCATTCAAGTTCATGGAGGAGTTTGAAGTGGACACCAAAATCCCAACTATAAAAGAAGAGAAAAAGAAAGATCTTCTACAAATGTTACAATTTTTGGACAAAAAATATCACCAGTTTTATGAAGACATTTGCAAATAGTTCTTTTCTTGACTATTTCTATCTTTAATGACACAATAAGTTTTATTTCAAGTTTAAAATTTTCATTTCTATCATTTAATAATGATATTATATTTTTTATTACTTTTAATAATGATATGAATACTTGCAAATAGTCCATTTTTTATTATTTCTATCTTTAATAACACAATAAGTTACATTTCAAGTTTAAAATATCCATTTCTATCATTTAATAAACCGACAGAATCTTATTTTGCTCCTCCTGAAAAATTTACTTTTTGGCACTTACCTCCTTTTCAATGTCAGGGCCTCACTAACTACAGTAGTTGGTAATAGTATAGTAAAGAATAAATCTAATAAATTAGAGGTGCAAGCTGGAGTGCCTCAGGGGTCAATACTAGGTCCATTGCTTTTTTTGTTATATGTCAACCGTTTACCTAAAGAATTAATTAGTGGTAGAGCCCTCTTATTTGCTGACGATACATCACTCATTTTCAGCAATTCCATTCTAGATAATTTAGAAATAAGTGCCCATATAGGTGTGCAGTCCATTGTCCAATTTTTAAATCAGTTGAAATTAACTATAAATAGTAAAAAATGCCAATACCTTCAATTCAAAAACAAACATAATTTAAATGAAGATAGGGCTATAAACGTGTTTGTAAACGATAATCAATTAGACCAGGAAGAAAAAATTGCATTTCTAGGAGTTATGTTGGATAGACGATTGACCTGGACTCCATACATTGAGAAAATATGTAGTAAAATTTCATCTGGGGTATTTGTCCTGCGACAGCTCGCTAGATTGAATGACAAAAAGTTACTTTTTACAGCTTACCATGGGCTCTTACTGTCACATATTAGGTATGCTATCTTAGTATGGGGTAATTCATCAAAACAAAATCTTGATAGGGTGTTTAAGATCCAAAAGAAAGCGGTTAGGTGTATAGAAAGAGTAAATAGATTAGATTCATGTAGGCCGTTGTTCAAGAGACTTGGTCTCCTAACTGTACCCTGCTTATATGTGTATGAAGCTACTTTATATGTAAAAACGAATGATATTAACCAAAATCTTGATGTACATGATTATAATACAAGAAGCCGAGGAGATTATCACTTGGTGAGCCACAATAGTAGCTTATTATTCAAACAAAAACCTAGTTATATTGGTAGGAAATTCTACAACAAGCTACCGCAGTTTTTGAAGAGTCTTGAAAATATAGAAATATTTAAAAACCAATTGAAGAAATATTTAGTTGATAAAGCTTTTTATAGTGTACAAGAGTTCCTTTCACATCAAAATTAAGCCTCACCTCAACTAATTGAAGTAATTATGGTATCTAGTGTATAATATTGTTGATCTGACTTGTGTTATACTCCTTAACTGGAGTCTCCAAGACGTAATCTACAAAAAAAAAATAATAAGTAATAATTCTTTGTCAACTAAAAGGAACATGAAATAGTGAATCGTGGAGTAGAAAAATTACTTTAGACTCCAGACAATTATTCGACATAGATCTATTCCATCTAATACGAGATTTTGATAAATACGAGTAAATTGAAATGTTTGTCCTTTTAATTTAAGATTTTACCCATTTTCATAGTCAATTTCAGTTTTTTATGTGAGATCAGGTTTCAAGGTATGGAATCATATTTCATCAATGGGATGTTGCAACAGTATTTAAAATATGTTCTACTTACTGAAAGTCTTAAGCATATGGTCATAATTTGTGATTACCGTACTGTACAAGTATTAGTATACTTGAGTAATTATGGTACGAGGTCATGAATAATGTATATTTGTTTTAATGGATACGATTGACTCGTTTACAGACTGTTTAAATATTGCGAGTACATCATTCATTACTTGAAAAAAATGGATCTATTTGGATAAATTCGTGTTTAATCAATTCTAGCTTTATTAGGAATTTCTGAAACATGATGATCCTCATTAACGTCAGTATCAAAATTTTTATTTGAAGATTACGTCTTCGAGACCCCGATTAAGAAGTATACGGTAAGTCATATGACTGACAATCTATTTCACTTTTATATAATGTTTTACTCACATATATTGGAGATGTTTGAGGAATGCATTTCACTTCTGAAAAGAAGCTTCGTCTTATTATATGCTTTCAGGTATAATCTGACATTCATTCATACTGTATATCAGTATGAATAATAAGGGTATGTACCCAATTATATAATTATATCTTCAACTGCCCATTCTATACAGTACCTATATACTATAGAGATAGACGAAGGCATATTGCATAAATGCTAAATTGTGACGATATCACGATTTGCTAGTAGATTTATTTGAAATGAGTAAGAACTAAATGCAGTACTGAAATTTGGAGCAGCAGAAATGTGAAGTTATAGTCAATAGAATAGCTATAACATCTGAAAAAATATTATTTAAAAATTTTATTGAGATGATTTTCCAACATGATGCCAATAATTAATTTAATTTTTGTTTTTACTATCAAGTCTGAATATCAGTCTCTCCCGCATTTTGTAAGGAAATTTGAGCTTTAAATAAAATTTTTGCTAACCTTTTGCGTTCGGACAAAAAGTTATCTATTATTTCATGAATGTGACTAGTCTTCTATGATTCAGAGTATTAGTTTTTGAATTTGAAGTAACTCATAAAAGAGTTAGTGCAAAGTTGTACATCATCTAAATGAAAAACAAAGCTTTCACTTCATATAAATGAAAAACAATGGTTCGGAACGCACCTAAAACTGTAGGTCCAGTTCATCAATCACCATCATCTAACTCATTACCCACGCACAGGTATCAGACCTATGTGGGCTTCATCCTCCAAAACCAAAACAAAAAAATGGTTAGCATGTTGTGTATACATAACAATAAACACAATCGCGAATCAATTACTTACTACGATGTAGGGTGGCTGAAAAATCAAAGTGAATTTCAAAGAGCCAGGATGTGAATAATAAGGAAGAAGCTGAAACTCATATTACTTAGTCCCATTCCATCTTGTAAATTATTTCCTATTGCTATAAAGATCTTTTGTTAAATTAAAGTTTCTTTAAGGTAACAGAGCATTATTAGAATACAGTATCATAATCAAAGGTGTAGTTTTATCGTACCTGAACACGCTATAAAACGACGCAGCACGCTAATTTAAGGTGTAGGTACTGAAACTACTGCAAACTCGGAAATCACGGTTTGTAAGGATCTTTGCGAATGTGTGCAATTTTCCTTAAAGGGCCGATTTTCGTTCACAAACCTCATTTGATAAAAGATTGCATGTTATAGAAATACGGTACTGTAATGTGTTTGAGTTTCAAAAATTGTTATGTATACTGAGAAAATAGTTACTTTGCTAAACTGTAGGGAAGGTTCTACCTTAAGGTTGTATTTTATTCTTCCTTGAAATTTTTCAAAATTTTCAAATTTTCATGCACATTAAGGGAAGTAAAGACTATCAATAACAACGATCGATTGCATGTTTTTTTTTTTTTGAATCACACATAGATCAGATCTGTGGATGATGGTGATTGATGAGTTGGACCTACAGTTTTAGGTGGGTTCTGAACCATCAAGAAGTGATGTTACAGCAGAGAACAGAGTATGTTTCGCTTGCCAATCCAATCGGTCTCCCTCACAAAGAGGGCCCAAGAGTTTGTAGCTTACCTACATCTGATTGATTAGTAACTTGAATTAACTTTACATTTTTATCGATATTGTATAAGCAGGTTTCTAGAAACTTGAGGTAACTTACATTACACTTATAATAGCAACATATTGAAAGTCAGTTTTTTAGTTCTATGATATTCACGTTCTATGTAAAATACAACAATACTAGAATAAAGAGCTGGAGTATGATAATTTTCCCAAATGAATGTTATATATTCAGAGTAATTCAAATAAATAAATAACTTGTTTAATATATAAAAATAATCTAATGTACACCATATCATCAATAATGGGTGAAGTAATCTATTTATATTTTATCTATCTTTATTTGAGGTCTTCTATTTTAGTCTATACAAGTTACACTGTTCTCATTTGTCTTTTAACGTACTAGAACTTATTCCTTCAATGAGTATTCTCTATTCATAAAATTTATTGAATGGTACTTTCATTCTTATCACCCTTGTATTCACTCTTCTATGCCGATAGAAAATGACACATATGACACATATTCGAGGAGAAACTCCCATTAGCGTGCTAGTTATACTTTTGCTGGTTCTGTTCTGCCTTATTATAACTGAACTGTCTTATAATAATTATTGTGATATAAGATTCTAGCTCACCATGCCTACATTTGGCTTCATCCTCAAAAAAAATTTATCAACTCATAGTGATTTTTGAGTAGGTTGGTTCTGTCTTGTTTATGGGTTTAAGCTGACCACCAAGAAGAAATTAATAGAATTAAATACGGTACTTATCACAACAAAACGGATACAACACAAATCTAATAGACAGAATCCTCAATAAAATGAAAAACAAAAATCCAAAACCTGCAAACCAAATCAGATTTGTCACACTCACATATTTCAACAAAAAATCACACATCTTCTAAAAATCAAGATTCAACACAGCACTCACAAAAACAAACAACCTGAAACACCAGCACCAACAAAAACATCTCATCTAACAAACAGCACGATTCAAAAATTCAATGAACCAGGAATATATAAGCTCAAATGCAATACATGCCTCAAGTACTACATAGGAAACAAACAGACAGATCATTTAATACAATTCCAACACTGACTCAACATTCGCAGATCACTTAAAAACACTAGACATTCACACAATAACATCCAAACAGACTTGGAAATTCTACACAAATTATTCCAAAAAACCTCAACACTGGAACAATACGGAATATTCAAACACCATAAACACCAACTTACTCATTGACCAAACATAATTCAAATCCAATGCAATTTTTAAATACATAATCCTAACCTCAACAAAACATGACCCCTTAAGGCAGGCTGATGAAGCTTCTCTTTAAAAGTGAAATGCATCCCTCCAGTATCTCCATTAAGAGTAAGTGAAAATCTTATATTAAACATAAATACAGTGTCAGTTTTGATATTAGATTGCTCATCAAGTATTTCGCCAAGGAAAACATCACTGACATTTCCTAAGTGCTTGTTTCTGACCATGTCTTTGTAACCTCATCTATTGACAAGAACTTATGAATAGGCCAAATCAATGGAAAAAACTGATTGTTTGTAAACTTGTGTTTGATTTGCCTATGATCATACCTTTTGTTTTACTACTTCACTTGGGTGGTACCTTTAATAAGATGACCTAACAGTTTGATCGACCTACTGCTAACGCAGCTTGCAGTCCACAAGTCTGTGTGGTATATTTTTTATATACCAACATAGTACTGGAGCTGCTATGCATAGGGAAATGTGGACTTATCGGAAAATAGTTTGCAACCATTATTTTTGAAAATATAACCATAACCAAACCTAACCAACCTGGCTAGATGTGACTGAACCACCTTTGTTTACTAGGTTGGTCAAAACGACAGTCGTACAAATGGTGTCCTCCCTTTACTACTTATTAAGTTTGTTTTGTATTTTTTTTCTTTTTGTTAGACAATAAGTTGTCATAACTTCTTCATTTTAAACCACAGTACATCAATGGATGGAATAAATATGAAATGTTTATTGTTTTTCAACTTGTATCTATTTTCTGTGCACCTCTTATTTTACTATTTATTTAATTGAGTTTGTATTGTTTTTTTTCTTATCTTTGTTTGACAATAATTTATTTTATCTCATCATCTTTGTTTCAAATAGCAATACTCTGTTAAATATTAGATTCTCATCAATAAATCAATTGATGGAATAAATGGGGAAAATTCATTATTTGTAAACTTGTATGTTTTTCTTATCTATTCTAACCCCCAGTGGGTGGGGGTAGTAGAATTGCACCCACAGTATCCCTGCTTGTCGTAAGAGGCGACTAAAAGGGCAACTGTCCGTTGACCTCATTATCCTGGAAACCTATCCTTTATCCTGCTCTTCATCCCAGCCCCTTCCTCCACCCTTTCCTCTTTCTCTGTTATAGGCCAACCCAAGGTGTGATGTGAACCGTGCTGATGGGTGGATGACACTGGGCCTTTTGTACAGTGTCTCAAACGGTGCCTGCAGGACACCAGGCGCCCTCCTGCAGTATGTAGCCTTGCCCGGGCATGCGGGGCTCTGTCTGGGTTGACTCCACTTCCCTAGCTGCTCGTGGGAACCACATGAATCTCCAAAATTCAAAACAACCAGAACCAAACCCCAAGGTAACTCCAGAAGTTGCCTTGCCCTCAAACCCATCAGGATCCGCCCCATCAGGGCAGGTTCCTCAATCTGAAATGGGTGCATCAGGAACACAGGAGGTTCTGTTGCATTCTCATGTAGAGGCTATCAACATTGAGAAGGCTTCTATGGATATCAACATGGACGACATGAGCTCAATCGCATCAGCCCCACTGGAGGGGGAGGATGAGCTTCTCAGAAGTCCAGAAACACCAAAATCCGCCGGTATGCTTGAAGATGCCATAGAGCAACTGAGCAGCTTGCGGGTAAAGAAACCAAACCTCACCACTGCCCAAAGAAGGGCGGCCATTCAGGCAAAACTTCTTGAGAGAGGTGAAGCTTTTGACCCAGCAAAGTTTCGGAGGGGTAAAAAGAAAAAACCTAAGAGACCAGAGATGGGTGAAACTCCAGGCACAAATGTGGGTCTAGAGGCTGGGTCAAGGGTGGCCAAGCGCCCTAGAGGCAACATGGCCACCCCTCCCTCAGCGGAAGGACCTACAAAAAAGGCCAGGAGTGGAACTCATAGAGGTCATGATGTCCAACCCGTTAATCTAGGGACTTCTAGTAAAGGAGTCTCTTACAGGGACATTTCTGCCACCAAAATGGCCATTGTCTTGGAAAGCTATCCTGAGGCTAAGCTTTCAGCAGAGCAAGGAGAAGTCATTGAAGACGCCATTATGGATGAGCTCCTGGAGGACGGCTGCACTCCATCATTTGCAGGCACCTACATGGAAAAAGGTGTCTTGATTATATCCTGCATTAACGATGCTACTAAGCATTGGCTGGAGGTACTCATCCCCAGACTCAAACCACTTGGGGAGAAGAAACTCATTGTTGGTCTGAGGAAAGACATTATGAAGTCAATGAGGGTATTCTTTAGAGCTCATCCAAAGCTTCTGAAAAAGACTCCAGAAAAGGTCCTTGAGATGCTTGACAAGCAAAACCCCACCTTGAAGGTGAAGGAGTGGAAGGTCCTGCCAGCCAAGCCAGACCCAAAAGGTTATGGATTTGTCTGTTTCCTGGATGAGGCCTGCTTCAATGCTGTTAGGTCGGCCAACTCTAGAGCCAACCTAGGACTCTGGCAAGTCTCAATTGTCTCAACAACAGTCAAGGACAATGCCCAGGGTCCTCCAGATCAATCTACATCACAGTAAAGCAGCCTCAGCTGCTTTCTGCCAGTTCTTCCTCAGAGAGGGATTTGACCTGGCACTGATCCAGGAACCATGGCTTCACCAAGGAAGGGTTGCAGGCCTGGGTGATACCAAGGGTAGGTTAATTTACTGTACCTCTCTCAAAAATGTCAGAACCTGCATACTTGTGAAGAGAGGTATGGACTGCCTAACACTCACTGAATTCTGTTCTAGAGATCTCACTGCGGTGTCTATAACCTGGAGCAATGAAGGCAAGGAATGGAGCACAATTGCAGGCTCGGTTTACTTGCCTTACGACTCCGGGGACCTTCCTCCATCAAGAGAACTCGAACTTCTGGTGGAGTCATCTTGCGCTGGCGGACAACAACTCCTTTTAGGTTGTGACGCCAATGCTCATCACACAATTGGATGGGGAAGCTCTGACACTAATCCAAGAGGTGAGGCTCTCCTTCAGTTTCTCATATCTAATAATCTTTATGTCTGTAATGCTGGAAACCGTCCAACGTTCGTTACACGAAATCGAAGTGAGGTTATTGACATTACACTTTGCTCAGAAGGACTCCTTAGTGCCATCGACAATTGGCACGTAAGTCATGAGGCCTCTTTGTCTGACCACAGGTTCATCTGTTTTAACCTGCAAAGTGAAGGCAGCTCATCCTGCTATCGAGATCCAAGGAGAACAGAATGGTCACTCTATAAGTCTGACCTCCTGTCTCAACTTGGATCATTAGGCAAGAGGGTCACCTGCTTTGCAGACATTGATCAGATTGCTTCCGATCTTCAGAATGCAATCATAAGCTGCTTTCAGGACAATTGTCCATTGCGGCGGGGAAAGAGTCGTACTAATACTAAATGGTGGACTGCTGACCTTGACCGCAGAAGGGCGGTTGTCAGGAAGCTTCATAACCATTGCAAACGGAGCCGTAACTGGGAACCATACCACAGGGCACTCACAGAATACAGCCTTGCAATCAAGAAAGCCAAAGAGAACTCTTGGAGACTGTTTACACAGGAGGTAAATAGTCTTAGGGCAGCAGCAAGACTGCAGCGTGTCTTAGCTTCAAGCCCAATTGGCCTCCTGGGAACTCTGAGGTTACCAGGGGGACAATATACCACTGGAACTGGTGGAAGTCTCAAACTTCTCCTTGAGACTCACTTTCCAGACTGTGTTTTTGAGGGTGCTTGCTCAGGCATGTCCAGCAACAGCGAAATGGGCTCATGGCCAAGAGCTGATCGTGGAAGCTGGACTTTAGCCAGACGTATTGTCACACTTTCCAAAGTTAAATGGGCCATCTCCAAGTTTGGCCCATTCAAATCTCCTGGGGGGGATGGTATCATACCGGCTATGTTGCAGCAAGGACCAGAAGCTCTCTTGGTCCTCCTGTGCGAACTCTTCAGAGCAAGTCTGGCTTATAGGTACATCCCTCAAGCTTGGCGCCTCAGTAGGGTGGTCTTCATTCCCAAGAGAGGAAGAGCAGACTACTCAACTGCAAAATCATTTCGCCCCATCAATCTTACATCGTTTCTCTTGAAGACACTGGAGAGACTGGTGGAGAGACATCTAAGAAAGGGAGTGCTTTCAGGTACTCCTCTTCATCGGAATCAGCATGCCTATCAGCCTGGTAAGTCCTGTGAAACAGCCCTGCATCAACTTGTGAGCAGGGTGGAGGACAGCCTTGCTGCCAAGGAGATTGCTCTATGCACCTTCATGGACATTGAGGGTGCTTTTGACAATGTTACTTACACGGCCATGGTCCGGGCAGTGCATGGGCGTGGTCTTGAGTCTGCTATATGTAGGTGGATTGAGGCCATGATCCACTCCAGGCGGATCAGGGCTGATCTTCAAGACAAATCGATGGTGATCATACCTGCAAAAGGTTGTCCACAGGGAGGTGTGCTTTCTCCTCTTCTGTGGAACCTTGTGGTGGATGGTCTCCTCTGTGAACTCACTAGTAGAGGTGTCTTTGTCCAGGGCTATGCAGATGACATAGTCCTCATGGTACAGGGAAGGTTCACAAATATTGTTGCTGATGTCATGAACGTCAACCTTCAATTTGTTAATGACTGGTGTCTTGGAGAGGGACTAAGTATAAATCCCTCAAAGACTGTAGTTGTTCCATTTACAAGGAAAAAGAACCTGGAGTCTCTCTCCCAGTTGAAACTTGGACCAACACAGCTCAAAGTATCAGGTATAGTCAAATACCTAGGGCTGACTATCGACTCCAAGCTGACTTGGAACAATCATTTGAATAATATACTGCACAAAGCAAAATGGGCGCTTATGACGTCCAGGAGATTTGCAGGCTCCATGTGGGGGATCAAGCCTCACATAGCGCTGTGGCTGTACAAGGCAGTAATAAGGCCTCAAGTCACATATGGATCACTAGTCTGGTGGACAAAGATGAACCAGATTACAGCTACAGCCAAACTCACAAGTTTACAAAGGATGGGCACACTCCTAGTCACTGGAGCTTTCAGGAGCAGCCCATCAGCAACTCTTGAAGTTGCTCTTGGCTTGCTGCCCTTGGATATTTTTATCAAGGCAGAAGCACAAAAATCAGCCTATCGATTGAAAGTCACAGGCCAATGGAGGGAAGGCCTGTCTGGAACAGGCCATTGCACAATCACCAAAGCTGTTGCTCATAGCCCTGTGCTTGAAATGACTTCAGATGTCATGAGTATGGAGATGGTTTTCACTAAACCTTTTTCTGTTAAATTCTGCTCTAGAGAGGAGTGGAGGTCTGAGGAAGGGCCCTATATCAGGAGAGGTAGCCTTGTCTGGTACACAGACGGCTCTCTTATTGAAGGGAAATCTGGCTATGGGGTGTACAGTGAATCACCCAGAACAGAAATCTGTGCAAGTCTGGGACAATACTGTACTATCTTTCAAGCAGAAATTTGGGGCATCATGGCTTGTGCCAATATAGGCATTGCCAGACGCTATTGCGACAAGCATATAGTAATCTTGTCAGATTGTCAGGCAGCCCTCGAGGCTCTTGACTCTAATGAAATCAAGTCAAAATTGGTGTGGGAGTGTCACAAAACTCTCAGCAAGCTCGCAACACACAACTCTGTGCATTTTGGTTGGGTACCTGGCCATGTAGGCATAGGTGGCAACGAGTGTGCAGATGGGCTTGCTAAGCAAGGTTCTAGTAGGTCATTCTTTGGCCCAGAGCCAAGCTGTGGCATAAGCAAAACTACTGCCTTCCACACAATAAACAAATGGTCCAGGGACTTACATCACCAACAATGGCAAGGTCACTCAGGCCAAGCACTTGGCAAAAGGCTACTAGCAGACACAAGCTCCTACTTCACCAACTGGCTGGTGAGGCTGGGTAGAGGTCAGGTTAAGCAGCTAATTGCTCTGATAACTGGACATGGCCACTTCAGGAAACATCTCCACACAATCGGACTCAGAAATGAAAATCAGATGTGTAGGCTTTGCAATCAGTCTGAAGAGACTGCCAAGCATATCATACTGGATTGCGAGAGACTCGGGGCAAGGAGAATGGCTCTGTTTGGCTTTAAGCAACCAGGTGATGAATGGGACGTTAGCATAGGGAAGAAACTCCTGGATCTTGTAAAGGGCACAGGTATTGGTTTGCCTAACTAACATACTAGGGACACACAATAAGCTTCGGTTGACGTGTGAGGATCTTTGAATCTTCTGGATCTTTGAATCCGTCCCTTCAAACATAACATAACATAACATATCTATTCTACCTTTAAACTTACTGTTTATGTGTTTACTTCATTCAAATTTGCTTTGTAATTATTTTCTTTTTGTTTGGCAACCATTTATATCTCGTCTACTTCGTTTTAAATAGTGATATTTTATTAAAAGAAAGATTTTTATTAATAAATCAATGTCTGGAATAAATGAGAAAAACTGATTGTTTGTAAGCTTGTATATTTTTTATTCTTACCTTTCGTTTAACTGTTCATTTAAATCAAGTTTGCTTTGTATTTCTATTCTTAATTTATACCTCATCTACATTGTTTCAAATGACAATATTTTATATTTTCTCATCAATAAAAGTACTTTTGTCAATACTTCAAAATGCTCATTAATAAATCAGTAATAACAGTAAATCTATGGTCCCGCAACATGTGGAAGGCAGTTTTGACTTCACTGTGAAGACTGAAGAGATGTCAGACTTCAGGTAAACTAACAAGCAGGTGTGGCAAGTGGCAGACCACTGTTGTAGCTCAGGCATCTCTCATTCATTCTCTCTCACTCTCTCTCATTCTCTCTCTCTCTCTCTCTCTCTCTCTCTCTCTCTCTCTCTCTCACTTTGCTGAGCTGAGGAAGATATATTTGGGATACGGCACGGGACGGGACGGACGTTAATAGACAGACGCACTGTCAGAAGGAAACCAGGGTAGATCGACGAGGGGGTAGATCTGGAAAGGTGTTGTTGCGGGGAGAGGAGGGTTCTGAAGCATGTTCCAGACTTGGCAGACGAAAAGGGACAGTTCCGTCCGGCCTCTTCTCTTCAGGAAAGCCCATTTCCAGTGTCACGAGTAAGAAGAAGAAGGAGGAGAAGATGAAGTGGAAGAAGAAGAAAAGAGGGTAAGTGAGGAGGAAGAAGAAGGAGAAAGAGGAGGAGGAGAAGGAGGAGAAGGAGGAGAAGGAGGAGGAAGAGAAGGATAAGAAGAAGAAGGAGGAGGAGGAGGAGGAGGAGAGGAAGAAGAAGAAAGGGCAGATGAGGAGGAGAAGAAGAAGAAGAAGAAGAAAAAGAAGAAGAAGAAGAAGAAGAAGAAGAAGAAGAAGAAGAAGAAGAAGAAAAGAGGGTAAATGAGGAGGAGGAGGAGGAGGAGAAGCAGGAGGAGGAGGGGGAGGAGGAGGAGGAGAAGGATAAAAAAGAGGAGGAGGAGGAGGAGGAGGAGGAGGAGTAGGTGGAGGAGGAGGAGGAGGAGTAGGTGGAGGAGGAGGAGGAGGAGTAGGTGGAGGAGGAGGAGGAGGAGGAGGAAGAAAAAGGAAGAGATAAGAAACAGATGTAGTGAGATAGAGCCTAATCTTCTAGGCTAGAAGAAGAAGGAAAGAAGAAAAAGGAATGAAAAAGAAGAGGTAGAAGGAGAAGAGAGCTGAAGGAGAAAGAGAGAAATAGGAAGAATAGGAGAGGAGAACATAGGGTAAAAAGAGAGAGGTGAGGGGATTTAAAGCGAAAATTAGGAAAAACATAAAAGAGGGAGGAAAATAAAAAGTGAGAAGGAAGTGGAGAAGGAGGAGGATTGAGAAAGAGGAAGCCCAAAACAAATTCGTAACTCATGACAGAAGTAGCATGTAGCAGTGGAAAAGAATTAGAAAAGGACAGATAGTATATTAAGAATAAGTAGGAGGTGTAGAATAAAAAAAATAAGAGTGATGAGGGGAAAAATGAAAAGGAGGCGAACGAATGTTGGAGAAGTAAGAGGAATAGACGCAACAGGAGGAGGAGGAGGAGGAGGAGTAAGAGGAGTAGTAGGAGGAGGAGGAGGAGAAGTAAAAGCAGTAGGAGAAGAATAGAAGATGTAACAGGAGGAGGAGGGTGAGGAGTAGAAGGAGGAGGAGGAGTAGGTGGAGGATGAGGAGGAGGAGCCGAAGAAGGTGGAGGAGGATGAGGATGTGGAGAAGAGTAGTGGGTAGAGAAGGATTAGATTAGATTATCTTTCTTTATTCATGTAAATTTACAAATTATGCATATGAATGGTTATAAACAAGATTATCAACATCACATAGATACTATAGTGAACTCAGATAATGTTTTTTTTTTTTATAGTGCAAGATATTATATACAATGATCTCATTTGTACGATATTAACTATGGTAATGACAATCTGAGTGATGCAATTACATGAAATGGCGAAGTTTGGACAAAGATTCGTCCATTCTTGACACTTAACCAGTAAGGAGGAGGAGAAGGAGGAGGAGGAGAAGGAGAAGGAGTAAGAGTAGGAGGAGAAGGAGAAGGAGTAAAAGAAAGGGGAGGAGGAGAAGGAGGAAGAGGAGGAGGAGAAGGAGGAAGAGGAGGAGGAGAAGGAGGAAGAGGAGGAGAAGGAGGAAGAGGAGGAGGAGAAGGAAGAAGAGGAGGAGGAGAAGGAGGAAGAGGAGGAGGAGGAGGAAGATGAAGATGATCATGATCATGATGAAGAAGCTATAGGAGGAGGAATAAGAAGAATGATGGAGCAAAGGAGAGTGTCTTGAGAAGCCCGACGTGTCCGTCACCGACAGTCGATTCCGGCGCCTGAGTCCTTCCTGAAGGGACGAAGGGATAGTTGGCATGAAAGGTCGCATCCTTACGGATGTACCGTCCTTCAGCCCTTCCTTTCCACTGTCCCTTTTCCCCGATCGCTTCCAGGGCGAGCTGGAACACTCTCAGACAGGGATTAAGCTCGTTAGGTGCTGGTGCATGGTTGCACTGCATTCAGCTCCACCTCTACCACACTACACTACTGCTCTGCCCCCGAAAGCTTACAAATCTCTCGACAGGCACTCTAATAACAACTGTCTGTTAGACAGAATCAATGCCAAGGAAAGGCATAGACTTGTGCAGAACTTACGTGAAGATAACAATGGCATTTGTTGTGAACGTATACCATTTTGATAAATAACGAGATGTTTTAAAAGTGCTAAAACTACTTTTAGTTGTTCTGTGAATAGTAGGCTCAATGATTGACCTAACGAAGAGGGCTCCGTGGACTTTAATATGCTGGACTTTAATACGAACTCATTAAGCGTGGACTTTCCTATGAATCAAAATTCAACCGTGGACTTTCCTACAAACTTGTGTTCTGTTGTAAACTATCTCCAAAGTCAATAATTATAACCCTCGCTCTTCTCAAATCCTCATATCCCCAATGATTTCCAAAAATTACGTTAATACAGGAACAACAATATCTCAGTAATCAATCATCGGATATTTTAATTCTGGCCGAAATCAGCCAAATTGATGAGTTCTCCGGTTATCTGCAGTAGAAAATCAAATATCCAGAAAATCTAAATCTATCAGTAGCCTACATTTTTGACATTTATCCGAGGAACATACTTGTAGTTATACAGGAGAAAGATAGAATTTAAATAAAGTTATAGATCCATTCTTTCTAAATTAAATCACAGTACATTGAAAAGTAAGTATGACGTTTGAAACGTTCAAAATAAGATTCAAGTGAATTGATAACTCGGATTTTTTTTTCAACTGAGTACTGTAAGTTAAATTTTTAACCAGTTTTAGACGTTTGATACCAGAATGTAATATGAAAGTAAAGGGATGTATTGAGATAGCTAAGAAGTTGATGGGGATGAGAGTCCTAATTGTATATTTGTTTTTAGGGTTACAACATTGGAGGATTATCGCATTGAGTATTTATCTCATGTTAAAAAGTAACAGAATAGAACTTTAGCACATGGTGTATTGTTTGAAAGAAAGTCCATGCATGAAATTTGCACTGCTAAATTACGATGTGCCACCCTAAATTACTTTGTGAGAAGTGTCACTACAAGTCCACCCACCTGCTCCATACAAATAACAGTAACAGTTACATTACTGGACAGATAACAGTAACAGATACAAGTAACAAAATACAAGTAACAGTTCGTAGGAAAGTCCACGATTGTATTTTGCTTCGTAGGAAAGTCCACGCTTAATGGGTTCGTATTAAAGTCCACGCCAACACGAAGAGCAATGCAATAATTGCATTGATCTTCTTTTAAGGATCGCCCACTGATTTATGTGTGAAGATTTTCCGAATTTGCTTGCATTTTAAGGATATTTAAAAGGACAAAACAGAAAGGCGCTCGGGCCTTCTTCCATAGGAAACATATGATTTTCAAAATGCGCTCCTCCATTAAATACAATTGGAATCAGATTTCAAAATAGCCCTCGGGCCCTCTTATCTGGCCTTCTTATCGGACCCTCATCTGGTTGAGCTTAATTCATATGAATTAAGTTAACATTCATGACAAAAACATATTTTCTTGAGAGAAAAAAATCATTTATAATATTCCAATTGAGTATTGTAACGAATTATTACTAGTCTACGTGAAAAATAATTTGAAAAATTTAATTAATAATTATTGCTCTATAAATATACATTAATATGCACACCCTGGAACAATCAAATCCATCGTACTGGCCTTCTGTGACATAAAAATAAAAAATATGCAATTTTCGCACTTTTTTAGGGAATTTTCAGCCAATTATGCAAAAACCGACAGTGGTGACAGCGACTTTCAAAGCAGAATCATTGAAACTTGTAACAATTTCACACCCTGGAACAATCAATTCGGTGACACCGGCCTTCTGTGATCTTAAAATAGACAAAAATGCAATTTTATAATTATTTACAACGGAATAAATATAGTAACACGAATACTATAAAGAATATAACGGATTTCCACACTTTTATAATGGATTTTCCATCGCGGAACTCTTTATTCTGACTGAATTCTAGTTAATTTGTAACCTATAGGCCTAAATATTCTACTTTTGTACTATATTTTATAGATTTTGTACATTTCAGTATGAGGTGGAATCTAACAGATTTATTACTGAGGCCTTACTCAGTAATAAACTTTGGAATAGTTTTGTTTAGTGTTTGAAAACGTATACTTTGTAACTACACTATAAACATCGTAACAATAAAATCCATCACTAGAGATTGTAAGTAAACTGGGTAATGGTTGACTCAGTATGCTTCACTCAGAAACTTATATAATCAGACATCAAACTAGTAAACTAGGAAACAGTGGCTGAACTATGATTTCCGCGCACTAAAATCAATCTCAAGCTGAACAGTCAGCGCAGTGTTGTCGGAGAGAGCTAATCTTTGAACTTATCACTTGGATACGAGCGGAACAATGGACTAATACAAAGCTCTTATCTTAGCGAAGCTCTGACAAGCCCCATTTGAAGTTGGAAGTGTAAGGTTTACTGTTTCATTAAGCAGCAAATGGTTGAGTGTGTGGGGAATATGTGAGTGAACAGGAAAATTGAGGATTTGGAGCAGCCATATCTTTGTTCCAAAATAAGTTCAAGAAAGACTGTGAATGTGTAATAATGAGCTATATACAAACAAAACTCTTTACAACGAACTTTCAAATAGCGAAGTTCTCCACGTGAAGAATAAATCGTTAATTATTGTTTCTCTAAGTAGGAAGTAAATTGAGGCTTCTGCCCGAGACTCAACCACAAAAACGAGGATATATTATGAATTGTTTAGTAGTTTGCTTTACCAGTAACCGGTAACTGGCAAATGTTACCGGTAACTGGTAAATGTGACCAGTATCTGGTAAATGTTACCGGTAACTGGTAAATGCTGCCGGTAACTGGTAAATGTTACTGGTAACTGGTAAATGTTACTGTTAACTGGTAAATGTTACCGGTGGCGTCTGATTCAAGTTTTTTAATGTCTAGAAATTTGAGTAGACCAATCTTGCTAACATTCACCAGTTACCGGTAAAGCTCCCATGAACTCAACCGATGTTCTGAGGGTAAGTATTTTAAAATTATATTTAAAATCTATATAAATAAAATTAGAGTTTTGTCTGTACATTTATCAGAATTATATATTTTTTGGTTATTTTTACGTTTTATACATCAAATAAGCCGAAAATAGTCTAATCTCACTTTCTGTCTGTCTGTCTGTCTGTCTGTCTGTCTGTCTGTCACGGCCCCGAAGGCATTTTAAGCGGCCTTCTCCTCAAAAACGAGAGCATCGATCGGGATTTTAGTTATTGAACAGTATTGAACAGTTTATTGACAATGTCTTTAGCTATAAAAAACTAAATTAACTTTTTTTTTAACAGAGTAATAAACGTTTAAAAACCAAGTGTTTTGCGATTTTGGATACATTTTACGCGGCCTTCTCCTGAAAAACGAGAGCATCGATCGGGATTTAAGTTATTTATCAGTATTGAAAACCTTTTTGACAATGTCTTTAGCTATAAAAAACTAAATTAACTTTTTTTTTAACAGAATAATAAACGTTTAAAAACCAAGTATTGTGCGATTTTGGATACATTTCTTCCAAGTTTTATTACCACATAAGAATAAGAACAAATCACGTAATTTATCATGATATAAAATCAATCAGCTGTTCTCAAATATAAATGGTGGGCCCTTCACGGCGTTATTTACGCTGTCTGCAGACTTGTGTAGTCGGAGCATTGCAGTCTTTTAGGAAACATATGTCTGGTGAATCAAAGCTCATCTTATGTTTTATCAATTATTTCTTTGTTAAAAAAAACAAAATTTTCTAATTTAAATTTATCAAAACAAAAATTAACATTTTAGGAAGGTGCGGTTTGTGCTAGGCTCTTGGGAATTCGCCAGGTAGCACTATTACTACCACATAAGAACAAATCACGTAATTTATCATGATATATTAATCAGCTGCTCTCAAAAAATATTCTCTCCGATACCTGTCACTGAATTGCTGACGTTCTAAGTTGTTTACTAAGGGCCCGTTCACACGATACAGTTTTTTTGCGGTACAGTAAATTTGCTGTATCAGTTATTTTGCAGTGCTTTCGTTTGCATGTACATTTCATATTGTATGTTCACACAATACTGTTTCGACTGGATCCAGTAAAAAAGCTGTTCTAGCCGATTTCTACATTCGGTTTTGTCTTCGAAAACTGTATCACTAAAATCAGCTGTACCGCGAAATAACTATCCGTATCCGGTGGCACATGTATTGTACCGGTAATGGATATGTTCAAACGATACGCTTATTACGCTGGAAGCAGTCTTCAGATCGTCAGCATTGATCTTCTTCATTGATATTCTTCAGCATTGATCTTCTTATTAGTGAACTCCAGTGTCCAGAAGTGGAAGATATTAATTGTGAAAATTTAATTTTTCTAATATATGAGAGACCCGCCTTGTGGGACAAGACTTAAGATTAATATAAAAATAAAGAGAGAAAAATGTGTAGAATATTGAAACCAGAATTTGCGTACTTTGATCAAACTTTAAGAGAAACCTTCAGTAAGAAACTTATTTAAAAAAATCTTACACAAATAAAAAAAAAATCCTGGACTGGAATAAATAAAACTGAACTGGAAGCGCAATGGTGGGGGTTGCTGGTCTCCTATCGGGCGCCTCCCCAGGTGGCGGATTGGGGGATGCCTCCTAGATATAGGTGGTACCGGGGAAATGAAATACCCGGGGTGGACCAAAACCAGCATAGAAACTGCTGCCTTGCAGATGGAGGTCAATGGAAATCCAAAGGCTAGGGGAAGAAAACCCAAATAGAAAATTGACTGCTGCCTTGTAGTTCAGCATTGGTTTGTTAAAGGCTAAGGAAGGAAACCTGAAAAAATTCCCTGGTCCTCCAGGTTGGGGGTTGGATGGGGGGCTAACTCCCCCACTCCATAAAAAAAACATTTGTTATGGAAGCACAAAATGATAGGAACGGACGGCCGTTTAGGAATTTAGTAAAGGAACAGACATTTAAACGATCGCTGGATAGGGACCGTTGGCGACAATTACTAGTGCAGGCCAAGACCCGTTCTGGGTTGTAGGGCCACTGAAGAAGAAGAAGAAGGAAGCGCAATGGAAGAAGGAGGAGAGCACAGTAATAAGCAGTACAGCCGGACCGTGTGAACATCACAGTACAGTTGACGCCGTACAGTAAAAAAACCGTACCGCAAAAAAACTGTATTGTCTGAACGGGGCCTAAGCTGCTAACAACTTCATGATCGTTGCTATCAAAAAAGCCGAAACATATTTAGTCTTATTTCTAAACATAATCCGTACGAAGGACGGGCAAAATAGCTAGTTTTATTCTAAAATTAAATAGTATAACCAAAAAAATATTCATAATTATTAAAACTTAAATAAAAATAAATTAAATTAAAAATTGTAATACATTTTTTTTCTAAACTGAGTAAAACCATTAAATAATGTTTACGAACTAAAACTAAACCAATTAAATTTAATGTAAATATAAAAAAATATATAAACATATTTGGGGGTTGGTGAATTTTTTTGCAATGATTCTTCTCTAGGGTGTAACAACCTGATCATGAAGATATTATGTCCTTGATTGTATCACGTGTTTGTGGATTATTCCCTAGAATAGGGCTCTGAGGATATAAATTATCCTTGAGTGCTCTCAAATAACTGTCAATTTCTATTGTTATGAATTATAGATAATACGCAGTCTTAATTTCTAAAAATTTTAGGTGTGGGAACGCTCATTCACTCTTATAAACCTCTATTTTCTAATAAAGCCTAGTTAAATATTCCCTCATCCCCCCCCCCCCACCGCTGCACTCTGTTAACATCTCGGTGCCTACTCTAAATTTCCTATAAACTTGTTTTTTGATTTGCTCCAACCATTGTATGAAGCTTACAATAACCAAAACCAATACACATTTTTTAATAAATAGTAAATTTTAAAAAAATAAAGTTTTCTTTACATTTTTATTTATATAATAATCAGATCTCGCTTCGCCCTACGCTAAAGTACTTTATTATTATTATTATTATTATTATTATTATTCGTAATATTTCGCATGGTTATCTGAGTAAATAGCCAGATAGGACACCTCCAGAATCAGATTGGCGCAAACTGTGCGTTCCCTTGCGTTCCGGCACTCTTGGGAGGTAAGGGAACGCTGTTCCCTTGCGTTCCCACTGAAATTAACCTCTTATACAGCGTTGGAATAAGAGTCAAGTTTAAGTCATTCCAGTCAACATTACTTTAACTTTCATTCATTTTACTACAACTAGTACTTCGTTTTATTTCAAATAGTGGTATGTGTCTCTTATCAATATAGCCTTATGTTTTTTGTGTCAGCTGTTACGTAATCGAAATTAGGGATGGACACGCACATAAGTATGTTAAATAGCAGTTAAAAACACAAATACACGAAATTTAATCAGAACATAAACAGATATTATAATGCATGCTACTACTGTACCAGTGGCGTAGCCAGGATTAGATTTCGGGGGGGGGGGGCTCACCAAGGGGGGGGTGTGGGCAGTGGCTTAGCCAGGATATCAAATTTCGGTGGGGGGGGGGGGGCTCACCAAGGGGGGTCTGGGGTATAGGAGGGTCCGGATTTTTTTTTAAATTTAGTGGTGTGTAAAGCAAATCTAGACAACTTGTTAGGCTCTAAAGTTCAAAAGAAAGTTTTGAAAAATTACTACCCAAGAACCTAGTTGGCCAGGTTTGAAATGATAAAGTTTGATCTGTGACTATTTTGAGTCAAAACCCTTGAATTGGAACTAATCATACTTAACTTATGTACTGAATCTCAAAATTAATACTAATTATTATTATAAGTTTCAAAAATTTATGTCATTAGCCTAAAACGCACCCAACCCAAAGTTCATGAAATCGGAATTTTTTTTTATCATAGCACACTGATTTTACACGCTTGCATAGAACTTGCATTTATTTGTGTGTTTTCATTTACAAAATCCCGATTTTATGAACTTTGGGTGCGTTCAGGCTAGTGGGTTATACTGAATTTTAACTTCAAAACTAAATTTTCTACAAGATGAGTTTATTCAAAAAGATGATTTATCAATAATTATTAACAAAGTTAATCCACTTCAAACTTGAAAATTGCATTTTATTTAATGTAATAAATAAATAATTATGGTAGTCACAGTTTTCTAACATGTTTTATTCGATTTCGTAGCTCATTTTAAATAAAAAATTATCCATTTGAGCACCTAACAAGTTTCTATATGAGTAAATATTGAGGAAAAATTTGAAAAATGCATTAATCTGACTATAACTGTAGCTATATTCCATTATACAAACTGGGTTTCTGTAATTTGCTCGTTATAATACAACAAAACAGATAGAACCCTTCGGCTTTAATAAGTCCTTATCTATTAGTTATTTGAGAATTTTTTATTTCTGAAATTTCGGGGGGGCCCGGGCCCCATGGGCCCCCCCCTGGCTACGCCACTGAACTGTACTACTCTTATTCTACTTGCACCTGAAATGAACGATCTGTAACGTGCATGAAATAGCAAAATAAGCTCAATAATTATGTGAATAATAATAATATTATTATTCACAATAATCATTTTTCAATTACGGTATTATTGTAAAACGCCTGCGCTCTGTTCCTCACCATTGCATGTTTAAAAATCCTGCCCAAGATTGGAATCACAAGACGAGCGTGAATGCTAGTGACACCTAGCGGCAGAATCTGGAACAACGTCGTTTCATGCCTGCCGACACCGGCAAACCAAAAGCAATCCAGTCTGGACATGTCCGTCGCGTGGTGAAGTTCAAGTGTTGTGTATGTACTTAGTTCAACCGGCTTATTTCGCAGATCAACACGTCTTCGACGCACGGTGTAGACATTCTACAGGATTTACAACAATTTTAATCAAGGTAATTAGTAATTATCATTCTCAGAACCTTTAGATAACACTGTGCTCGCTTGAAATAAATTAGAACAACTTCTCAACAAGTATTTTTTTGTAGAAAATACACAATATTTTTACACTTTTTCTTCGTATTATAATTTAATGTCATCTCATTATTTGTTAGTAATTGGATATTATAACTATTTAAACGGTTTTTAGGGTTTCGTTTCGAGTGAACTTGTAAAGTAATCGTCTTTAAGAGAAAATAATAATTTTATTATTTGTTGAGGAAAGTTTCTTAGCAAATCTGAATTTTTAGAATGAATTAACCTCAATTTTTTGGACAATGTAGCTGGCCGAGCTCATCAATGTGAAAGTGTATGAAGACATTAACATGTTTTGTGCTATCAGATGATTTTTTAATCAAATTTACCCGGCTGGTGTAATTTATCCTTAATTGTTGTTCGCGACCGCAACTGAAGTGGCTCTGTATAATAAGGGGCTTACTTGTAATTTAATTTATTAAGTACAGTTTTCAACACTAATCAATAAGCCTGTTGACCCCATTGTCGTCACTTGAAATAAGTTAGATAACGTTACAATTTTGCAGTAGATCTGTACAAGTATGCATAATATTTCACGCCTTTCTCTTATTATTCCTGATTATTGATTTCCATGATTAACGAAATGGTTCATCGTTTCAAATATTGATTAGGCCTTCATAGTGATCACTTTAGATTCGAACAACGTTACAATCAAATTTCAGCTTAAGCGTTTGTACATCCATACCTTACATTTTATTCAATTATTAAATTTATAAAACTACTCTACTGATTGCCGCTAAATTCCTCTTCCATCTAGTAACTTCTTTATGTACTAGATCGCGTTGTGTAGGCCTACTTAAAATAATGATAGAGAATATTGTGGTATTGATATTGTAATTGATTGAGAGTATGGAAAATAACTAGGAAATCAGAAGAATGAATATAGTGATGCTTCATACAATAATCTGCTTCATCTGCAATCTGCTTCATACAAGAATCACGTATTCAAGTAGAATAAATTTAAGATTTCAGGCTAAATTGAAAGAAGTCGATAAATGCAACGTGGTCGTTATGATAAACGGTAAACAGTCAACAGTGAAATGACTATCTTTATTTTGAATTTCTTTGAAGTTCTCCAGTCGCTAAATGTTCATTATAAGAACGCTTCTGTTCAACAAATTCTCTGTTCTAAAGCGAGCTCAATTTTCCAATTATTGCCGAATGGATATTTAATTTAGCAGCCGCAATGGTGTAATCAGCGAGGGCATCTTTGACTGACTGCTACTCCTGCGGTCACGAGTTTGATTCCCGTTCAACCATATGTAAATTATTCACCTTCGTTACGCAAAAGTCTCAGGCTCATGTGTCCATCATAGACCAAAAAGAAATCATATTCAAGATCTTTTTACAAAAATATTCGTTTTTCCAAGATCGTTTTTGAATAAAAAGCAGGAAACTGAAAGATTGTGGGACCGCCCCCACCTCATTTTTTGTTTTTGTGTGATCTCGGTGTTTAATCGTCTACGACCTTTACGTTATTGATAATGCCCACTACACATTCCTGAAGAAAGTTGAGTTCCTGGGAGCTTTGCAGCTGACTGGTAAACATTACTTGTGGCGTCTGATTAGTCTATTAACATTTTTAACGTCTAAGAATTTCAGTAGACTAATCACTTTTACGAGTTTCCGGTAAAGCTCCCAGGAACTCAACTATTGAAACTACATGATCTTATTCCAGGAATTTTCCTGGACTGCATAGGTAAATCTGAAATTCGCTCATAGAAAACCCCTTTTTTAATCAACCTTTGAACTAATTACGGTTCTATATGACTAGTTTGAATCAGTTTACATCCAGCTTTACGCTTGATTCTTCTCAACTTAAAAAATCATCCGATTTTTATAAACAAAAATAAAAATAAATAATATTTTTGGTTGGGGTGAATGTGAAAAAATGAACAATCAAAGCTATTTCAGACGTCCCTATGGTTCCATTGGGTTCCTGTTCTCCAACTGAAATATTTTTAATAGAGATAATATTTATTAGATGGAATAATATCCGGAGTGAAATATTGTTGGACATTTAAGAACTTAAAATATAATAAAATCAATAAAAATATAATGTACATGATAAATAAATTCCAAGTATTCAGGAATATTTTATATTTTATTTAATATATATTTTTTTGATCATGGCCTTCTAAAGAAAAGCAACATGATGTATTTTTGATCTGTGAGAACGATCCATAAATGCAGAGTAATAAATTTAATTGCTTTGTCAGCCTATCCATTCTATTCAGGATATCCTGATCATTTCTCTCAATGAATACTGTTATAATCTGCCATTCATCCTCAGATAGTTCATTGTCTTTTACGGTATTGCTAATAAATTGCGTTTTAGAATGTAATAAATCTGATAATTAATAGTTTCTACAGAAATGGGTGATAATAATGCAGGTCACAGGAATAAATTAGACTAGACCATAGGGGGTTTTTAACTGGTAGCTTATAGGCTGTATAAAATATTTCCTTTAGTGATTAACCCTTGTGAGTTTGGTTTTGGGAAGGGTTCTAGCTCTAAAGCCCCATAAAAACAGAATAAAGACAGTATTTATTAAAAAATTCTAGTGCTAGTCAGTAAACATAAAAGTCAATATTGTTAGCCAAACGTGATGGACAACAAAATTCACATAAAAATGTGAGGTTGTTCAATATTAAATTAGTTTTTCATCTTTTTTAGTATGGTATTGTGAATAAATTGCGTTTTAGAATACACTGTTTATATGTTTAGTACGTTGTTCGAAAGGGCCTTATAAAAACCAAGGGACCAACTTAGCCTATTTAGTGGTTTAGGAATATACTATAAATTTAATTGTATTGATAATAGAGATTTCAGTTTGATCAAAAACAAAATAAAGATTAATTTTGGTCGTAATTTACACTTTAGAATAATATAAAAATGTTTAATATTGTATAAATTATGTACACAACATTATTGATATTTGTTTATGGATTTGTTTGAGTGGAAGTTTACAAATTATTAATGTTGTTATTGTTGTTGAAAAAGAAGGAAAACGACAACAGAGTGCAACAACCTGAGAGCATAAAATAGAAAATATTATTAACAGTAGCACCAAGCAGAGACATATTATATTGAGTGATCAATCAAATTTATTTGCAAAATTTTTCAAACATTGTAGGGTCCTGCTAAACCCGTAGTTTTTTCAGCAGGTGCCAATCTTCACAAATATTACAACAAAGAAACAGAGTCACTTATATTTTAATATTATAAAGAGAAAAAAACAGAGATCGATTACAAAAGAATGTGATGATAAAAGTAAAAAATAAACATTGTAAATCCAGAACTCAGAAAGAAAGAAAAAAGTTACTACAATTCTATCAAAGACAATAATTGAAAAATTATATAAAAAGTGTATAAAAACTATATCAAAAACTGTAATCTATGAATTGTAGGGTTAGCAACAGCAAGCATAACAATGCAAAACATAACAATCCCAAACAAAACATCATTGTTTAACTCATTAATAATTACGTGAGGTTCTTTCATGAAACTAAACTAAAACTCTACGCCATAATTATTATATTCATACGGGAAGTAATTTTCTCATATATTCATATGGGCAGTAATTTCTACCTGACTCCAATATTGTCGCATTAAAAACAATCATGTGAACCGTGAAATTTAGTTCCTATTTCCGGCCGCCAGAGTTCACTGCTGTCGCCACCCAATGTCAAGTTTGTTTTTCCACGAACAATGAATCTGGGTCACATTATAAAAAAGAAAATGCCACCGCTGAAAATGATTAATGCTCTGCTCTTGCGAAGTGTTGATGGGATTCATTTTCGAATGTATATTATTTACTTTGAGTGCCGAGCACTTGAAAGATTAGATAAATGAAGCTAAATTTCGCGCAGTTGTTATTAAAAAATCACCAGTTACTCTTCAGTTTACGTTGTACACTTGTTATCGTCATAAACGTACGGTACTTGTTTTCAAGGTAACTTATTTACATTGCTTAAGATGTAACCGCTAATAAAGTCTACTTGATATTGACTTACGTTTAGTAGTGTTTGCTCCATATGAATGTTCCTGTTATCAATAGCAGTAAGCTATAATAATTTACTCTATTGTACTAAGCCACTAGTAAATATAACTGTGCCATAGAAAGACAGCTGTGTGAATGGACTGATTTTCATGGCTCATTCATTACAACCTCTTATCACTTGTAATTTCAAATATGTACTCCCAATGTACTAGTATAGGTAAATATATACTAGTAAATACAAATTTAGTTAGTATGTTACTAATTTACAGCTGTATGAATCGACTAATTTTTATGGCCCATTTATTAAAATTACTCGTAATTTTACAAGTCTTACTTACTTCTAGTACACAACTTGTTGAATCTGCTTATCACGTTTGTTCAATTGTTAATGACTCAAAGTGGACCAAGACCTGATAGCTTGTTAAAGTTTTGTCACTTTATGTATGTTTCAGCAAGGTAATTGAGGCATTAAGTGATAAGTATTTGGACATTTTCTCCAGTTTATTTAAACTTGAGAGGTGATTGTTAACATCTCAGCTATTACTGACTTTTTTCTTGGTTTCCCTCTGTTTTTTCGGTTTTCCTAAGATTTCCTCCTGTAAAAATAAGTCGCGTTTCATGTCCTGAATTAATAATTTGGTTTTCATTCATAGCCTGTCTCCCTCTGCTTTTCTACAACTTTATATATTATATATTTTATGATATATACTTAATATTTCAAAACAACTAATATAACTAATTTCACCTTCAATATAAAAGTGTTCAAGTATATTCAACTGCATATAAACTGTGATAATATGAACTGTATTTAACTGTTAAATAGCTACTTTATTCCAACCATATTTTCATGTCACAAAGATCCCTCCCCGTGGGATTTTACTTTCCAGATAGTTGACCGGTAGAAGAATAGTTTTGAAGGGTGACCGATTGGATTGGCCAGCCAAAAAGACCGTTCTCTGCTGTAAAATCACTTCCCGGTGGTTCGGAATCCACCTGAGACTGTAGGTCCAACTCATCAATTACCCAAGCACAGGTCTCATACCTATGTGGGCTTCATCCTCCGCAAATAAAAAAAATTTAAACTCTCTCACATCTCACTGCATCTTCATAGCTTACTAAAACTTGCTGATGGATAATTTATTTTGAAAGAAAAATGACAAGATTTAAATTTATTTCAATAATATTAATAATAATAATAATAATAACAACAACAATAAAATTATGTAATAATACTAATTGGATTTGATTGAACCAATTGCACCCCTCAAGAATATAGCGAAAGCTTGATAAAACTTTTAAATAAATACTCCATCATCATAGTTATATGTAGCTGTGATAAGCATCATTAAAATTATAAATTTTTGAATAAATATTTTTTCTTTTCGTGTCATAGTATGTTTGTTCAATGATGTTCTGAGCAGGAAAATATGCTACCTTATAAAAAGATATAAAATCAGAAATCTCAAAAGTATTGACTTTCGGGTTTCGGAAGTTTTCGATTTTCAAGTACAATCTTCTGAAAATTATTTGGGTGACGTGATACTGTGACAGGTATTAAGAATCTATTCTGATATCCAATTACATTCTTTCTTTTTTATGTGAGTCTGTTAAATCCTGTATCACAGATATATTTGCTGGCTGTGTTCTTGAAAGGAAAGAGTTTCTCCAATTCTTCATCCCATCTAAAAATCTGTGGTTCAAGATGATGGTTAACGTAGAAACTGGTTTTAAACGCCGAAAATTCATTAACAAACAACACGAAGCTATATTAATAAAATGGAATCGCTAACACGGCTTTTAAAAGTGTAATTCTTTTACAAGAGTTCAAGGACCTCCTCTAAATAGGCCATACTGTTATCTTAATTGGAGCGTATTATCATTCAGAGTAAAGCAGGTTATTCACCCGGTAAATTTAGGACTTTGCATCCGAAGTTTTGATTCATTCAACAGTTTAGTTTTTTGTTTCAATTTTTATTGTTTATTGTCGGGAATAAATAATAAATATGAAAGCTACTATCAAAAGGTAGGAGCAAGCCACAATTTTTGAAAAAATATTGTATACAGAGATTTGAACAGTAACAAACTTAATTAATAACTCACTGGCAGGTTGCCTGTTTCAATTGAATCTGGATATCTAGAGCCTGACATATCCTATTTACAAATATAATAATAGTCTCTTTTTTATCTTCCTTCTTTCCCTTCTTCTTCGTCTTTCTAATATTCTTCTTTTTCTTTCTCACCTTCAACTTCCTTCTTTTCCTCCTCCTTCTCCTTTCATCCTCTTCGTCCTTCTTTTTTTATCTTCATCCTCCTCTTCCTTCACCTCCTCATTCTCCTCCTCTTCCTCATCCTCCTGATATTCCTCCTCCTCCTTCTCCCATCTCCTCTAATTCCTCCTTCTCCTCTTCATCATCCTCGTTATATATGATATAATAGATCATTACCAATCTATCAATATTTTATTACTGTAATTTGATGAATTTTCTCATTACTGATCATTCCTCTCTTTGATTATCTAATCCATCTTTTTGGTTTTAGTTTTTCTACTTCCTATATTAAAAAGATCAACATGTCATAAATAATAGAGGTTCGACGAAGAACATAATAATCCGTTCTTGTTGCTATTATATTTAATAGGCCCATCAAGTTATTCACGATTATATTATGATATGGCGAAAAACTCCTATTTGAGTCTCGTTTTTGACCTATACATGAGAATACCGTTAAAATTTCATCCCATACTGCTGTAATACTAATACACCTTCACCTGTTAAAAGGTCAGCGTAGTTGAGGCTATTGCCCTATCCAGACTAGTCTAGCTAGTATGCTATTATTATACTAGCCTAATAGCCTAGCCAGACACCAGATATCTTCATTCAAATTTGCATAATCCAACTTTTTTTTAATTGTCCTGCAAAATAATAATAATAATAAAAAATAAACAAAATATTTTGAGAATAAAATTTTCACAGGAGTTTTTATGCGATATTTTGGAAGAGAGTTAATTATGTTATGATTAATCGTTTTCCATTTCTAAGTATATGAAACTGAAATTTCTTATAGTACCATTGTATCTTAATTGCGTAACTGCTCTAAGAGGGCCTATGCCTACCAGCTTGTCACCAGCTTTTATTCTGTTCCTATTGATAGTTTCAAGTTGATGTTAACAATTGACAAAGAAAGTTGTATTCTATTTAAGAGCATCGCTGAAAGTGAGAACTGGAGAATTAGGTAGAGGCTCTTTGATTTAAACATTATTTTTGTAAATCAGGTTGAATCTCTAAGCTGTTCACTAGTTGTAGATTTAAGAAAACAGTCACATTACAACTAAAAATAAAATTGTAAAATAGTTTATCTATTGATTAATTGGGGAAAATAATTCAGTTCACCATTCAATTGGTACGGTATTATAGAATTTCGTAATTGTTTTTTAACTTGAGTATTTAGTGTTTTTCAATAATGGGACTGTATTCTACAGTATAAAAAAAATTCGTAAACCACTTGCAAACTTTGAGTATCTTTTCTTCATGTTTTTAGCTTGAGACGTATTTAATGAACTTTTTAGATATCTTCGTGAAACTTTGAACTAGCTGCACAATTAGGTTGTGAACCTATTCAAGGGGTATTGAGTCTTTATTCTCCATAATTCTTACATAGCGTCAAGTCCACTCTTACTCTTAACGTTCTTCCTAATTTATATAACCGCATATCAGGTACCGCACCTGATTGGTTCAAACATTGCTTTTAACTGCCTAATATCGGTGGTTTGGTAAAACTGTAGGTCCAACTCATCAATCACCATCATCCAACTCATTACCCACACACAGGTCTCAGACCTATGTGGGTCTGAGACCTGTGAAAATTTATTCATGATTCTTTTAGTCTTCTATTGCCTTACATTATCTCATATCTTATGGCCTTCATTCTAATGACTCTTCTAACTCATTTTAAGTATTCAGACCTATCTTCATTCAAAATCTTATCATTTTCGCGAAGAGTTCTTTCTAAAGGATGCTCATGTTACTTATTATTGGTATCATTTGGAAGGGAGGTATTGAGATAGCTCTCTTGTTCTTTGTCATAGTAATATGACTTATCACTTACCCGGTGGTTCGGAACCCATCTAAAATTGTAGCTCCGTGTTGTCCATAATGGCGAGGTGGAACTGCCCGTAAATGTCTCTCCACCAATAAAAGCTTTACGCTTATTATTATTTTTAATGTACAGTATATCATATAACTAGTTTCTGTATTAGTTTGTATAAGTTCTCAGTGATAGTAGGTTAAACTCCTATACAAACTAAATACAGCAGCTTGAATCATAGTTCATCCGGTGTAATAGTATATGTTTCACTTTTGTGTGACAGCTATCGTATAAATAGCGTGGTGAAAAAAATATTGGAATATTAATTTGAATTTAAAATTAATGTTATCACAAACAATTTGGAACCATTCATTATGTATATACGTCACATCAACGTGTCTCAGAATAACTCGTATTCAAAGTGAGTAGACCTTACTTCTGTTGAAATTTAAATATTTATAGTGTTTTAAATGAGCATTGAACTTTGAATGATATTGTTGGGTGATAATGTGGCTCAACTTATCCCTTGGAAACATCGTTTTCTCGTTCCTTTTTATTACATCCCATACTGGATTATTTTCATATTTATTCAGTAAAGTTGGTAATATGTGAATAATATAGTTACACTTGATGCAATTCATCGAAGTATTTTTGTTTGTTATTTATTTCTATCTCTGAACTCAAAAATTTTAGAAACTTTTACAAGATGCATGATTTATTCCATAGATTTCCATCATTTTTAAATCATTGTTCAATTTCTATCGTTTCTTCTACATAATAAAAATACCCTCAAATGCTCGAAAACTATTCAGAATATTTGCAGGAAAACTTTTCTGGGGCATTGACTGAGAAAACATTACAGATGCTTTGTATTCAAACTTCACGATATGGGGTTACTTTAACGTATAGCATTGTGATAACATTTTAGACATGGTTCATGTCGTACAAGGCACGAGTATTATTCTCTTCTCATGAAATTCATATTGTACTGCAAAAGAAATATTTCGTTGTGCTTTTCAAGAGTCTATTTTCTTCCTGTTTGCAATTCATGTTTGGCAATATGCTTAAAGTAGAGGTACTTATGATTTCTTGATTTTCAAATTGTGGAATAGAAATGATAGTTGAAGCTCCAAATACGGAGTAATAGAAGGGAGTTATAATAATAAAAGGGGTACAAACGAAGTAAAAAATAAAGAAAAAATAGATGCATTGCAATTCATGTTTGGCAATATGCTAAAGATGGAGGTACTTTTGTTTTTTTTTTCAAATAGTAAAATAGAAGGAGTTGAAACTTCTACTTATTCATACTTATTTTTACTAGGTATAATTATTATGGTAATTCTGTAACATTTGTACTCTGTGACTTTTAAAGCTCCTGTTTGAATAGCAGTTTCTCTATATACTTGCAAGATTCTATTATAACTTTGTATTTTTTGTTCACTTCGTGAGTATATTGTAACTTTCGTACGTTACATGTATTGAAATTGTAATATTGCAATTAATTAATTTTACTCAAGATAGGATTGTCGAATAATTAATTAAGTTTTTAAAAAGATAACTTTTATTGCTGACCCGACGGACATAGCTCCGTCGTTCAGTGAAGAGAGAGTGGAACGGACTAAGCACGGCGCGCAGGCCGTGAGAACTTTTATTAACTATGATAATGCTGATTTAGCACTACTACAATAATACACCTATACCTTCAGTAAACTTTGAGTTCCATGGGTGTGTGTGTGTGCATGAGTGCGTGAATGTGAAACAAGTAATTTTGTTGAGTTATAAATTTTTTCTGTTAATTCGAGTATTTTAACATGCATATAATATATACTCCTGCTTGCAGAAGAAGATACTTTTTTCCAGCAAGCAGTATTGATCCATTGATTTTGTTTTTGTAATTGGCTATGAACAAGGTCATGTAAGAATATTGTATGTTGTATTTTATTTTATTAGAGCTTATTTCAATTTTTGTTTTGTTGTAAAGATCAATGAATGAATTTTTATTTATTTAACTCTTAATAAGGAGTACAAAATAAAATAATAATAGAGGTACAATGAATTAAGTGAGTGTATTGCTTCTATTGGTGGGAAGATCTTTATAACTACAGGGTTTTCCACTCGCTGTTTGAGTCATGTTGAGGGATATTTTAAGTGAGCTCCGAACCAACAGGCAGTAATAGAGCACGTAGTGTAGCTGTGGTAACTAGTGCAGATTTTTGGGTTAGAAATGCCTAAGTTCAAGATTATATTCATTTTTTTTAGACTGTGATGGTGTTTTGTTGAAAGTAAAATCAAAATTTATATTGTTTTTCTGAAAAAGACTAGTGAATTATTGTTCTTCAAGATGACATTTTTAGTGTAACAGACCTAACCTAAGATTTGGATTCCAATTTGAATTTTTTTTTGAAAAGCAGTTTTGGGCAATAGTTTTTTGATTGTATATTAGTTAAATGAATAAAGAAAGAAATAAGAATAAGAAATAAGTCTAGCGCAATGCATGTCTCAGTTAGGATACAACTCTAGTCATTCATTGTAACTGTCATTTGAAAAGGCTTGAAATTTCGATAAATAAGGATGAAGTTTTGATAAATTCTCATCAAAACAATATTTATAGGCTACTGTAGATGATTTGTTGGACTAATTTGTGATTTGCAGGCGGGTAATATTAACTAGATAATTGAAGTGACGAAGGGCGAATCTGTGAAAGCTGGAAGGCAATGCAGTGGTAGAAATGTTTTGTGCTGTGGCTTATTTCGATTTCCCGATACCATTAAATTCGTCCGCTTTTCAGCCCTTCTTTGCTGAACTCATCTAATCACAACTCTCCCCCCCCCCCCCTAATTCTCGTCTCACATCTCAAAGTTCAATCAGTCAATCAATCTCCACCCAATTAGACCTGTTTTTTTCCCACTATTCTTATTTTTCTTCTTCTCCTTCTCCTCCTACTCCTCCTCCTCCTCATTCTCCCTTCTCCTCTCCTCTAATTCCTCCATCTCCTTTTCCTCATCCTCCTGATAATCCTCCTCCTCTTCCACCTCCTCCTGATAATCCTCCTCCTCTTCCTCCTCCTATAATTCCTCCTTCTGCTCCACCTCCTCCTTCTTCTTTCTCCTCCTCCTTCTCCTTTCTCCTCCACCTCCTTTAATTCCTCCTTCTCCTCCTTATCCTCTGATTGCTCCTCCTCTTACTCATCCTCCTGATATTCCTCCTCCTCTTCCTCCTGATATTCCTCCTCCTCCTCCTCTAATTCCTCCTCCTCCTCTTCTTCTTCTTCTTCCTCCTTCTCTAATTCCTCCTTCTCCTCATCCTCTTCCTCCTCCTCCTGATATTCCCCCTCCTCCTCTCCTCCACATATTCCTCCTCCTCCAATTGCTCCTTCTCCTCCTCCTTCTGATATTCTTCCTCCACCTTCTCATCCTCTAATTTCTCCTTCTCCTCCTCCTTCTTCTCCTCCTCCTTCTTCTCCCTTCTCCTCCTCCTCTAATTCCTCCTTCTCTTCTTCCTCATTCTCCTGATATTCCTCCTCCTCCTCCTCCTCCTCCTCCTCCTCCTCGTCATCATCCCCCTACTCCTCCTTCTCTTTCTCCTCCTCCCTCCTCCTCCTCCTCTCCCTTGTCATCTTCCTCCTCCTCCTCCTCCTCCTCCTCCTCCTCATTCTTATTCTTCTTCTCCTTGTTTCTCTTCTTCTTTTCCATTCTTATCAACATTCATTTTCTTCTGAATTCTCCTCATTCTTAGCTTTATTTTAAATATTCAATTTCTTTTAACTCATTTTATCCCAAATATTACAATTTAACAATAGCACTTCAAAACTGTAGGTCCAACTCATCAACCACCATCATCCAACTCATTATCCAACTCATTACACCATTACCCACGCACAGGTCTCAGACCTATGGTGGGCTTCATCCTCAAAAAATAAAATACATGTCTCTTGCAAAATCTCTAAAATAATAGTTTAAAAATATCTGTCTATTAGATAGATATCGATCTTAATTATCAATAATTAATTATACTCTCTTTAGGGTTTTGCCTTTTTCATATCATTCAAGACTGAGCACACCCTACATTTTTCCCAAGTCTTACAATACAATTGGCTATCTAATCAAGCCTACGATTGAGGACGACTTTACTGTTCTTGTAATCCCAAAATCCCAAATCACAAATCCCAATCAACAACGCAAAGAAAACCTTCGCCGACAGCCGAAATTTCCACCGACTATTCTCAAAGAAAACCGAACCGATTCGGGTCACGTCCCATGCCCAGTTATAGAAATCTTTGATTAGCTTCTAAACTTCACAAAGTGAATTGCGTCTGAACACGAATAAAACCTGATCTGGTTTGGGAGGCAACTTGCTATGGTTACAAGTCTGCAACTTCCTCTTTCTTCTTGTAGGTACAGTCTATACAGAGCATTGCTAATTAGGTGAACACCAAGCTCCAGTTCGTGCAAGCTCATCAATTTCTCTGTGCGAGGATACTCGAATTTGTCGAATAACTTATTAATCATGAATTATATGATTGGGCCTAGAGTCCCGTTATATTTATAACTTGTGCTTTTTTTGTTGTGATGAAGGTGATATTGTGGAAGATATCCATAATGAATAATAAGACGAAATTGTCACAACCACTTTTATTAAAGATATTGAGAAACTAGTTTCGGTTGTTATACCATTATCAATCTCAAACAAATTAAAACTAAAGTACAGAGTAGCTCAATATATACTAAACATGGAATGATATTGGCTAAGCGAGAAAGAGGCTGACCTTCATTGAAAGTTGTGATTGGCTGAAGGCCACAACAAGTCACGCCCCCTGGTGGGAGGAGTAAGCAAAAATAAGAGTCAAATCAATCCAAAAACCGTGAACATCTAGAAAGCAACTTGGTTTCACCATAATTCCAGCCTACTTTAAAAAAACGGTTTTCTCGTGTCTTTCTCGGTTGACCTTGACTGCATTTCAGTGAGCTTCTACTTTTTAAAATTTTGATTTGATTCAATTCTAGCCTTTTTGTGTACTTTTCTTCTTTGTTGCTTTCTAGATGTTCACGGTTTTTGGATCTTGATTTAACTCTTATTTTTGCTTGTTACTCCTCCCACCAGGGGGCGTGACTTGTTATGGCCTTCAGCCAATCACAACCTTCAATGAAGGTCAGCCTCTTTCTCGCTTAGCCAATAGTGTCATTCCATGTTTAGTATATATTGAGCTACTCTGTACTTTAGTTTTAGTTTGTTTGAGATTGATAATGGTATAACAAATGAAACTAGTTTCTCAATATTTTTAATAAATGTGGTTGTGACAATTTCGTCTTATTATTCATTATAACTAGTGGTTCACTCGTGCTTTGCAAAGGGATGTTCAAATTAAACATATGATTTATGGATTCCAACCGCCAATGGCAATACAATATTCCAAAAAGCGAATATTGATACGAATGAAATGTGTGCTTTGACTTAAAGCTTATTTGTATCATAGTGACGTATCAGCTGATCAATGAGCGTCCTGCATATAAACCCATTTTTAAACAGTAATAGTACCCGTAAGTGAAATTTGAACATTAATTTTGTAAAGCCATAAAATAAAATATCGGGCTTCCAGGTGCACTGAATCGAGTGCAGAGGAGGCGTTGTTACAAATTTAGTACTGTATTACATATCGTTGGCGTTTTTGTGAAATCCGTAATTATATACCCCCCCCCCCATCAACACTCTTATTATATAAATTTTTTAGAGCTTGCCATTGGACTATTAAAGAGTGCAACCATGTCTTTGTGGGCCCTGGAGCAGGAAGTGAATCAGGGGTTTTTGCAAGCTTGTCTTGGGGCAAGTGGAAGAGTTCGGAACCCACCTAATACTCATCAATCATCATCACATTCAACTCATTATCCAGGCACAGGTCTCAGTCCTATGTGGGCTTCATCCTCAAAAAAAAAAAGAAAATAATGATGATTGCACTACGACTGCAGAGCACAACCAGGAAGATGGCATGACAGCCGAAAAATCTGGTTGTAAATGTGAGTGAATATATTTTTTTCTTATAAAAATGACTGCAATGTCGTGAATAATTCTAAAAAGTGCAATTAATACGTGCAGTTCACAATGGAAAAAGAAATTCAACAACTTTAAAATCCTCATACATCTGTCTAGGGACTTTGGGGAAGTAGGTAAATGACTCCTGTTAAAGTTTATGAACTATTTTACAAGTTTGTTCAGTTTGACATAGAGCCTTATTATACGGAGCCATTGGAATCTCGGTCGCGTGCCACAATTTGATTTGATTCTGAATTACACCAGCTGAACATGTGACCAAGCTCAACAACGTTAAAGTTTATGAAGTTATACACTTTTTTAGAGCCATCAGCTGATTTTTTATCAAATTTACCCGGCTGGGGTGACTTAACCTGGATCAGTGGCGGGCGTCTGCGACTGTAGTGGCTCTGAATAATAAGGCTCATAGGTTTACCAATGAGTTGAATCAATCGAAAAGATGGATCTAGCAATGATGCTATTGAGTTTAAGGGTGTAAAAAAATTTCCATGATATTAATATTCGCCCATTGTAATAATGTATAATCGCCCAACTTTGATAGCAGGCCTACCTCAATGACTGTTTTGGGTGATAAGCTGACACCTATATAATAAGAGAGAGAGAGAGAGAGAGAGAGAAAAAGAGAGAGAGAGAGAGAGTGAGAGAATAGGGTGTGTGTGTGTCAGTATTAAGGATTTCACAAAATGATAACAATGTGGAACACTAAATTTGGCACAAAGCTTCCTCTAAACTCAATTCAGTGCACCTCGAAACACTATTTCTTATTTTCTTTTTATATTCTTTCAAAATTAATGTTAAAATTTCACTTATGAGTACTAGGCCTATTATTGTTTTAAAAATAATGTGTTAAGATGCTTGAAGTTCATATATCAGCTGATACATGATACGTCACTATGACGACTATGATACAAATGAGCTTTTAGTCACAAGCCAAAGAACACAAGACATTTTATCCGTATTTAATCCGTTATTGGTGCTTCTTGGATTATTGTATAGGTATTGGTGGTTAAAATCCATGTATCATATTTTTAATTTAAAAAATGTATCTTAAATCCCGTTGCAAAGGATGGGTAGACCACTACTGAGAAATAATTTGGAGCATTGACCAGAAATATTTCAACAATCAGGTGTATTCAATCATTGCAGACTCAGCTCCATAGCAACACAATTCAACAGCAACAATAGCTATCATAACACACATGCTATATGAGGCCAATGCATCTAATGCACTCGAGTTCCTCAGCTTTTGAGCACAGCTTGGTTGCCATGACAACGGTGCAATGCTGAACCACGCACGCTGATCATGTTTAGTAGAGAGGTGCGTTGAAGTGTACTGACTACTGTGATGCAGAGTGCAGGCATACCACTATGATAATAATGCTGCTACCTTCCGGCAAAGGCCTTCGGATACAGCTGTGCAAGTGGCAATGCATCCAATAGATCTGTTTGCATCAGTGGCGTAACTATGAGGCGTTGGGATCAGGAGGATAGATCCCTCCCAGAGACCCAGAAACAAAAGAGCTTTTGGAATTTTAATACAAGACAATATTTTTTTACAAAAGAGTCGAAAAAGACGTCTTGAATCGCTGTGAATATGGTTTTGAAGGGATTATTTTCAAAAACAAATCCGGGGTAGTTCGGACCCCCCTTTTGAAACATAAAGTCATGAATTACGGTTAGAAACCCCGCCTCCTCCTTTTAAAATACCTTCTGAAGTCAGTGCTTAATTTCTAAAATTTTAGGTGTGGGAACACTCATTTATTCTTATAAACCACCCTCTCTATTTTCTACTAAGGCCTGGTAAAACATTCCCTCGCCCCCTCGCCACACCCCGTTAACATATCGTTGCCTACTCTAAATTTCCTATAAACCTATTTCGATTTGCAACAATTATTTTGTATGAACCTTACATTTCCCAAAATACTTTTTTTAATGAATGGTGAAATGAAAAGAAATAAAGCCTTCTTTACATTTTTATTTGTATACAGTACACAGATCTCGCTTCGCCCTACGTTACAGTACTTTCTTATTCGCAGCGAGATGAGATCTTCAATATCAGATTGGCGCAAACTGAGCGTCCCCTTGCGTTCCGACTCTCTTGGGAGGTGAGGGAACGCCGTTCCCTTGCGTTCCTACTGAAATTAACGCCTGTCCGAAGTACTGTGCTATACTATACCCCAATCAGGTGAGGTGGGAGATCAAAAATAGCAGAGTGGAAATAGTTTTAAGTAAGTCTGCTTTAAAGTTCGGCTACTTGAACAATAAATTTTTAGCATGAGAGTTCGGATCCCCCACTGACAATTATGTAAAAACTAGATCTTTGACGCACAATTTGGGTTATAATGGTTGAATTTGAATCTGGAATCGGTTAAAATAAGGTTAAGTGAAAGAGATTATTTTTCGAGCATTTTCCCTGTGAAGGGCTACCTCCATACCGTACCTCCCTTTTGAATGAACTACACATTATAGTCTTGAATTATTGAACCCGATAATCCCTCTTTCTCCTCCAATAATGTGCTATTTAGTGTCTGGAGCCTGCCTACCCCCTCCTGTTACATCATTGGTCATCCCCCTCCCCAGACTGACCCTCTAGTTACGCCACTGGTTCGCATAATTGGATATTTAATAAGTAGTTATGCTTTCTTGCTGAATATGCTATAAGCATTTGGAAGGAAATGCAATCTCGTGTATTATTCTGTACAAATCTCAAATCGTTCCAATCTACGCTTATTATTTTAGTTCAATGATCTTGCATAATGGTCTTACATCATCCAAACAACTGCATCTATAAACAATTAATTGTCAAGTTCTTGGAAAAAACCTCAGTTTATGCTTCAAGAATTTCACTATTTGACGCCTATCTGTCTTTACATATTTGTGAGAATATTAATTGTTTACGCTCATGGATAACTGGAAAATGTATTATGATATTCAATTGTTGTGGAAATTCAGTCCAGTGTATCTATGTATTGTATTCTATTTGAACTGTTAGTTCAGGGTCAAATAAGTGCATAAAACGATAAATCATCAGCTTAGTATTCTAGATGCAACAGAAGAATTCCATTGTTTAATGAGAAAAATTGCACTGGAATTTTATGGATTGATAAAAGTATTTCTATTGCACAGGAGAATAATCACGTATTATGAATCACGTATTGAATCATTCTCAATTATTATTATATTATTATTATTAGACGTAAAACTCCCAAAGTGGAAGACGCTGAGTGAAGATGTTTCATTTTTCGGACTTGTTCTTCTTGTTTGCCCACCAGCTTTTCATTTTTGGTGCAAATTCAGCTTTTCTCTCTTCACTCCATTTTGTTCCAACTCTTGGAGGTTTTGTCTCTGGTATAACTTCCTATTTATAAAATTTTATTCTGAAGTTTTTTTTATTGTAAATTTCTTTGTTATTTTGGCTAGTACTAGGTCTTTTTAACATTTCGTATCCATTCTCCTCCATTGACAAGTGATGCTACATAGTTTACAATTCTTTTTGTTAGTCTATTGTCTGGAAGCCTCATGATGTCCATCGAATTTAAGGCGTCTTTTTCTCATATCTGTCCAAGGATTTTCCTAACTATTTTTCTTTCTTCCTTCTTTGGATTTTCTATATCCATTATTATTATTATATATCAGACTAGCTGGCAAATTCCTGATTTTATTATTTGTCACCTTCCACTGAGGTTAAATTTCAACCTTCTAGTACTATTAGGGGAGAAGTTAGTCCTAGGGCTCTTCCAGCTGATCAGAGAGGCCTCCTTCGTTGTTTTTCTTACACAGTAAGACCTTACTCACCACCTCTCAATGAACATTTCAAATTTAAACCTTCCACGACTATTAGGGTAGAAGCTAGGTTTTTTATTTTATTATTCGCCACCTCCTACTGAGAATACATTTCAAATTTCTAGCTGCATTGGTTAACAGATGTCATCAACCCGGCATAATTACATTTCATCATACCCAGTCATTATGTTTCCCACATACTGCAAGGCTCCGACTGCACGGTATCCTACATGCAAAGTTTTTGCGTTCCAGACAGCGTAAATAACGCCGCTAAGGAGCCTGCCATATGATTAAAAACTGTTGAATTCTATCAGCTGTTCCTTTAAGCTGTTTGGCCAGCAAGTTCAGTAGGTTAGGTGAATGATGATTTGCAAAACACACAAACAGCTTGTCCATCAAAACAGCGTGTACAGCAGAACGAAAAATTTCAAATTATTTTCCATATGATTAAAAGATCCCAGTAAGCTAGCTAGCCATGTACCCGTGCTTTGCATTGGCAAAACTTTAACCCCCTAAAATTGCGAATTTTGAAAAATCCTTTCTTATTGCACGGTGAAATCCTATAAGGATTGTTCATACGAAATTTCAAGTTCATAGGCCTAGTAGTTTTGGCTCTGCGTTGATGAGTGAGTCAGGGTATCATCCTTTTATAGATAGAGAAGATAAGTATAGTAAATAATAAAATAATTGGGATGGAATAAGACAGATGGACCAGTAGAATGATGGAAAGAGAATCGTAATAATATTATATTATAAAAATACGAAGGCTATTAAATGGAATCAACAGAAGAATTTAGTAGCATGATAGGACAGAGGAGAGGGATGAAGGGGGCGAGAAAGAACGAGAAAGTGGGAGAGCAGGGGAGGGAGAAGTAGGAGGAGGAGGAGGAGGAGGAGGAGGAGGAGGAGGAGGAGGAGGAGGAGGAGGAGGAGGAGGAGGAGGAGGACGTGGACGTGGTGGAGAAATAGGCGAATAAGGATCAGGGGTTGAAGGAGGAGGATATGATGAAGACTTAGTTGAAGAAGGAAAATACCTAGATAATAGATAATTCTAGATAATTCTAGATAATTCTAGATAATAAGGTTAAATGGTAATAGAATACGAGAATCTAATATTGTATAACTACTCCAATAACATACTACTAAAATAATTGCTCACCATAACAACATATAATGCTGTGATTTTGTTTTGATATCAGACAGAATACGAATAATAATACCAAACAACTAAGTAAACGGCTAAAACAAGTTGCTGTACGACAATAATTATTTAGGCTGAAAGCAATAATAGGATTGATCGGCCTAATGTCCTCTCCTGTCCCATGTGTTCCACTAATACTGTCTCTATGGTAACGCCATGGTGTTGATTTGGTATTGCAAACAAGATTTCCTGTTTTCTCATGACGAGTACGCTGATGACGTCGATTATTTGATGATGATGATGGTGATGGTGATATTTTAATGATAATGATGATGACAATCCGAAATCACCGCCCAATGTGTGTTAGGTTGCTGTCATTAGATCGTGATATGGGAATTGACATCGTTTGTACGAATATTCATTCATCTAGTCTGGTGCGTTCGAGACTAATTAAATCGTCGGAAGTTCCCATGTATTATTTCGACAATGGACAAGCTAATAAACTTGGTCGGTATGTGACGAAGAATTGATTTGTCTCGGGGTGTTTGTGTGGGTACTATGGGGGAGATAGGGGTTCTAGGTGATTACGGACGTCGATTTATAGAAAATTAACACTTCCATTCGAACCGTAACTGATTGTTGAAATATCATTCATCATCATCGACATCATCATCATCACCACCACTTCAATCATCAAACCTGGACATAATCGTGCCTAAACGAACAGTAGTTATCAAATTAGACTGCAGTGTATTTGGCCTGAATTGGGCCGAACTGGACCCGGGAATATGAGTTATTTAGCCTACCGCAGTGCATTTACGCCTGAAAAACCTTTCGTTTCAGACTCATTAACAGCATTAACGAAGGCACATTGTTTGAGCTCGGAAATTTTTCGTGAAATAAACAAAATTAAGACTGATTTTCTCCCGCCGAACATGGTGCAGTTAATAGCTTAATCCTGTATTTTATTGTACACGAACAAATCATTGATTATGTTTGTGTTAGATGGTGAATATCATGGGACCAGAGTAGAATTTACTGAATGTTCTATAATAATGGTGAAAATTTCCACTCGAATACCTTTGTTCTTTCTCCCTTTCCCCGGCAGAGTGGAAAATTATTTCGGAGGCCTCTCCCCGGAGTAATTTGTGCGGAAAAATAGCTCTTTGTGCATAGATAATGAGGGTGGAGCTTCAATTCTACATGAGGTCAGATCTGAGGCTTCTCTTTTGGTTGTGGTGACCAAGCTATGAGTGCGGAAAAACGGAAAAGCGAAAAGTCTCTAATTAAATATGAACTGCGACTGAATTTTCATCAAAGCTGCGTAGTTTGTTGTTGGGAAACGGCAACTTGGAGAAAGTGAATGTTGAATGATGTGCTTGGATGTTGTGACAGTAGGCCTATAATGTGGTGCTCGAATGCCCCAGGGTGTAAATAATTGGAGGAGGGCTTAGGAATAATTCCTGGAAAAGTTTATAAATCAAACATTTTCATCTGAGAAGGTTCCTCATAATTTATTAATTTCTAAAATATATGACTGCTAATAACTTTGTTGACTGGCGTTTTCATCTGTTAGAAAAATATCTAGTTCAAGTTACCTGTCATTCAGTAGACTATCATCAAATTAAAAGTTCATAAATCAAACATTTTCATAAAACAAAAAACTAGAAACTAAGGAGATTCCTCATTTTTTCTTAATTTCGAAAATATATGACTACTAATATAACTTTGCTGACTGGCGGTTCCATCTGTTAGAAAAATATATATTTCAGTTAGCTGTCATTTAGTAGACCATCATCAAAATAATAGTTCATATATCAAACATTTTCATAAAACAAGGCAGGCCTACTAGAAACTAAGGAGATTCCTCATAATTTATTAATTTCGAAAATTTACGACGTTTTTGACTGGCTGTTACATCTGTTGGAAAAATATCTATTTCACTTAGCTGTCATTTAGAAGAGTATCATCAAATTGAAAGTTCATAAATTAAACATTTTCATAAAACAGAGAACTACAAACTAAGGAGAAACTAATTATTAATTTTGAAGATATACGACTTTGTTGACTGGCTGTTACATCTGTTAGAAAAATGTCTAGGTCAGTTAGCTGTCATTTAGTAGACTATCATCAAATTAAAAGTTCAATTTTTTTGTAGATTACGTCTTGGAGACTCCAGTCTTGTCTGGAGTATAAGACAAGTCAGATCAACAATTATACTCTTATACACTAGTTACCATATACCATAATTACTATATCAATTATTAGTTGGGGTGAGGCTTAATTTTGATGTGAAAGAAACTCTTGAAAACTATAGAAAGCTTTATCAACTAAATATTTTTTCAATTGTTTTTTAAATATTTCTATATTTCCAAGACTTTAAAAACTGAGGTAGCTTGTTGTAGAGTTTCCTAACAATATAACTAGGTTTTGTTTGAATAAACTACTATTGTGACTTACCAAGTGATAATTTCCTCGACTTCTTGTATTATATTCGTGTACGTCAAGATTTTGGTTAATATCATTCGTTTTTACATATAAAGTATTCATGCACATATAAGCAGGTTACAGTTACGAGACCAAGTCTCTTTATCAACGGCCTACATGAATCTAATCTATTTACTCTTTTTATACACCTAGACGCTCTCTTTTGGATCTTAAACACCCTAGGAACGAGAAACTAAGGAGAAACTAATTTATTAATTTTGAAGATACACGACTTTGTCGACTGGCTGTTACATCTGTTAGAGAAATATCTAGTTCAGTTAGCTGTCATTTTAGTAGACTATCATCAAATTAACTGTCATTTAATTACCCCTTACGCGAAAGCATCATTTTCTCAGGGATCTGACTCTCATCTTGTCAAGAGAAAATTTCCTTCATTAGAAGATAGCTCCGTCTTCGTAATTTTTTGCTGCTCTTTTGCGAAAAATTCCTCTCGTTAAAAGATAACGAGGAAAGTAGTATTTTTGTTCTTCATGAAAGAAGCACGAATAACTTGCAATCTCAGATGGAGATCTTTCAATTTTTCTTGTTAAATTCAAAAAATTGAAGCTAAAAGTTGAGAATTTGTAAGAATATAGGTTGAACCAAAAGATTATCCATTCCAGGAATTTCAATAAAATTTTATTTTCTTCAATGTACAGTGAGAATTTGCATAAGATTTTTATTTCTTTGAAACTTCAATACATTACCAATAGAAATGGCTTCAAGGACGGTTTGTAAAGTACATCATGGCGTTTACAGATATGTCTTGGTTTAGTTTTTAAGACAAAATTACCTTGTCCACCTTATAAATGGTATACTGTAACTTATCTGCATTCTTTATAAATTATTATCACTAGACAAAGTAGCCTACATTATGATGAATTTTAAACGGGACAGCCCATCCAAACTAAAGTTTTATGTCTGTTGGGAACGAACTAAGCCGTTTTAAATGATGATTGAGAATTATTAACCTATTGAAAAATTTCATCACCAGCAAAAGGTATGTTTATTCCAGTGTCTAGAACTAAGAATTCGTCCATTAATCAAGTTTGAAATTAATTAATAATCAAATAAAGCACTTTTAGTCCTTTAACAACAGCACTTAATTGTAATAAAATTATAAATATTCCACATTTTATTTTCAATTTCAATTTTGAGGGAAGTGATAGCCGAGTGCCGTAGCAGGTACCTGTTCAATCAGAAGTAAGCTACGAAACTCCTGGGCCATCTTTGTAACGGTGACCGAATGGATTGGCCAGCGAAAAAGACTCTGTTATCTGCTGTAAAATCACTTCCCGGTGGTTCGGAACCCACCTAAAACTGTAGGTCCAACTCGTCAATGACTATCATCCAATTCATTACCCACGCACAGGTCTGAGACCTATGTGGGCTTCATCCTCCGAAATAAAAGAAGATATTCACGAATTATCTCTTACAAATTAATTACAAAATGACAGGTAGTAATTTATTGAATGTATTAAATTCCTTGTCCAAATGTGATATCACAATAATTAGCTAGTGAAGTTAACAATATTAGTTAGTTCGTTAATAGTAAATTAGTTAACAGAAGCCTAAAAATTATGAAATTTCTGCTTCATCACAGAAAAATATACGAATTTCCCCACAATAAACTTTTTTAAGCTGTCAAGTACTGCACCAAATAAATTCAACGATTTGTGTAGAATGGACTTGACGTCTCGTGAATGTAGATGGAATTTTTCAATAGATTATAAGTTATTGGTTATTCAAATAACGTAACAGACTGAAAATAGCTTGGAAGGCCTTTTTCACTATAACTGAATGAGTCAAAACGGACCTAAAAGGAGAGCAAACGATGCTCACGTAACGTGTAACAATGTAACGTAACTTCTTCCGTCCTAGGACGTTTCGACCCTGTATGCAGCTCTCATAAAAATATTCCGGTCTATATTTGCTGGTGACACACCAGACGTGTGTCCTACATTTGTAGACCATAACTAATTTGTTTACTTCGCTTTTACTATCTCCTTTGACGAACACTATAAAGTTGAGCACTAATAAAAATGAGGATTATTTCTATTTCTACCATGTATGCTCTCTCGTTTAATGTCGAATAAGTCAACTGCATAGTTTGAAAACGTGAAAGGAACATGTAAAACAAAATGAGTTGATAGTTTTCTGTTTTTAGTAAGGAAATAACAAGTTTCCAGAACTAGCAATAAATCTAATTGGGTTTCTCATAGTTGGAACTTATTATCTCCATTAGGAAATGAACGCAATGAAATTAGTGAACTACAGAGTTATGTGGCCAATATATATTTCAATGGTATTTAGATTAGTTGAAGGTTGCATGGGATGCTATATTTATTGTATTGTTACGGGTTCTATCAGCTAAAATAAGGCTGGCAACACTAAAGTTCACACTTGATCTTTATTTACACAAATTAGTCTATTTACACACCAATATTTGTAAGTTTAATTAATAAAAACAGATAATCAAATGACAAACTAATACCTATTTTCAGTAATTATTTACAAGAATAAATGAATAACTAATTACAGGCTGAACAATAATAAAAGAAACAAGAGTCCAATAAACTGTACAATAATGCAGAAAGAAATGATAAAAAGAGCAACTAATCACTTACAAAAACACAGTCTAATTCGTTATTTGACAGTCCCAAATAATATCACTTAACACAACGTCTTTAAACTATTAGTAAGCTGCATAAACAGTAAACACTTGTCTCTGCACTATACACTGGAAACGAGCATTGTTTACTCCACTGGCACGAGATATGTAACACAATCTGACACTTGGCTTTGTAAACGTAACTGTCACGCAAGCTTTTGTAAGACTCAATGGTTCACATGAGCTCCTTTATATAGCTGTTGTAGTTGTATAATTTCAAGAATTGAAATCACTAGACGCTTCGAGAAGGCCACAGAATGCTTGGATTATAGACCTCGATTGTTCACGAATAATGTAGAAATCTCGAGAAATCAATTGAGTGAGAGAGTTGCAGACTTGAAGAATAAGGGTGACAAAGACACGTGAAGAGCAAGAGAATGAAGATCGGTCGAGGTCACGTCCAACCATGAAAACAATAGAATGATATAAATAGAACAAGTGCGCGTGAATAACTGATTGTTTGCTTTCGTATCATTAAGTCAGTATCAGTATCATTAAGTCGCACATCAGAAAGAATGGTAAAAAAAGAAGGAAACCAAATATATTCACAAAAATTAAGTATTATTATTGCAATATACACAAATTACTAGAATTTTTACAACAAATGTTCATAATGGCTCCCTTTCTCAGTATTAAATACAAGAATTTCATGCTTGATTTTCTGCTCTTGAGAAAACAACTCGTTAACAAAGCAGTAAACTCAATACTACAGACGACGTAGCCAGTAAACATTTCAATGGGTTTTTTTTGAGGATGAAGGCCACATAGGTCTGAGACCTGTGAGTGGGTAATGAGTTGGATGATTGTGATTGATGAGCTGGACCTACAGTTTTAGGTGGGTTCCGAACCTCCGGGAAGTGATTTTACAGCAGAGAGTCTGTTTTGCTGACCAATGTAATCTGTCACCCTTACAAAGAGTGCCCAGGAATTCGTATCCTCATTGAAACCTGCTACCTATACCTATTTAGATTAGTTGTAGGTACTACATGGGATGCTATCTTTCAGTTGCTGCCATTCTTAATTCAACGAAACTATTATTTACAGAAACGTTTATTTACATATGCGCGACTTAACGACCACTCTATGTTATAATTTTTCAGAGTTTGAATAAATTAAAAAATCTTTTATTCTCTTTATCTAAAAATCTTTTAAAAACTCTTTTATTAATTTAACTTTCTATTTCTGTATTTATCTTATTTTCCATAAAGTATCTGTTTCTTTCATACATTATTCATTATTATTATTTTTTTTTAGAGGATGAAGCCCACATAGGTCTGAGACCTTGAGTGGATAATGAGTTGGATGATTGTGATTGATGAGCTGGACCTACAGTTTTAGGTGGGTTCCAAACCACCGGGAAGTGATTCAGCAGAGAACAGTGTCTTTTATGCTGGCCAATCTAATCGGTCACCCTTGCAAAGAGTACCCAGGAAAAAGCAGCTTATCTCTATCTGATTGAACAGATATTTGCAGGCTCACGGCTATCACTTCCCTACCAGTTCATGTGGTTTGTTGAGTTCATAGAGCTCAATGATTCATAGTGCATTCCATGGACGTATTCGTGAAAATTTATACTAATAAATAGGAATTAAAAGCCCACCAACTGATTTGAGAGAGAAAAGTGTGGAGAGTAGGCAGTTAAAAAAGGAAGGGACAAAATCGAATAAGCTAGGACCTGGATGTCCAAGCAAGGGACGTTGAGAATATTTGTATTTCTGCTTTTCTGTTTATTTGTTTGGCGAAACCAACTCGTAAAAAACATTCATAACTCAAACGCTTCTCATTCACGCTCGGTCGTAATTTTCGAAAATATTTTCTCTCTGAAAGTCTGCATGGGCGAATGGTATCTCAATTTCTGGCAGGTCCTATATTGCCAATCTATATAGTAATAGCGACTCACTATTTATATGACAGCCATCTCAAACCCTGTCATACTAATTCACGTTGAAGTGCTGGGTCGATCGCGAAGTACTGCGTATGAATTTGACAATTTACGTTACAAATCGGGAAATAAGTTCCATTAATTTTCAGTCAACTTCGCAGATTTGGTAAATATTATTTGCAGGAGCAACTGATGCATCATTAGCATCATTATTCACGTTTCAAATGAGAAAGTAAAGCTCGATTTCGGATTAAAGTCAACTTTAGGAATTAGGAAAATATTATTTACAAAGAGACTGATTTTTTTCAATGCATTATTATACACGTTCCAAGAAGAGAATAAGCTTGATTTATTTCAAGTTATCTTCCAGGATTTGTAAATATTATTCACAGACGTGACTGATTTCAATACATTATTATATACGTTGCAATGGAGAATCAGCTTGATTTATTTAAAATAAACGCCAAAGATTTGTTAAATATTATTACCAGATGTGCCTGATTTAGCATCTATCCAATTAATTATCATTTTTAATGTGCAGAAAATACTATTCTCTTTTATTCAACGTACAGGAAATCTTGCTTTGCAGCTACATCTGGTTTTTGTCTTGATATTTTGACATTTTTCATTGCATAATATTGACATTTTCTACAAATAATAATCTTGAATTGCCGACTGGCACATACACTAAACATTTTTTTAATGCCAAGAAATTTTTTAATGGAAAACAAGGAAAGAGTTCCTGTGGGTTTCTCTAAGCAATCGGAGAACCACATTACTGGAAACTAAAATTTTCCACCAATTAAGGATCCAACTTTTAAAAACTAAAATTTCGAAACAATTTATAGAAACCTGAAGAGTAGCTTACTGATGCCCCACAATACAATTATTGACACTAGAATCCTAGGAAAGAATAATTAGAAAATTCCAGTTATCTAAAATTTCGGACCACTTAGAGAAACCTGAAATTTTGGAGCAGCGTGTAGCATATTGAGAATACCCTAGTGTTGCACTACACAATTTTATTATTAATGCTGGAAAACTGAAAAATAATCACTTCAAATTTCAAAGCAATATTGGAAAACAAACTCCTAAAAATATTCAATTTTGGATCAATTAGAGAACTAGCTTCATGTAACCTGGAGCTCTAGAAACCTAGAACCTTAAATGTGGAAAACCACTTAAGGCTGTGCGCAGGGCTTTTGGTCATAATGTTTTTTAATTAAGACTTCTAAATGTTATCTATTTCTGTGAGAAATTTTTTTCTTCAACTATTTTGTGAAATATGGGTTCAAAGTTGAAAATTTGTTTATGGGGGAAATTGATCTCTTCTCAGTTATTTTAAAATCTTGATAATTTTCAAAACTAAAAGACAACTCAATGAATAAAATAACATATTTTTCCTTCAATCAAGCAAAGTTTTACAAAATACATTTTTAATATCTGTAAAAAATTTCAATTTTTCAAAAAAATATTTTGGAAAAAATATTTGTTAGATTGAAATGGAACATATGTAATTTTATTCCTCAAGGTGTCTTAGTTATGGGCAATTTATAAAAAGTTTTTATATAAAATAGGGAGATCAATTATTGCACCCAAAAGCCGAAACATTTCGACTTTGAGCCCCCATACTTTACAAAGTAATTTTCCTCACAGCAATAGATAAAATTTCAAAGCCCTGATAATATTCAATACAAGAAACTTCGAAAAAAACGATGACTATAAAAACCCTGCGCACAGCCTCAAGCTCCATATTTTTTCATTGGTGCTGGGAAACTGGGTGAGAGTCTCTTGAACTTCGGAGCAGAAACCATGAATTTCGAACCAATAATAATTAGACAACCACAACTCAGAATACATAATTCACAATGTTAAATATTTAATATTTGAAAAGTAAAATATATATTAAATATTTAATATTTGAAAAGTAAAATAAATATTTAATATTTGAAAAGTAAAATAAATATTTAATATTTGAAAAGTAAAATATATATTAAATATTTAATACTTGAAAAGTAAAATAAATATTAAATATTTAATATTTGAAAAGTAAAAGTAAATATTCTATACTCCGAGGTTATGGGAAAGACTTTAAAAAAAGAGTTCCTAACATTAAATTTAGAATTTATTCATTGAATTTATAATTTAGGTTCCTTAACCTAAATTTTAGAATCAACTGGTGAACCAAATCCCTGACGGACCAATTAGAGTTCCAACTTGAAAACCTAAAACTTTGATACAACTAGCAGAAAGATACAAAGTACTGTAATACCGCATTGTTATTATTAATGTTGAAAAACTGGGAAAGAATTCTTCTAAATTTCCAAGCAAAAAGCGGACATTCATTTATATTCGGGCGCCCACAGTACATAGACGGCTACTCTACCTTCATCAGTGGGCGGTGTCGGCTATATCTATATATCTACTATCTCTATATATATATATATACTACGGTACCTCTATATATCTACTATATCTATATATATATGCTATCTGTGTCACTGTTTTTGCAACAGATTTTGGGTGACTCTACCGGGCCCGGTTTGTGAATCTGATTCTGATGCTGCTACACTGATTCTGATTGTGATGATGATGATGATGATGATGATAATGTTGCTGAAACTGTGTATAGTAGTGGAGACCCAGCCGTAAATCCACGACCAAAGGTTTAACAATAATAAATTGCGGTTGGCTGGGTTGCCGGCTTGTTTCTCCTATGCCTTGCCTAGCTAAACAAATTGTCGGTCAGTCTATGAATGGAAATGGAGTGGTTGACTTACAACATCGGCTAGAATAGATGAAAGTTTGACACGAGCTTTCGGGATAGTTGCACTGATTAGAGGGAGTTGGGGCAGGAAGAAAACGGATTATCTGTGAATCAAAAGTAATTTGAAAATTAAAATTATATTCTAAATAACATGTTTATGACTTCTGAAATAATGATAAGTATTGGAGAAGACGGAAAGAGGCGAATTTATAAACGCATTGTCAAGATCATATAGGTGTGCAGTCCATTGTCCAATTCTTAAATCAGTTGAAATTAACAATAAATAGTAAAAAATGCCAATACCTTCAATTCAAAAACAAACATAATTCAAATGAAGAAGGGCTATAAACGTGTTTGTAAACGATAATCAACTAGACCAAGAAGAAAACATTGCATTTCTAGGAGTTTTGTTGGATAGACGATTGACCTGGGCTACATACAATGAGAAAATATGTTGTAAAATTTCATCTGGGGTATTTGTCCTGCGACAGCTTGCTAGATTGAATGACAAAAAGTTACTTTTTACAGCTCACCATGGGCTCGTACTGTCACATATTAGGTATGCTATCTTGGTATGCGGTAATTTCTCAAAACAAAATCTTGATAGGGTGTTTAAGATCCAAAAGATAGCGGTTAGGTGTATAGAAAGAGTAAATAGATTAGAATCATGTAGGCCATTGTTCAAGAGACTTGGTCTCCTAACTGTACCCTGCTTATATGTGTACGAAGCTACTTTATATGTAAAAACGAATGATATTAACCAAAATCTTGACGTACATGATTATAATACAAGAAGCCGAGGAAATTATCACTTGTTGAGTCACAATAGTAGCTTATTCAAACAAAAACCTAGTTATATTGGTAGGAAATTCTACAAGCTACCGAAGTTTTTTTAAAGAGTCTTGAAAATATAGAAATATTTGAAAAACAATTGAAAAAATATTTAGTTGATAAAGCTTTTTATAGTGTACAAGAGTTCATTTCACATCAAAATTAAGCCTCACCTCAACTAATTGATATAGTAATTATGGTATCTAGTGTATAATTGTGGATCTGACTTGTCTTATACTCCTCAACTGGAGTCTCCAAGACGTAATCTACAGAAAAAAAATCATAGTTGATTCAACGTATCCTAAAGTGAAACAAATGAAAAATGTGTATGAAAAATACACTTTATGGAATTATAAATATTTTGACTTATTACCCACCCATTATAAATATTTTGAGCAGCCATTAGACCTTGAATTTTGAAGAATCCTTTTTAAAATACAAATTGAAACTAGGGGCTTGTAGGGGCAAAAGCCCCTAAAAAACCAAAATACATAAATTTTTTATCAACCTTCATTGGTCATTTATAAATAAGCAATGATTTTCTAGCATTATAATATAGTTTACAACACAAACTGTATACAATATATTATATACAGTAGATACATTTACATTTAAATGGTGGTTTTTAGGGACAATAGCCTCTAAAACAGTAAACTTTTTTTTTTGAAAATAATAAGTATAAAAAACAATTAAAATTTGGTTTAATTCAAGTTTTATTTACATGAATAGAAATCACTACTTACTTATTGCATTTGATAATTAGTCAGAACCTCTTGATAAACTATGTTTTTTGTATATGAATTGTTTTCTGTATTGTTCTGTTCTCCTGTATTTGCCATATATACTCTGATTCCATCTGATGACCTTACTCTGCTAAATGCAACATATAACTGTCCGTGTGTAAAAACTATAGATTCATAAAAAGTACAGCTGGCTATGAGTACACAGATATACAACTATGACAACTCTGTGGCACAGCTGTTTTAATTTCAAAAGATGTAAACAAATTAAACCCCATGTTGTTTTAATGGGAAAAGTTTTATTCTGTTGCGAATTTATGGTGAAAAAATAAGAAAAATGAATAGTTTTCCCTCAAAATTCACGTCAAGACCTTTAAAATAAGACCCCTCCCATCCTTCTACGGCCATCCAGTCACTCACAATTTCTTTACAAAAATTTGACTTACGGAATTATATATTAAGACTATACACTGGGAGATTGTTTTTCTAATCTTTCAAAATACCGGGTGATTGTAAGAATTTTATCACATATATACATTGTTTATGAAATTGTAAATATTGCGATATATTCACCTAATTACCCTCGCACAGGTCACCTGACTCATTTGGGCATCATCCGCAATAAAAAAAATTATTCATCCATATTTTGTAGAATACTTTTTGAAATACCCATTGAAAATATGCACTGGGTGATTAATTTTCATCTTAAATCTTTCAAAATACAGGGTACTAAATTTTGAAGGGCTCTAATTAGAAGCACAGACATTTGCAAGACTTTTGAAAATTCGTATGAAAAAATAATTTTATTTTAAATTTACAATTTTTAAAATCAAACTTTTTTTGAATGTTTATTGTGGCTGTAACCAGAAGCCCACCGATATAAATTAAGCATTTCAATTCTTCCAATACACATAGCTACGAAAGTGCAGTGTTTCGGTTCCGATGGCTGCAATTATTTGTTATTCAGACATGCTAAGTCCTATTTCCTGCTTCACTTTCACCACAGAAACTTGAAGGACGTGGTTTCTCTTGAATTTGAGTGGGGTGTTTTTTTTTTTCAATTCAATTTTTTTATTTTCATTCCAACATACACAATCTCACAAGAATATTCCAAAATACAAAAACAGTAGAATATAAGATACAAATCAACAAATTTATTTGTTCACTAGAAATACATTAGAATGTATTTGAATACATGAAATAAAATATTCCGAAAATTGCGTAAAGTGATTGTACAATCTCGTTGTAGTCGTGTTAATGAAAACGATATTCATAATTATTGTTTGTTCCCTTCAGTAAGGAGAAGAAATGGATCACTTTTTCACCCAATTGACACGTCCTTGAGAGTTCTTAAATGACAAATCAGGCATAGATTTAATAGATTGATCGCAGAGAAACTGGCTTTTCTTCACTGCCCTCTCATTGAAACTCTCATTAAATTCCCTGTGACTTTCCTCTATGAGTGTAGAATAGAATGACTGCATTTATTTGCTATAGTGTACTTAGTAGACTATTAAAGTAGTGTTTATTCCACCGTTACCACTCAACACTGTTGAACTTGAAGCGATGATAACTATAGTCATCGAAACTGAAGTACCAGAAATGTTGAAATGAATGTGGGAAGAAATCAAATACTGCATAAATATTATTCAAGCTTCTGATTGTGGTCACATTGAGCACGTATGGAAAATAGTTGAATTTCCTTTTTCATATGAATGGTCGAAATTTGTCAGCATTCCGGTTTGTAATCATATCCCTTCAAAATTTGAACTTTTTTGAGATCATCCGGCAGAATAAATTTGAATCATACAGTAATGACATCAGCTCGTTGGATTTTCACTTTCATATTTTCATTTTCTCTCGTTATTAATTCATGAACAAACCTATTTCTTACACTATTTCCACCACAGCAACTTGAAGGGCGTGGTTCTCTATGATTTTTCTTAGTAGTGTTTTAAAGTGATTGTATAGCCTCCTTATGGTTGTGTTAATTGAAATTGAAATTAACTTTATTTCTCCAAAACAAATACAGTACAAATATACAAAATGAAATTTGAAGAGAGTTCCTCACATGGGCCGAAGTTTATGAAGGCGAGATTCATGATGAACCAGAAGTTATCAAAGTTTGTCCATTAAGGTGACGAGGCTAGTAAAATTTGACCAAAAAGGTGCCGTTTTTGGAACTAGATCATGTAGTTCCAATTTCTTCAGGAATGTGTAGTACAAAGTATAATCCAACCCAGTATATATGTATTACTCAATAAAAAAAAGCATGGTCACTAGTGGGGGGGGGGGGGGGATCGAAAATAACATCAAAATAGCATATTGTCAAATCCTTGCAGTACAGAATGATGAGTATTGAAATAGACTAAATATTGACATAGACTAAAGAGGGCTTTCACGATATTACATTGACACAGGTACAATGAGCTCGCCAACAGCTGCAGAGTAAACCTCGTCGTTTAAACTTGTTTTAACGGCCGTTCAAACGCAGATGCCACAAGTTAAATCTACCGTTGAGGCACGGTGCATGCTACTTGTGTCAACCGTGAGGTCTAGAGCATATAGGATTGTAAAGAGATGGGGGTGACCTTTTGTGATACACAGGAGTAAGTGTGACTGTTGAACAAAATATATAAAATAATTTTTTTTTGAAATATATATACTTGAACTTTTAAATAAGATATTCAGTTCAAGTTAATTCATCTTCATGATTCCAATTGGGCGGTCTTTTTTCAATTTCGCGCTTCAAGAAATCACCATGCCTCACGTTACCAAGGCAGCGTCTAACCCCGTTGATGATGTGGAATATGTATTATGTAGAGTATCATTCAAGTTATGAAGCTATTGGATAACCAAGAAGGACGATACAATTATTATTGTGATAGTGGAATCGGTAGATTGGATGATTGGAGATAGGAAGCTGCTCTATGTTCAAAAGAGAATCGAGCAATAATTATTATATGACATGGAGGGGGAGAAGAAGAAACGAGGAAAAACAAGAAGAGAAGAATAGGGAGGAGGAGGAGGTGGAGGAGGAGGAGGAAGAGGGGGAGAAGGAGGAGGTAGTGGAGGAGGAGGAGGAGGAGAGCAAGACGAGGAAGAGGAGGTGGAGGAGGGGGAGGAGGAGAAGGAGGAGGAGGAGGAGGAGGAGAAGGAAGAGGAGGAGAGCAAGACGAAGAAGATGACGAAAAAAGGAGAATAAGGAGGAGCAGGAAGAAGAAACGAGAAAAACTAGAAGAAGAGAATAATATTGAGGAGGAGGAGGAGGAGGAGGAGGAAGAGAAAGAAGAGGAGGTGGTGGACGAGGAGGAAGAGGAGGGGGAGGAGGAGAGCAAGATGAAGAGAAAGATTAGGAAAAAAGGAGAATAAGAAGGAGCAGGAGCAGGATCAGGAGAAGAGCAAGGAGTAGAAGAAGAAGGATAAGGAGGGGGAAAATAAGAAGAAGAAGAAGACGAAGAAGAATAAGGAGGGGGGAAATAAGAAGAAGAAGAAGAAGAAGAAGAATAATAAGAAGGAGGAAAATAAGAAGAAGAAGAATAAGGAGGAGGAAAATAAGAAGAAGAAGAATAAGGAGGAGGAAAATAAGAAGAAGAAGAAGAGAATGAAGAAAAAGAAAAGGGAGATGAGCAAGACAGAGGAGCAATCAGGAGAAGAGTAAGAAGTTGGAAGATAGAGAAGAAACAGAAGAAAAAAGAAGAAGAAGACAGAAGAAGAAGAAGAAGAAGAAGAAGAAGAAGAAGAAGAAGAAGAAGAAGAAGAAGAAATGAACGATCAAAATAGAATAGGAGAATAAAAATATGGAGAAAAAGGAGATGAACAAGAAATAGGAACAAGAAGGAACAAGAAAGAGAAGAAGAAGTAGAAGTAGAAGTGAGAAAGAAGAAGAAGAGATTGCTTTAGAAGTGGCAGTCGAAATTCATCTTTCACTAAGGCAGTTCTGAAGACCGGATCAAATGGCTCTTTGCATAATCTAATTGGTGAGAAATTAGTCAGGCAGGCCCTGTGGCCCGGCTTGTGGTGGCTAATAACCTAATCCCAGCATAGCTTGTGGCAGCCTGACCTGTGATATTTAGAAGAGTAGCGCGAGGGTCGAAAAAAGCGAATGGAGATGAAACGGATTTGAAAATAAATTGGAGTTATTAATGGCTGTTGTACCTGTTGTTAACGGTCTGCGCGATTAAACGGAACATTGGCTTTCTAAAGGTGAATTACTGATATAAAATATTCAGTATTTATGAAGTTTAACTAAAAGGATTTTTGTAATTATTATGTTATTGATTGAATAAATTTTGATTTGCTTTTGATTTGATTTGAAATAAATGGACAGAGAAAAAGAAATGGAGAGAAAAGAAGGAAAAATGGGAGGGGAAGAAGAGAAAATGGTTGGGGAAGAAGAAAGACAAAGAAGGAAGAAGAAGAATAAGATGAAGAAAGAAAAAGAGAAGG